>KK112988.1:423768-473526 GCA_000611955.2 Stegodyphus mimosarum | reverse complement strand
CTGAACTACATTTACATGTTTAAACTTAAAAGACGGATTCTATTACATATATGTAGAAGCTTTAATTCATTTTCCCCTGGTAAGTTCCGAACGGGAGCTTCAGTAAAAGAAGATTAATTATTATTTTTATATTTTTGTCTAGTATTTTTTTTCGCTTTTGCTTTTCCTTTTCATTTTTAGAGTTTGTTCTACTATGTATTCTTTATACTATCAAAATTAATATTTATATAGAATATTTTTACTTGAAATAATGAGTAAATCAATATTTATCCAATTTTTCATATCAAAATTTTCAAAATATTCTCACATTGCAGATAAAATGCAGGTTAAGAATTCTTTAAAATCTCTAATCTATAATTAAATTTGAAGGCATAGAACTCTTAAAATATATCTTATTTGCTAAGCATATTTTAATTCTTGAGGATTTACTTTTGAATTTACTTTATTTGCTTTAGGAAAGAGAAGAGAGCTGTGGTGTTTCTTAGCCTGTAAATGACGCATCTAACCAAAAATTCACACTTATCTGTAAAAGATAATTCTGAAGATATTAAATTTGTTTTGAAAGCAATATATTAATTTCCCTTCGTTTGAAAAAATACAATAAAATACAATTCATTTTAACAACGTGACGCATTTAAGCGTAGAATTCAATAATGCGTAATAATTTGTACGGAATTGAATAGAATTATTATATAATAATAAAGCACTCGAGGACTATTTACCTAAGGGCAAGAACGCCTTCGTGGAGTACTTTCTAATCGTTATCTGAAATGAAACTTTACAGTTTACTTAACTTTTAATCTACTTTCCACAGCAATCAGTACACGAAATCATCAATAATAATAAAATAATGTTAATAAAAATGGCCTTACACAACTAAAAGTATATACTGCTTCGTAAATTTCGATAAATTAATTACTAAAAATATTAAACATATCAATAGCCGCGTTGTACTAATACACAGTCCAGTCACATTAATGTGACCATCTGTCAAAAGCCAGAATAACCACCTTTCGCAAAGCGGACTGCTGCGAGACGTGCAGGAAGAGAGTCACATAGGTCCCTGAAGGTGTTCTCTGGGATGTTGAGCCATGCCGACTCTAATGCCGTGGCCAGCTGCGCTAGATTACGCGGTTGAGGATCCATGGCGCGAACAACTCGATCGAGATGGTCCCACAGATGCTCGATTGGGTTTAAGTCAGGTGAGTTTGCTGGCCAGGGGAGGACGGTAAACTCATCCTGGTGCTCTTCGAACCACGCACGTACACTGGCAGCTGTATGGCACCTCGCATTGTCCTGCTGGAAGATGCCATCATCCTGAGGAAAAACAATGCGCATGTAGGGGTGAACATGGTCCGCAAGGACAGATGCGTACTTGTATTGATCCATTGTGCCTTCCACAATGATCAGTGAACCTAGAGAATGCCAGGAAAACATTCCCCAGACCATAATGCTCCCGCCTCCAGCTTGGACCGTTCCGGCAATGGTTGCAGGGTGGTTCCTTTCAGAGGTTTCACGCCTTATACGCCAACGTCCATCTGTCCGATGGAGCATAAAACGCGATTCATCCGAAAACGCAACCTGTCGCCACTCAGTGGACGTCCAGCTGCTGTACTGGCGTGCAAATTCTAGCCTTCGCCGTCGATGAACAGCAGTCAGCATAGGTGCACGAACCAGGCGTCTGCTTCGGAGGCCCAGACGCAGCAATGTTCGCTGAATAGTACTTTGGGAGACACTTTTGGTAGCCCCTTGGTTCATTTTGGTGGTCAGTTGCTCAACGGTAGCCCGTCTATCTGCCCGAACGCATCTCCGCAACCGTCGTTCGCCTCTGTCATCTATGGCCCGTGGTGCACCACATTTGCCACGTCGCTGATTTTGGACAGTCCCATTTTGCCATGCACGGTACACTTTTACCACGGCGGCACGCGAACAGTTCACAAACTCAGCCGTTTCGGAAATGCTTCCACCCTTGGCCCGAAAGCCAATGATCATGCCCTTTTGGAAGTCGGATAAATCGCTTCGTTTCTGCATTACGCCAACGATTGAAATGTTTTCCGAAGCCCTCACACACCCTTTATATACGCTCAACTGCACTGTGCTGCCACCTGCCTTCTGTGATTGGTTATTTAACTCTGACATGGAAAGTACGTGGTGGTCACATTAATGTGACTGGACTGTGTAGTTTAGCACATGAAAGCGCATGCTGAATTTAGCTGTTTCAGGAGTTGCATTTCAACATCCGAAAGAACTCTAATTGCAATTTTCACTACACAAACGAATGGAATATTTCAGAAAAAAATTCTGTCCCCGTTATTGCAATATTTCAATAATTTTGGCAAATTAAAAAATTTAATTAACACGTTTTAATAGTAAATGATTCGATTTTCACACATAAAATCTTTTTATTTCGCTACCACTGCGTAACTTTTCTAACCCATAAATAGCTTCCGTTAATATATGTTCCCATACATTATATTTAATTTTCATATTTTTGTTATTAATAAATTAATAATATAGATAAAAAATTGATACGGCTTCATTTATAAGCAATGTAAAAACTGGAAATCTGAGGTCATTAATTTCTGAGACATAAATAGCTTTCTAAGACGCAAATAAAAATGATAACAGTTATCATAAATACTAATGCTCCTATAAAAATATAACCGCTTCTACTAATTGATTTTTGCTTTGTGATCCACCTGGGGTACAAAAAACTGTTTTTATTAAATGACGTTTTGCGCATTTCTCTAAGAAGTACGCAAAACTTGTTTCATACAACTTTATTTTTACTAATTATGAAGAAACATTATGCATGTATCCTAAACAAGTATTTATGTGTACCACTTTAAGAATCTATGCGACAGAGTGTGAGTACTCGTCTTCAAATATACGTTAGTGTCAAAAAGCTCAACTATAAAATTATTAAACATTTCTGGGACCTTGAAACTTGGAAGGGAATCGTCATATTTTGCTACAGTAGGTATTTAAACTTAGATAAATCCTCATACCATAAGTATTTTGTCTTTAATTTTAAAATTTTTATGTCGTATTATACAGCCATTCTCAAAGCTCTTTGGATACAGGTCAATAAAATTTGTTTCTACCTGTTTATTATTTCATCCTAAACTTGTGCTAAATAAAAAACTGATAAATATTTAATAATTATACATTAACTGAAATACATTTATAGTACAGGGGAAATGCAGTAAGATATCGCAGGTCATGTATTATGTATCATTGGAATATGACAATAATAATAGTAGAATTGACTGAAAAAAAACACCAGATGTTTCAGCGTTTTAAAAGGAAAGTGGACATCTTTACAGTAAAATCTTGGATGAAAGTTTTACTGTGACTCAACTTGGGAAGACACTGGAAATTTATATTGGAGATGGGGTTCCTTCTTCTCTAACAGCTACGTTGAAGTGTGAAATGCTACTCCTTAAGTATACTTCTAATTGGCTGATGACTCAGAGTAGTAAACTGAACTTAAACTTGCTCTTATTCTAACGCCATTTCTCTAATCTATATCGAGAACGTAAAGACGTTTTTCTTTAAATTTAAATTTCAAAGTTATCTCTACATATAATAAAATAATAAAACAAAGAGTCTGTGTGTGTGGGGGGTGTGTCTTTCGTTCGTGTTGCGAGTAAGCTAATAGACCCAGGGCCACGAAATTTGGTACATAGGTGTATCTACGCAAGAGCCAGTGCACCTCGAAGCGATTTTTTTTGAAATTCGAATTAGAATATTTTTTATTTTATGTTTTGTGACCAAATGGCGTCATTTTGAGACATAATGGGCTACAGGAAAGCGAGATTTTACTCTATACATTTCATTTTTACATCGTCGTGAAGCGTAGACACTTAGCTATTTTACGAACTTAAAATAAATTTCGTATTTCAATAAATCGATTAAATACGAATTTATTTAGGAAGGTAAGCTTAACACCTTTTCGGCGGAATTTTTTTTAAAAGAACTTATTTTAAAAAATGGGCTGTTTATTTTCCTTTGATTTTTGGACACGTTGAACTTTAATCCTTTCGACTCCTTTTGAAAAAAAGAATTTTGGAAAAATAATAATATTTTTTTTTTTTAATTTTTTAAATGAAGCTTCCGAATACACTTCTCACATCTCAGATATTTTAAAATGTAGTTTTGGCAACAATTTTCCTTTCTTATTGTTGTTGATAGATTTTTGATGAAATTGCATCATTTTGAATAGTTTCATTCTTTTAAAAATTTCGGATTGGCAACAATCTTTAATCGTATTTCTTATGTTACTGTTTTTAAGAGACTGAAAAGTTTAAGAAATTAAAAAGTTGTTTCTTTTTGCAACGGTAAATTGTTTAATTACTTTATTAGGATAATTAACATTTTACAAGGGATATTGTTTATTTCATTGTAATATTATGTTTTAATTATATATAATTTTAATTATAAAAAAGTTTTGCATGATATTTTTTAATCTGTTTAAGTTCTTAATCTGTTTATACCATTTGAGTTCTTAAGATTTTGCAAAGGGAAGTTGGTTAATTTATTTATTAGGATAAGTAATATTTGTATTAAGGGATACTGCATATTTCATTGTCATTTTTTATATGTATAATACATTTTTATTGATTTCTTTTTTGATAAAGTTGTTCTGCAGAGTAAAATTCTGCGCGAAATGTTTTGTTTTTTGAGTTTCTTTCATGTTATTTTTTGCTTATTTCACTGTTTGTAAGATATTGAAACGTTTTGCATGATTTTTTTGCATGAGCCAGTGCACCTCGAAGCGAGTTTTTCGAAATTCGAATTATTTTTTTTTTTTTTTAATTTTGTGTTTTCTGACGAAATCGCGTCCTTTTAAGACATAATGGGCTATAGCAAAGCGAGATTTTACTCTATTGAACAGTTTAAGAAATTGAAAGATTGTTTCTTTTTGCAAAGGTAAATTGTTTAATTAATTTATAGATCTATATTTAAAAGGGCGAGTCTTTCTGTGTGTGTAGGTGTCTTTCGTTCGTACTGCGCGTAAGCTAATAGACCCAGGCCTATGAAATCTGGTACACAAGATGCATCTAGACAAGATGAAATAGTATCAAATTGATAATTTTCTCTCATTATATGAACAACAATGGCACACAGCCATTGTTGCTGATATCAGCACGGAAAAATGAGGGCGATAATTCTGTGCTGTTTTCAAATTTAATGTTTCTCTTGGATACTGGACGTTTGTCTAGAGAAGGCAGCAGGAAGTTGGTTAATTTATTTATTAGGATGATTAATATTTGTATTAAGGGCTATTGCTTATTTCATTATATGCTTTTTATATGTAATTTATTTTCAACTGAATTTTTTAACGTTGTTCTTTGTTTCTTTTTCGATAAAATTGTTATGCAGAGTAAAATTCTGTGCAGTTTTCAAATTTAATGTTTGGTGTTCTCTTTAGACATTTTTCCGGTACACTTAAAAGCCAGACGAAGGCTGGCCGCGCAGCAGCTAGTCTCAAATATAATTCTTCACTATAATGGTAAGTTATTGATTTATACTATTACATAAGTTAAATTCTTATAATTTAAAACTTGCTAAAAATTCAATCCAGCTAAACTTTTAATCCATTTATCTGAAAATCTAAACTTATCACCATTAACAATGCAAATGTCTACTAATATTAATAACGTATTGTTCTATTAACATGAAATATTTTGACGATAAATATGAAATATAAATATAATATATGTTTCCATACATTAAGAAATGTAATGACAGGCCAAAAATTAAATTTTTTTAAACCCGTCCTGAGCTATAGCTGCAGGATCGATCAATCAATCAATTGACTCGACAATCGAAAATCAATGGACTTGAATGGAGTTTCATTAACATCTAAAAAACGTTTCTATTAATATGGAAGATATGAGAAACAAGTTTGAAAGAAGATGAGTTTATTGCAAATAAATGGGGCATAGAAACTAAATTTGAAAGTAAAAGATAAATAAAGACAAAAAAATTTTTTGATGAGTTATGTGACGATAACCGGTTTGAAAATTTCGAAATGTCTTTTAAAGTAACAGTTTTTATGCTGCTCTCAACATTTTAAATACTCAGTTAAAGTACAGAATGACTAAAATGGCAAAAATCGCCATGATGTTTTCAGTTTTGGAACCTAAAACTCTGTCATCATTAACACATATCGAAACTATTAATAATGTTTCAAAAGTACAGAAAACATATAAAGACTTTACTAACGCACTGGAAGTACAACTGTTATTATTTATAAAAATTTCAGAACATAAATCCAAAATTTGAAATCCGTTAAGGATTTAGCTTAATTAGCAATGGTAAAATATTATCACATGACAAACAGTTATTCGGAAGTGCGCAATTTACTTATATTGTATTTATCATTGCCTGTAACCACAGCCACGAGTGAGAGGTCCCTTTCAAAAGTGAAACTAATAAAAACATATTTGAGAAACACTGTGACACAAGATCGGCTGTCAAACTTGTCACTATTGAGCGTCGAAGCTGAGATTGCTAAGAAAATGAACGTCCAGGTATTGATAAATAAGTTTGCGGAAATGAAGGTTAGGAGGCGCAAATTTTAATAAAGAAGGATTTTTGTCTTTATGGTGAATTTTGGCCACCAGTGTTATAATTACACTTATTGAGGGGGGAACAACATTAGAGAAGAAGAGTAGTATGGACTGAGCAAAATTAAAAGGAAACAGGAAAAAACTTCAGAATTCATTTTTTTAAATAAAAATCATGTATTCAAGTAGTTTAGTGTATCAAAAGATCTTTTAAAAAAAAAAAACTTTACCATACATATTTTCTTCAAAACTTGTATGTTCAAATAGTTTTCTTTATGAAGTTTATGCTATGTTTTATATTTAACAAATGTATCATTTACATTATAAAAGTTATTTTTTACTTGTATGTTATTGCATAAGTCGTGTTCGTAAGCTGAGTAAATCACAGAGTACTTTATATTAATGTAATATCTTTTCTGTACGTTTATCAATTATCTTGTGCATCAGTTTATGATATAACCAGTTATTTATAAGTTTACTAAATTAAGCTAAAAACCTTAGATAGGCGCAGCTTTTATATAAAAATTAAAAACATATTAGTATGTAAAACCTCTTGGATTTTATGCAAAAATCTCCGAAAATCTAGGCTTTCTTCCTCTTCTTAATGCGAGAAAACTCTGTCTCTCTTATTCACATGCACGCACACAAAAAGTCTTAAATAACTGATTAAAATCATCTGACGTCAAATACCCAGGCTAAAGCAAATTTGCGTTTCACCAATTGGTCAAGGGAAAATATTTTCCTTTTTATTTTTTCTTCATGTTACATACCTTTCAAATGGTTCTCTAAACACGTGCTTTTATTTTTTAACAGTTAATACAGATGTGATAAAAATCCTCATGAAAACACTGGCTCGTGGAATCCTTGATTTTTTTAAAACTTTACATATTTTTTTTAATTTTTATTTTTAAGCACATTAAATTTATTGGGAGCGGGGCCCAGGAAAAGTTTTTGCATAGAGGCCCAAGAGCTCTAGCTACGCCACTGGACACCAGAGACTTCACAATGGATTGCGCAGGTAACACCCCAGTACACTAAACATCTTTAGCCGCCGGGGTGCCCGCCGGGGTGCTATTAGTATATTGTTGAGTTTGAATGGAAGAGATGATGGGCTATTATTGGAGATGTGGTTCCTTTGATATCACAGTAGGATATTTGCTATACGATGTGTTCTGTAGTGCACATTCATCTGGACAAATTCCGCATTTATTAAATGGTACAGTTTTACATTCTGTTATATTGTTCATAAGGTAACGTAATCAGCATCGCGGATGTTGATTGTGTTTTTGCATTATTTTGCCGGGCAGACTTAAAGCCCGTAATAGCTAAGTTTTTCCAGAATGTTTTTGAGTTTCGGTAGGATGTGTCACTGTGTTATTCATAGACGTCTAAATTGTATGTTAACGTTGGAGAATCCCTTCAAGTGGAGTTCTTTTGTGAGCGGGAATTTAAAAACAATGATCTGTATCACCCCATTCTCTATGAGCATGTGTCTATATTTGCCGAGGCCCTCTTGCAGAAGTAATCCGGGAACGGGCCGTTGTCCGAAAAATATTGCGTTAGGAAACCTTGTGCACTTCTGGAAAACATTCCTGTATGCGACCACCTGTTGTTGCCTTTTCTTCTCTCCGTGGTTCAACTGGAGACACCACTAGATGTGCATAGTAACCATGCTTGTCAAGAAATCGTTGAGGTGTAACATTTTGCATAACATGACAAACGAAAAATCTCTCATTATCATCTTCACAACAGATAGCAGAGTCATGCTGTAAATTTGCGTCCTTTTATTTATTTATTTATTTATTATTATTATTTTTTTTTCTTTTTCCTTAGAATGTCTTTCCACATTTTTTCCTAATTCCTTTATTTTTTTTTTAAATTTAAATTGTTAGTGAAAAAATTTCAAAAGAAATCAGTTTGTATTCATGCGTAAAGAAAATTCGTCACAAAATAGTATTATAATATCAATATTCATGTTGTGAATATTGATATTATTCACAACAGAAATCAGTTCAGAAAATCGAAAAGGAACAGAAACGCGATATTTTAATAATAGTAAATTCCTTTTTAGATTAAGAAATAAAAAAAAAAGTATAATATTCCAAAATTTTTGATAAAGCAAACAGAGATGATAACTTTATTTTCTAGCCTTTCCTTTAGAAAAACTCGCACGGGAGTCAAATTTCTTGTAATTTTTTTCATAATGAGTATAAAACTTGTCCAAATACGACTATAGGAACCCGGAAACCGCATTAAAAATTAGATTTTTTTATTTAACTAAAATTAATTAATACTATTTTTTAATTTGACATTGCCAAAAATGAACATTTTGTAGAAACATTAGGTTATTTCGAAGCAGAGGAGATGAAAAATGAGCAATGCTCTCCCCGGCACTCGAACCCCTGACTTCTAGAATACGCGCCTAGCTTGCTGACAACTACACCACCAAGGCATGCGAAGAAGGGGGGAGAAATACCTTATATACGCCCCTTTTAAAGGGTGACTGGGATTTTGGGGACCTAATCGCCAAATCCTGGTGTTAGAGAATCATCATTCTTATATGAGTTATGAATTATCATTCATAACTCTTTTGAGTTCGGGCGATAAAGCAGAGACATTAGGTTATTTCGAAACAGGAGAGATGAAAAATGAGCAATGTCCTCGCCGTGACTCGAACCACGGACCTCTGGAGTACGCGCCCAGCGGGCTGACCACTACACCACGAAGGCATGCGAAGAAGGCGGGAGAAATACCTTATAATCTAAAACATTTTTTGTAATTGGAAATAAATCACTGAGACCAGCGACTGCGAAAATAAAGGACGAATAAGAACTTTTAAGCCGGGTAAAGGGTTGACTGTATACATATATGTAAATATATTTGGTATTGCTGACTGCAATAAAAAGGGAGGTGCACAACCAGTTGTTGTAGAAGACGAAATTTTAATGGTCTACGGCTAATCGTTTGCGAATTATGTGAGATACACACATAGGTAGAGTACACACACCCATGTCACTAAAAAATCTCATTTGAATCCAATTTAAATCCATTTTACAATCCGTTTTGGAAAAAATAATCCTTTGTTCTATCCGTACTTTCAGATGTCACGCAAAAAAATCGTCGAAATGGCTTCGGGAACAGTCGAAAGAGATATTTCTGTTCAGATATGATGTTGGAAATTTTTCCGGATTACTTTGCTTCGTACAAGGAAGTAAAAAATACAAAAAATAAAAAATAAACAGTTCTATTTACGTTTTTACTGATATCGAAGTTGCATATTTGTTCATCCATTGCATTGTTATACAGAGCATATATATTATATATAAAGCATATATTATTTCAAAAATTTAGTTTTCGTGTTTACGTTTTAGTAAATAATGATATTTTATCTAAAATAAACCTATATTTCTTTAAAAAATCTTACTTTACTCTAATTTCGTATAACATAGCTGGTTAATCGTCACATTTATGATCTTCTATCAAAAAATCACACTGCAACTAAAATAATCGAAAAATATAAAATATATAAATTCAATTTAATTGTTTGTTTAGGGATACAGAAGCAGGTTGCAGTTTTCACTGTCTCTAGTTAATAAGCTTCAAATTTTAACAATAATAGACCTTTTTTGTAATAATCATAACAGAAGTAGATCACAAACTTATACTGAAAGATTACGGATTCCTGTATTTTCCCATTACAGATATTTTCTTCAATAATTGTTACAATGCTTGTTTTGCTAAAAATTGTACTATTAATCAAAATAATTAATAACGTAGTTCCATAAAAACTATTTTTCTTTGATTTGATTTATAGAAATAGTGCATAGGTTTTCGCCATTTTTATGAGATTGGAACTATAGGAAAATCCCGTGAAATGTTTTATCTCCAGAAATTTCTTATAATTTTAATATATTCATTATCTCGTCCAAAATCTTTCTTGATGAAACATGTAAAAAAAGAAAGAACGCCATTCATAATGGATCATCCCCAACAATTACCCTGTTAATGTATTATTACGAATTTTGTATATAGTATGTAAATCATTTTAGTGACATGATATGCAAATTATAGTATCTCTTGTACAATACAACATGAAAGGCTTCAAGAAATAGAAGCTCGAAAATAAGGTTAAAGGAGCAGGTCCATTTAACGTTGGTGTAAATCTAGCCAAATTGGCGAGATAGCGCCAAACTGGCGATGACTTTGGCAAGAAATATTTGTTACCAAATTTGGCGAGAAATGGCTAAAAGTCTTGGCTGCATTTTGGCCCGATCTCTGTATAACTGTAACTGTATCCGGCCGTATGAAATTGTAATTGTATATGCTTTCCAGCAATTTCAAGAAATCGAAGTTACTGAAAATTTCTCGACGGACGGGGAAAAAGAGATAAGATCGAAGAGAACATCCGATAGTTTAGTTCAGAGTTTAGCTCAGAGTATTGATGAGCCATGAGAGATCACAGTGCGAGTCTAAGCTTTGAGGCTTTTTATATTGCTTTGTCTCAATAGTTTGAAGTGGTAACTACTGATTGTGCTCTGTTATTCTGAGAAGAGCTGTAGGAGTACTTTTGTGAAAATTTCCGGAATTGTAGAGTGTTTCTTTTGGTAAAATAAATTTTATCAAACTATTATCGATTCTATGTACACTCAATCCATTACGAACTTGGACGCACGTAACAGAATTATTAACGATTGCACTATATTGTAATTCTAATAGATACTTGAAATGAAGCATAAATCTCAAAATAAGTGTATAAACACATAATATTTTACTATTAATTCAGAAAAACAAAGTCATGTAGGAATATCGACATCCTTGTAATATCCTTGAAGTGTCTAAACAATATTTGGCCCAATGCTACTAGCTTGGCTTTAATTTAATTTGATTAGTATTTCATTTACTGTTAGAGTCTGATTAGTGTAATTCAGACTGTCCAGAAATTTGCTTTAAAAGAATAATTTTAGTTTTTTCCCCTCTACATGGATAATATGGCTTCTCCATTGAAACAAATAAACGTTGTTAGTAGCTCTTGTCTGCTAGACATTTACATTTGAATTTATTCTTACATCGCCTCAAGTGTTTGGCTGATTTGCAAGCATGAGTAGTGCATTTATGTTCAAGTTCTGATTTAACAAAAGGTTTGTTTTAAACCAAAAGTTTTTTTTTTCAAGACACTGTAGCTCCTTTTTTTTCTGTAGCTCTCTTTTTCTGTAGCAGTTTTCAGACTAAGCGATAGTTCGCTCCATCTCCTAGCACACATGGGTGTGCTGGGAGATTGGACTTAGTTTATTTTAACAGAAAAGAATTTACTCTGAAATAATACTTTTTCACGTCTGGAAAAAAGTAACTATTTTAATTCTAAGATTTATTCACTGTTTGATTTTTTAATTCACAAACAATGTAATTGAATAAATTTGATCTACTGTATAGTTTAATTAAAGTTTGATCTAAAATCAAAAATAATTTTTAAGTTTTTCCTTTTCTTAAAGTTTCTTTTGGAGAAATCAAGATCCTGGTTTATAACGTATAAGTTTATATTTAATACTAGGGGTAGATAGGCTTAATCTAACAGGCTAGAGCAATTCGAAAAATAGTACTGGTATCTTTTAAATTTCTTTGTCGTTCGCCAAGATGCAAGCCTTCTACGGTGTAAAGACTTTCTTTCACTCTGATAGCTGCTCGCATAGGCACAAGGGTGACCTGGAATAAAGGCACACATATGCCGGTTCTTATTAAGCTCGGTATTATAAAGGAAGTAGTCCTCATCGAGACTGATGGGACACCCATGTGAAATCTTAATCATGGCGAACAGCTTCCAAGTTCAAGTTGAAGTGCAGCGGACACCCATTGCTTAACTATTGGCAATGTGGGTGTTACTGTAATATATATTTTTATTTGAATATTATTTTCTGAAGAATTTCGACGTATTTACAATTTTACATATAGTTACAATATAATTGGGACAGATGGTGCCGTTTATACTTATATTATAATACATAACAATGCTTTTACATGCATATATAATAATGTGATTCTACATATATCTCTCTCTATACATATAGAGAGAGCATTTTGCACAATTACTTGCAAAGAGTACATACCGAGTACATGGTGAGAGCATTTTGTGCGTGTACGTGCAGAGGGTACTTACCAAATATATGAAAAGAACATTATGTAAATTACTCTTCAAAAATTTTTTTATCTTTTTTTGGGGGGGACATGGGGAGGAGGATGCAAATAGTTGTTGTATGATCCTCATACTTTTTTGTCAATCTGTACTTTCGATGACTTTGTTCTTCTGCCTTTTTTTGAGATAGGTCATTTTTTCAAATCTAATTTAAGTTTTTGGAAATTCGACTGTGTTCATTATTCATTTAGCTTGTATGGCACAATTCTTCTCCTCTATTAGCGGGGAATATGATTAAGAGTTCGATATTTCTTCTTAGAGGTTTGATTTTTAATGCTGTTTGCATGTATTAATGCATTTATTTAATGCTATTTACTGCATTTTAATGCGAAAAGTTTCCAATTTACATAAGGGTTTTTTATGAAATCATCTGGATGGCAGTACGCGAAAAACATTGCTTCAGCTTGGTGTAATTTGACTCTTGGTGATTTTGCTGAGGGTAAGATATTTTCTAATAGTTCCTAATAATAGGTATTCCTGTAAGTACTACTGTTGACTGCTTTAATATTAGATTCACCATGCGTATAGATAACACAAAATCACTTTGTGGCAAGTAAAGTTTAAATCACTTTGTGGCAAGTAAAAGTAAGAGTGCAACTTGAGTGCAAAATATCGTGTTTGGAAACTTATTGGCAGTTACTATTTGCAAGATTTTAATTGGCTGTTTGGGGATATGCAATGTAGCTAAGAAACATTTAGAGCTTTGTCTATGACATGCTTAACTTTCGTGTAATTTAGTTAATATAAGTATTATGTGGTTTCTTCAAATTAAAGTTTAAATCATAAAACTATAACTATTTGATCACTTTTAGTTTTTTGAACTAAGGAAAAATTTTGAATAACTTTAAAATTTTGCTTTTGAAGTTTTGAATAACTTTGTCGCCCAAGCTGTTCATTTGTTTTATGCAGTAAATGCATAGATACTTAATTTTACTGCAAAAATAGTGACTGCCCTTTTCTCCTTTTAGCGGATACATCAAATTCGAGCGCATTTCTTGGATTCAAAATTTCGCTATGTAAATTGGCCTATTCAAGCAACTTACGGACAAAGGTAGTTTTAGAAATATTTAGTGGCAACCGTTACAGAAGTCAAGCTGAACGTCTGCGATTGGGCTAATTCAAGGTTTACGGATTAATGTTGTTATGTATTTTAGGCGCGCAAACGGGGTATAGTAAGATCATGAAAGCAGGGTAAATATTTATTTAACTCATTTAAAAATTAGCTGTGCCTAATTTATATCAAAAGTATATTATGGGTTTTGATGGCTAAACTTTATATACAATGAAATTCTTGTATATATGAAATTATAAATATAATTTTTAATAAATTATAAATATAATTTCATGGACGAACGTATGGAAGAAGCTAGTGATGAAGAGGCACAAACAGTATCTGAACAATCGGATGATGCTCATTCTGAAGGATCTGATGGAGTAAGTTTCTAAGTATTTAAACTTTAAATCAAGCATAAAGTAAAATCAGACGAGTTAAAAAGTAAATAAAAATTTATCGCAAGGAAATTTGCATTTATGGCGATCTTTGCTCATCGGAGGCTTAATAGCTTAAAATTGGTCATTAGTGGTAATTCATCCAGGTCTCTAGTTAGCTCATCCAGGTCTCTCTATGCAGGTTGGTCACGTTAGTGTTATTAATCTATTATTTTTGCTCCATGTGTAATTAAAATGTGAGCTATTTTCCTGTAGATAAACCTCAACTTTCTTGTAATGATTAATGTATCTCTGGGCTGACTTCTCTTTAATTTAAACACAGGGTATATAAATTATCTTAAGCATAACAAATAATCAAATCATTTTTAGTTAAGGAATTGTAGTTTTGGTAGTAAGTTGTGTGGCAGTTTAATATTGAATGATTGTTTGTAACAGTCAATTAACCATTTACAGTGAAAAAATAAGTCTTGAGTTGCTAATCAGTATATGGCAGCAAATCAGTAGATACTAAGCCGTAACTCTAAAATTACTTTAGAACATTTTTTGTTACATATTTTAAATTGTCAATGGCTACTGAAATGCTGCCTTTTCAAGGGTGAAAAAAAAATTGGACAAGAATTTTATTTCCTGAATTTAATGCAGGTTGTGCAAAATGTTGGATGATCATAGCATCTTCCAGTGTTGTATTTAAAGGAATCCAATAATTTGTCTTGATTGGAAAGTAATGCAGGATTTTCACTTGCCAAAATTCAAGTGCACAGAAATGTATAAAGATGATTCTGCATCAAAATTTTTAGAGATTATTATAATTTTGACATCATGCTCTTTTTTTTTTTTTTTTCTTCCTGTACTTCAAGGTAAGGCTTTCTTACGGCAAGGTTGAAAAGGTAGGGTGTCATATATTTTAAATTTAGTTAATAAGAAAATGAGATTAAGATAACTTAGGATTAGGTTCACACAAAGATTAACTCTTTCGCATCGATCTGTTTTCCTCAAACATCGAAAACGCCTATGTGTACGAATTTCTCTTTGAATGGTTTTCCTTTCCCTATAACAACTAGAATGCTACAGGGGTAACGATAACCTACTGAAGAAAAGCGACAATTTCTTTCTTGGATGCTTTGAGCGCTGTGTGCAGTTTTCCACCTGGGACAGGATTGCAACTTCCGTCATCATAGCTAAACATTGACAGTAAATAAAGGAAACAGAAGGTGCATTAAAATAACAGAACTATTTTCTGTCGCTTCAAAAGAATTATTGTCATTTCACAACTCCCGAAAGCAATGAGCAATGCACTAACGTGATGGGAGAAAGCACTAGGTAGAAAATAATTCAGGCTTTCGGGACGGGGCAACCTGCCGATGTCTGAATGGTCAGACGTTAGGGGCGACTTCGATGTAAAAGAGTTAAAGGACTTAAGATTAGATAAGATTAAGGTAATTTAAGTGTAGGATTAAAATTCTCAGTATCACATTTAATTAATTTTATTACTGAAAGGATAATATTTAGGTAACTTAAGAATAGAAATAGGCAGGGTAACTAAAACTAGATTTACTTAAGGTAAATTGTGTCATGATAAACTGCATATTCTCCATGTTAAGCTCTGTAAGTTTCTTCTACAGTTGTTGGGAGACGGAGACATCATCATTCTACCAAGATGTTAGTATTGTCTCACGTCTCCACATATGTAGAGTTAGAAGATATATCAAGGTATTGTTGCCACTGTGGTTTAGGTCATAATTATATAATTTACATAATTATTACATTATTTCTACATGAAAATGCTATAGAAACCAGTTGAAGATTTTTCCAGTGTATCGAATTGTTATCACTGATTGTAATGTTTTAGTTTAATCCATTGAAGGCTAAAACTCCTAAGGTGGCCTTTCATTCAAATGACCACAACTGCCCTAAATGACCCATCGAGATTGCAATGTCGGTTTCTTCCCTTCCTCTAAGGTATGCAGTAGCAGGTGCAGTTTCCCCGGTGTTGTTGTTATCAGGACTGGATCCAGAAATGTATGTATGCATATATGTATTGATGTATGTGTTCATGTATGCATGTATATATGTAAGTATGAATGTATATATGTGTATATATATATGCACATACGAGTACATACATACCCACATGCATACAATTATATATTTCTGAATCCAGTCCCAATAGCAAAACAGTACCATTTCCCCAAATGCATTTTATCAGTTAATTGCAGACAGGTAGTCCTAAAAGGCTAAGTTTCTTTTTTAGGATAGTAGAAAGGATGCCATTTGAAATCTTAGCACCTCTTTCTGCATTAATGGACGGAAGGGGAGAAAACAAATGGGACAGCTAAATCTCTTGATTTGAAACTCATAAAGAACTTATGAAGCATTCTAGGAAGACTTAAGACTTAGTATGCAATAAATTTCTTTTAGAGATTTCAGTATCTTGAAGTCTGTACTTGTGAATAAATAGAGTGTAGTCTTCCTAAGTCTGAATTAATTAACTAACAATGATGTTCTCATATGTGTACATGAATTAGGAAAGCTCACATTCCATGTTAATATCAAATGTCTGCATTTTTCTGTAAAATTTCATTTTTACGTATTATTTTAGTTTTATTTATTTTATAGTATAGTTGTATATTGTATGCCTTCATATTAACTTTTATATCATGATATACTGTTCATATACTGATATACACAAATAAATACTTTCTCCTTATTTGTTTCATTGCATAGAACATTGCACAGAATAAACCATGAGATGGGAAGACCAATATTAATCAACAAGAGAGGATAAAAAACTACAAAAATTGATGGGTTTGGGATTTGTTCTCTAGGGCAACGAAAAATTATATATATATATTAACCGAAATGAATTTATTAAGTTTTATTCAAAAATTTCAAGAAATTAGTGTTTCTTTTAAAAATGAACTTTTTATAAAATATATCAGTTTTTTCAGACTGACATCCTAAAAATCTATAAGTATTTTAAAAAATTATTTTCTTTAAATAGCTATGGCATAGTTGTGTTTTTATATATCAGGCTTGTTTAATCATTCATATTTTACTGATACAGATTCTAAAACTTATGACAGTAATATTGGAATGGGTATTTTAAATTATTATTTTATCTATGCAGGTTGCTGATGAAGTAGAAAATATTGCTGTATCTCCTCAGTCACCTCCAGTACTGGAGATACACTCTGAAGACTCACAACAGGAGCTATCAAATCAAGAAAATATTCAGAATACACCAAAATCTGTAAAAAGTGATGAATGTAGAGCTTCTTTGACTAGCAAACATGCCTCTCCTAAAAGTGGATTAGATGAAGATGGCCAAGTAAGTCCTATAACCTGAAAAATCAAACTGTTTATCTTGTGTTCAAAAATATTTTTATCATTACATGAAAAACCAGCATTATGAATATATTTTATTAATAGAAAAGAGTGTTGATGAGGTAGAAATTTGATAAATGTTATCTGTGAACTAATGCATATACTGTTGACTTTTGGTTGGGAGATTATTTTGCACTTCGTTGCTATAGCAGCCTCCGACATTGAATCGCCAATCAACCAAGATATTTTGCTAAAATCTGGCTGTGTTCTTATACCTCACCATGCGATCATATGTTGGCACCAGATGTGTGTTCTTATACCACACTAATGATATACTGTAATTGTATGTTAGCACTGTGTTGCATTTCTTCTGTCACTGCGTGTTCTTATATTATTCATTTTTTTATGAGGTTTTCAAATTTGCACTGTTTATTTAAAAATATATTCATTGCTTTTTTTTTTTTGTGAATATGGCATTAATGATCTTTAATTTACCAAATAATGAGCTAGATGCTGTTTTATGTTTTTCAAAGGTACCATAACTTAGTATCTCTTAAACAGCACTTACAACTTAGTCATCGAATGTGAATTTTTGTATTTTCTACTGTTGGACAAAATGCCTTATTTTTGAAGAAATATTACACTTTCCTTTTCATCAACCAGCAAATTCCATAATTCTGTTACACTTCATTACGAGGAAAAAAAAAACAAACTCAGTGCAAAAAGAAGTACTAATCAGAAAAATGACCATTGAATTTGAAGGACTGCTAGCATGTATGTATCCGAGTTGCTGCATAAATACATTTTAGCAGCATCATAAATTGTCATGCTACTATTTTGGCAGCATAGTGCATTGCATCATGAATACTTTTCTGGGAAGAAGGTGGTGCAGATAATCACAATGAACCTAGAATAAAATTTGTATCATGAGCTCAGAAAATATATGCAGGTACATGTCTATATTATAATTTATTTTGTTAAGGTAATCGTAAATGTTATAAAATGTTAAAATACACCAACATGTTTACACGCATCTTATAGATTTTGTATTATGCAAATGACAACGAGTAATCAAACATTAAGACAAACCAATGTGTTTATTAGATTTATAGTTATTACAGAGGGTGTTTACAAAAATTTAGAATGATTTCGATAAAGAATTTTTTTTAAAAAAAAGCAAATATTTTCGAATAAAAATTTCTGGCAGCAGCTTATTATTTAAAATGAGAAATATCATCTGCTACACTTAACTCCTTAACTGGTTTGCTCATACAGTGCACGGGTTACTAATATTTGGCCACATCTCGTACAGGCAATGATATTTTCTCCTTTCTTGTTTTGATTTGCCTGTATTTTTAATTGACTGAGAGAGAGTCTTTGGTATTAACATATTTCAACAGATGGTGCAGCTTGTCCATGTCATTGAAAAGTATTCAAACTGGTTTTTTCCTTTGTTACCAAAGTCTGAAATACTTGGCATTGTTTGTTCTTGATTTTTGTTGTACGGTTTCCTGGTTGTGATTTCAAAGTGTCTCAGTTATGGATGATATAGTTGACGATAATACTTTATTGTTAGATGTTTCTGATGATTCTGATACGAATTCAGAACTGTTATGTAATATTCTGGATTATTCTTCACCTGACTCGTGTAGTGAGAAGTAGTGACTCTGATGAAGATTTGATTTCTGTTGGAAATTTTATCGAAACTGATGTGGAAAATCCACCTGCTCCATGTCCCCGGTCTGATTTTACTGGTATTCCAGCCATAAATGTACAATTTGATGATACTTTCGATGAGCTACAGTTTTATGAAACTTTTATTGATTCTTCTGGGATGACTAAAATTGTAGAAGAAACAAATAGATATGCAGAACAGTGCATCCAGTCAAGAATTGCATGAAAATTCTCAAGAAGTAAATTTTGGGAAGAAACGACTGTGGAAGAGATGCATACATTTTTTGCCCTAATTATACTCCAGGGAATTATAAAGAAGCCTGGACTGATCAGTACTGAAGCAAAAGATATTCCACATACACCTTTTTTTCTCAAGTAATGTCTCATCGCCGATTTCTTCTTTTGCAATGGTACTTACATTTTTCAGATAATTCACTATTTGATGCTCAAAATCATGAATGCCCAAAATTAGTGAAATTATGGCCAGTTTATAAATATCTGAATGAAAAGTTTCGTTCAACGGTGACGTTCAGGAGGTAACGATAGATGAAAGCCTTATGCTTTTCAAAGGAAGATTAGGGTGAAAGCAATACATTCTTCTAAAAAGAGCAGGATTCGGAATAAAATGTTTCATGCTGTGCGAGTCGATTTCTGGTTATTTGTGTTCTATAATAATATATACAGGTAAAGATGTGATTCTGAACCCAGAGTTTTCTAATATATGTATTTCCTCACAAGTGTTATGACAATGATGCAGCCTTTACTTCATAAAGGATACTGTCTTACAACTGTAATATTGTGATACTTTTACCTTCACAATATTATTTGGGTGAGACCATAACAATTAAAAATCACTACGTTCAGGTAAAACTTAATTAACTCAGTAAGGATTTCTTTGTGATTGTATATATTTATAGACATCGTGTTGTGAGTAATGTCTTTCTGGGATCGTGCTGTGAAGAGATCGGACACAAAAGATAAAGAGATGTAAATAAAACATAAAAATAGATTCCAGATTAAATACAAGTTTATTCCGACTCCTCAAGATTTAATTAACACTGGCCATTTATGTATTTCTGTTACACAATCCGAATTAATCAACTTATATCATTTTTCACATTTAAATTAAGGATTTTCTATTTCATTTTTTATTAACTTAATGATTTGGTACCGTTTTTCCATTTATGACCCGACTAATTTAAAGTTAACCAGAACTACTGCAGTAAATTCTAGGATGGTCTGAATTACATCACTTATCACTTGCTTCGAGGTATACCTCTTAAAAACATAACATCTATACTAAGGATAATTTCAGAAAAACAAATTATATTGTTATACCAAAATTAATTTAATAAACATTTTAGACTCTGTAAGGAAAGGAAATCGGAAGGGAGCGAATTTCCAGACATGCATAATTAATTTAGAGTCACAAGCTAAATCAGAAGAACATAGTCCGAATGAATATTTAAGAAATTATTTAGAGTAAAAAAAATAAAAATATATTAATACACTTATCTGTGACATATAAAACATGATGAGGGCCCTGAAATGAGGTGGCGAGACCTCGTATTCTTGGAAGAACCATATCCTCCTGAAAGGGTGAGAACCGAAGACTACTTTACTTTCCCATCATGAGCTCCTCCTGAAAGTTAAGAAATGTTCCCAAGCAATGCCTCAGCAATCTCAGCTACCACAGGAAAACAGGAGAAGAACTTGCCAAAGTACGGTGGACTGATGTCACAAGGATCTCATTCTGGATGGAAATGGAGCGTCTTGGTAGCTGTCGGTAGTCTCAGCAGATCCAACATTTCCCAATTTTGCTAAAACTACTCGGCCAGGGAGCATAATTGCTGCTTTTTTTTTTCCGGAAGTACTACTCCATCTGAGAGTCCGACGTCAAGTCTTTTTGACTGCATGAAGAATTACTTCATCCTTCTTACACGACTCTGCAACAACTACTGCTTTTCGACCCGTCTTTTCGACTGCATGAGGAACTGCTTCCTTCTCAGGCAACTCAGCAACAACAACAACTGCTTCCTCAGTTATCTGCTAATTCAATTCCGACCGACAGGGAGCACAAGTGCCCTCATCTTTTCGACTGAATGAGTAACTACATCATCCTTCTTAGACAACTCAGCAACAACAACTGCTTCGTACTCAAAATTCTCATTCCCATCACAAAAGACACAGGCTACCACAAAACAAGATTTTCGCCCCTGATTAGCGACCAATTTCCACTTTTCACCCTAAAAGACAAAAACGTGCTAAATGCGCATGCACAACTATTCAAAAACCGGAGCCAAACCTGACACATAGATCACCAAAACAGTGACCTTTGCTGTAGGTGAAAATGATAACCTTCGACCTTTCGTCACGTAAACTTGTCTTAAAGGTCAATCGCACAAAAGAAATTTGTTCTAGAACTTTACAAAGGACAAAACCTTGCGAAAGCATGACTTAGCAAAATCGCCTCCCTTCCCGAATTCTTTTCACAATGAACAGAAATTTAAATAAGGGAAAATAAATAATAGTTGGTAGAAGCATCTGTTTTTCCTCAAAATCAAAACATTAAAATAATAATTCAGAATTAAATAAAATTAAGATTTTCTACTTAAGAATAGTAATTAACTTGATCTCTTTCGTAAACGAAAATTCGAACTATCTACATAACACAACCGATAATTACTACTCTTCACCAGAATTAGCAGACAAATTAATTTTGTGTCGAATGGATACATTTGCACTCTGAACCTAAACAGAAAAGAAGTCCCAAAGGAAATGGAAAAGAAAAAAACTAAAAAGAGGAGAAATTATAGCATTTCAGAGAGGAAAAATTACTGTGATGAAGTGGATGTAGGAAAAAAAAAAAAAAAAAAAATGTTTCATTGCTGTCTACAATTCATAATACTGGAAAGGTACAAATGCATGTCCGTTCTAAAATGAAACAGAAACCAAAAATTGTTATGGATTATAATAACACGATAGGAGGAGTAAACCGCATGGACCAAAATTTGAAAAATTTCGAAGTCATTAGAAAGAGAGGGAAAAAATATTACAGAAATATGTTTTTCCACATTTTTGATATTGCCATATGGAACTCATATGGCATCTTGTAAGAAAGGAGGAAGAAAAACGCAGTTATAGTTCAGACTTGATCTTGTTGACAGAATTATTGAGACATATAATTCTGGAATGAATCTCAAATGTGGATGACCTGGTTCTGAGACTGACAGAGGGATGCTTCATAGAAGTTATTGCTCCTACAGAGAAGAAACTAAGACCTGCCGGACAATGTGCTATTTGCTGTTCCCAAAGGAATGAAAATGGAAAGAGAATCCGAAAGGAAACACGCTATTTCTGTCCTGATTGTGATGTAGGACTTTGCCTAACACCATGTTTCAAACTGTACCACACAAAAAAGGACTTTCAAAGAAAACAGTATTGAAAAGTATGAATTTTTAATATACAGTAAGTTTTTTTTTAGATAATTGTTCGTGAGATCTGTAATGCAGTCTTCATTGCATGTACTCTGTGATTGTAAAAAGCAAACATTTAGGGGCATAAGTGTTAAAAATATATAAAATTTAAAAAATGTTTAAATTCATTAATTATGAAAATTCAAAAAAAATTCTTTCATTTTTCTTTTCTAACAAGTTTGGAAATGCAATAAAAAATATGCTTTTTTATGAACATTTCTAGTAAAAAATTGACCAGTTAAGTTTATTCTTCTTTCAAAATGTTATATGTGAGCAAGCTGTGCGTTGAAGGATATGTTTTTGCACTTTCTGAAAAGAAATATTTGTATTCTATAATTGGAAGGCATAGTGAAATGCTTGGTATTAAAATTTCAATGTGCAAAATAAACAGCATTATTAATCAGAAAAGGAAAAGCTTTCAGTCGTTACTTCTACATCGAAAGAAGACTCCAAACAAATGCCCAAAAAGGTACACTGTTGGGGGGGAAGGAAAGAGCCGATTGACAAAATTTAAATTGTTTTTCATGTCTCAAAAGTGCGACTTAGGATATATATTAGATTTATATATAGCATTCCCTAACATAGGTGTTTTCAAAATGTAAATTGCATTTTTCATGTCTCGCAAGTGTGACTTAGGATATATATTAGATTTATATATAACATTGTCCTAACATGGGTAGTTTGACACAAAATCGGATTTTTTGTTAAATAATATATCAATTTTTTTCCGTATTTCGATTCTATGACTCACATTATGTCTAGATATTAAATTTTGTAATTTTTGGTGAGAAATTTAAAAATTTATCTTGCCGGATTTTTTTTCAGTTTGCGCCAAGAATAATTTACTTGGCAAACTTCTTAATTTATAGCATATTTTCCTTTCATTTTTTTTTTCATTGTCCACGAGCGGGAAAAAAAGTCATCATTCATACTTTCAAATAATTTTAACAGAGTGCATAAACCACATTTTCGTTATTATGGCTTATAATAAGTACATCAAATTTCAAAACATCAAAATGTAAATTTGTGTATATCTTAGCAAATTTTGAATAAAAAACTGTAATTTTTTGCTAGTATGCTTAGAAATACATCTGTAAAATGTTTTTAGGTTATAAATCAGAATTTTGTTTTGGAAAATTTATAAAAATTATTTAAAAATACAAATTTTAAAAGTAAATCATAAAAAAAGGGTGAATTTTATATTTGGAATGAACCTAAAATTCGAAATATGAAAGGAAGAATCTGATGAGTTTAATAAAAGAAAAGAAATATTAATAAATATATACCAAATTTAATTAACATTGAGGAGCTAAAAGTTTAAGAGCTAATTTTTTAAAAACTACTCGTGTGATTTTTACAAAACTTTTTTTCCCCCTTTTTTCCCCCTCACGGTGTACTTACTGTTTATAATGTTTTAAAGTTAAATTGTTGGTAACAAGAAAAAATCTGCAGATGCAAAAATCGATTCTTAAGACTCTTAAGTACATCTGTAGCAACAATAAATAAAATAGTAAACCAAGATTTGCAACTTTAAAAAGCTGAAAATTCTAATGTTCACCAATTTGTGCTGAGACACGTGTCTGAACACAGAATAATTTGTAGAGCCCTGTGTGGAAAATGAAAATGGAAATACTGTATTGTGACCCTTGGTAAATTATGGGTTTACGCAAATGACTGCAACAAAAAAAGTCTATTATTGAAATCAGGAGAAAAAAATCTGATTATGTCAATGCAAGCAAAGTTTCAGTAAGGTGTTTATGATTGTTGCATGAGTCTCTTGCAGTGAAATTAAGAATAAGAACAATGAAAAAAATATGTTAAAATCAACTCAATTTACTATCAAGAGAAAGTTTTATGTCCAATATTTCCAGAAGGAATATTTTCTCTATCCCAGTGGCTTTCAAAGAGTGAAGCTGCATAAAGACAAAGCAACAAATAATATTTCAGAAAGTACTGCTACATTCCAAAAAAAAAAAAAAAAAAATGACTGATACAGGTGTATACCTTTTCAATGCATTCTTGCAAAGTCTACTACTATTTCACCCATTGATTATTAAATCTGTTAAAAAGAGCTCTAAATTGCAAATTCATCATGATTGATGGGCTTTGAAAAGTAATGGAAATCAATACCCCTGGAAATGTTATAAAAAGTATCATGAAAGTTATTCAAAATCATAGTCTAGAACATTGTTTTCCAATGTGGGGCACATGCCTCACAGAGGGGCAATTCGAAAATGGACTCATTCAGAATTAAAGGGGACAAATCTAAATGAGTGAGGATATTGAAATGCAACTTGTTGAAAAGCTGAAAACAAGAAAATTTTCGGTACAGATGGATCAACTTTGAGAGTCAGTGAGGCCGTACTTATGTAAGATATATTGATAAAGGTGATTTTGCTGAGGATATGTTGTTCTGTAAATCATTAGAAAGCACCACTACCTTCTAAGATATTTATAGTAAGCTAAAAAATTACTTAGATGTAAAAAATATACCAATGAAAAATATAACATCTTATGCTGCAGGTGGTGCTCCTTAGATGATGGGAACAAAAAAGCCTTGCTTAAAATTGATAAAAAATGAGAATACAGAAATACTTCTTGTGCATTGTGTTATTCACAGGGAAAACCTGGTAACTAAAAATATTTTACCTGTTCTAAATATGAAGTACTAAATTCATTTACAAAGTGTATCAATGCTATTAAAATTAGTGCTAAATGTGACTGTCTGTTCAAGTTATTTTGTGAAAAAGAAAATGAAGACAATATGATACTTATACTTCATACTGAAGTAAGATGACTGTCGAAAGGGAACTGCTGTGAAAAGATTTATGGAACTATTTTATACTCTTAATTATTATTTAAGCAGCAAACTTGAAAAGAAAAATCTGGTAGCAGTAGATGATACGGCATTTGTGAGTTATTTAGCCTATATCTTTGAAAACTAAATATATTAAATAAACAACTTCAAGGAGCAAATAAATCTTAATGATGCAAAAGTGAAGATATTTGGCTTCATTATCTTTTGGATGATGCAACCAATGTTAGTTGATTTGCTTGATATTTTAAATATGCTGTATCAAGAAGAACTCACAGAAATGTAAAATGGTGAGTCAAATAAAACTTTATGTAATATAAAAGGGGTGATGGCATGGCTTTGTGAGGAAACCAAAATCAAATATCAAAATGTACAAGAGAAGTATTGTTACGGTTTCCGTCTTCATATTTAGCTGAATGCGGATTTAATGCCATAAATGATTTGCAGATTTCGTGTCATAAATGATTTGCTGCTAAAAAGAAATTGGCTGGATATACACTGCCCTCCAAAAGTTAAGGAACATCATGTTTTTTTGTGTCTAATTTGAGAATGAAGCAACATAGAAACAAGAAATTTACAAGACATGTTCACTAAACAGTTCTTTAATGAATGCAATATAGAATGTTTCTAAAGTTCAACACAAACATGAATTGCAACAAAAAAATCGCCCTCTTGGCGGAGAAATCCAGTCTTGGAGAAATGGTATATCACAGTTTTCTGAGGAAAAATGGGTTCTAATAAGGAATGTGTCCACCCCTAGCTATAATACATTGGTGGCAGAGAGGTTCCATGCTGTCAATTAAGTTGTCGGTCAGTGAAATGGGGAAAGCAACAACCAGACACTGAGTAATCCTTGTTCGAGCTCATCTAATGACCTTGGAGGAGGACTTAAGCAGCAACCTGTCTCCCAAGGTGCTTTCCCAAAGCTGCTCTGTGATATGATGATAGATACTAAGATGCCCAAAGTGCTCAGTGAGAAAAACTCATTCTAGTATGGAGGAAAAGAAAGGGGTTCAAAATAAAAAATAACTGTTATAAAATTAAAATACACCTTACAAATATATATTTATTTATATATTTTACACTGTCATAACTAATGTAAAAATTGGTTAAAAAAATAAGACAAAGAAAATTTTAAAATAGTTTGAAAGGGAAAAACTGAGTGTCTGATTTTTTTATCCTTGGCCCTAATCCAAAAATTATAAGTTTTAAAATTATTAGATAGCTTTTGTGCATTTGTTTAATGTTAGAAAAGAAATGTTATTTTAAATTCAATAAATTGTGGCTTTTATCAAAATCAGTTTAAATATTTTAAGGTGAGCTTAATAATATGGCCATATATAAATGCATATGCTTTTTAAATGCACCTGAATTTCATGTATGAATTATTTTGAGGAAATTGTGAGTTTTATTTTAATGGGCACATTTTTTTATTAACATATTTTAGACTTGTACCATTTGTTTTGAACCATGGACAAACTCTAGTGAACATAGATTGGTATCTCTGCGATGTGGTCACCTTTTTGGTCGAAGGTAAGCATTAAATTTAAAGAAACAAATTGTGGCAAGCCTTCTTCTTTTCCTTCTTTTTTTTTTTTTTTTTTTTTTTTTTTAACTGATGTTTTAATGTTTTAAGAAATATTTAGTATTTAATACATACAACTGTATTTCATACTGTAGCTTAAAATGTTCTTTAATTATTATTATTATGAAGGTTTCCATTAATATTTAAGTTTGATTTTTTAGCTTTTTTCTTTTGTGCGAGTCTAAGAAACAAAATTAGTGTTGAATGCATTAAGCATAACGTTGCCTTTTCCATATAAATAATTCTGTCATACATTATGATACATTATCTTGTGTTATGTTCTCTTGTAACAAACAATATAATTTTTTTACTTAAGAACAATTAATTTTGAAAGTTGACATTTAAAAGTCATTAACAGTAGCTTATTTTAAGCGTAACAGTTTTCAAAAAAATTTATGTATATAGTTAAGGTGAAATTTCCTAATTTTTTCTATATAATAATTCATTCATTTTAATATTGCAATCAACTAATCTGTTAATTAATGTTATGTTCAGCAAACACAATGAGCATTAGTAATAATTATAATTTATTTAACAGCTGATGTAAATTTTGAGGGAAAATGGTACTTCCTTTTAAAGCAGCTACTGCATTTAGTTGTGAAATTAGACAAACTTAATTTCCCAATCTGCTATGTGCAAATTTCAAATGTCACCAAAAGCTATTTAGTGGCTGCTTGAACAAGAATATTCTATAACATTGCATTATCATTTGAGACTTCTCTCTAAGTTGGTAGTGTGATTTAATCATGCTAATATCCACTAGATGATACAATCAGACATGCTTGCCTTTTTTAGGATCTTTTATTCCAACTTAACAGTTTAATGACATATTAAATATATCTTGAAATTTATTAGAAGCATACTGTACTGGATTTAGAAGTAGAAGAGTAAAACTAAGCTTTGCTCTTCAATGTTGTTAAAAGTTACAGGAGAAAAGTTTATCTTATATATTAATCATACCGGTACCTCTGTTTATAGTTTTGTTACTAAATATCCCAGCTTGCAAGAAATATTCTGTGTGGTGTTTTGTTTAGCAGTACTGCCAAGCATTGTCAACAATCTATTGTCATATTTTAGCAATGAAATATATTTCTGACATTAGCAAATCAATACAAGTCCCTCTTCCCAATAGAAATTTTGGAAGTCTCATTTAAAATAACATCAAACGGGTAATTTTGCCTTCTCTCCCCCCCCCAGTGCTATAACATTGACTCGAAAGCATTAAATAGATGGTTGTTCTGTGTAACTTGTCTCCATAACGTACCTCATATGAACCCTGCTAAATAAAAAGGCAAATCCTCATTTCTTATTCTAGCAGTTTGTTGGAAATTCAAAACATTACATTTCCATTGTACATTTTCCATCAGGTACAATTTTATTGTGTGAGAATTGGAACATTGCAATTTTTGGGTGAAATACTACATGCCTTGAAATAACAGATTGTTTCTTTATTTCTTAGCAAATCTATTAAAGATGTGATACAAAATTTGGTTTCTTCATGCCTTAGCAAATATAGTAAAGACATGATGTAAAACATAGCAAAAATTAACACAAGGTGATAAACATTGTCCTGATAACTTTTACTAAAATGATACAATGCAGATATATATAAATACATATGTCAAATTTTTGCTGAAATTCATGCTGGGAGAAAGAAAAAGATGCTACATGCACTCGTAAGATAATGCACTTCTTTCTAGCACAGCTTTTAAGGTTGCTACCACAGTTACATGAAAGTAACAATCATGTCTGGTATTAGTAGGTACCTGGTAATATCAGTTATCTTCTTTATAATGTAAATTGTTTCATTTTTCATTTTCATTCAATAAAACTTGATTTATAAAAATACTTTACTGTAGACTGTAATTTGTGAAATTTTTGTTTTGTTATATCAGCGTCAGATGCCGTACTCAATCTAATTGGCATATTCCATTTTAGTTGTATAACACGTTGGTTGAAAGGACAAAATGCTCGTTGCCCACAGTGTAATGCTCGAGCTAGGAAATCGGAGATTAGAAATATTTATGCCAAAGCTGTTAAGGTGTAGTACTTATTTTGTATATAAATTATCAATTTGCTATTCAGTATTTGTAATTAGAGAAACGAATAATTATTGTTTTAAGCTTCCTCATTTGTGAAGAAATATAAGCTGAAAAATTGTATAAATAGTGTTTATGCAAAAAAAGCTATTTTAATAATTACTCTTTAATTATTTAAAATTTAAATAATCAAGTAGATGTGTCTCAATTTAATATTTAATTTCATTTAAAAATTCTTTTATAATTTGACAGTACGTGAAAATATCCTATATACTTGCGCTACACTTATTTTGTGAAGACAAACTCATCAGCTGCTTTTTTTAAAAATTAGTTTAAGTATGGCAAGTAAATAGTTTAATTCATTTAAAAAGTAATAGTTTTAGTAATAGTTTAATTCATTTATTCAAAAATATTCAGATTAAATTCTAGTATTGTTATAGGTTATGGATTCATCTGAACGAGACAAGGCTCTGCAAGATTTGATGAAAGAAAGTGAATTACGAAGGAAAGCTGAAATGAATGCAGCTCAAGAAAGGTTGAAACATATGATGGCTGTTCAGGAATGTGAAAGATTGAAAAAAGAACTGATGGAAACTAAAAGAATGCTGCAGGAATATAGGTAGCTAAATGCAAAAATATGTATTTGTATGCTTTAATAGTATCATTTGTGATATATTTTGCATCTATATTTATTTTTGCAGTTTTTTTTTTTCATTTAGTTTTAAATTTTTACATCGTAAAAAGTATAGACATACACTTTTATATCGGTTTATGAAAGAATTTCATTACCTTGCATAGTTGAGTTTGCATAGTTTTCAAGGGATAAGGTGTGTGCTGATAAGCATTTAAGTAGAATTATTTGTAAATTAAAATAATTGATTTAATTTTGTTAAAAGCATTGTTAGATCTGGTTTCATAGGCAAGCTGTCCTGCCATTTTTAGCAGCAAGTAAAAGGCATATAGAAATTGAGATACTAAATATAGAAGAAATTTGCATGAGAATCTTTTGAAGAGAAAAAAAGTAAATGTCATTTAGAAAAAAAAAGAAACTAAAACAAAAAAAGGCAAATTAAATTCATGTAACGAAATAGGAAGCTATTCAGAAAGTTTTTTTAAAAAACCAAGTTTACCATTGAAGACATTTTTTTAAATCCTTTTCACAGATGGAATTTTAAAGACATGTCCAGTTATCTTTAAAAGACAGAATACTTTGCATTTGTTAAGTTAGAATACAGCGCCACCTATTGGATAAGTAGAAAACCACTAACTTGGCCATCTGGATTCGGCTAAACAACATGCCAGAGCATGTATTAGATCTAAATAGTTAATTACTGTCAATAAATTAGTTAGTTCTTTTACTATACAGTCCACTGATTAGTTTAAAGACAAAACAGCATTAATGGTAATTTTTGCTGTTGTTCGTATGGAAGAATGTTCTTTTCTTACAGTAAGCAAAGTGTTTTTACTGTTTAATTTATAATATGAAGAAGGAAACATCTATTCATAAAATAATTGAATTTAAGACTGAAAATGTTGTAAATCGTACAAAGTGTAATTCAATGAAAACAAAATTACTTCATTCATTAAAAAAGATTTTTTTATTATATTAACTTCGTAAAATGCTAAGATTTATTATCTGGATAATATTTAAGGTATTTACATATGATCCCTTCGACTGGAAAAGTTGGCTGTCATCAAACCAGATCCTGCTAAAGTTGCACCAATCCTTGCTGAAATCTGAACTGAGAATTGAATTTAATAAACAATCAGTATTATATTTGCTTCATTTTTGAGTTTCATAAAAGGCTTTCATCTATCTATATTATTTTGTTAGGTACTTTAATTTTACCAATAGTTATGTTTAGAGCGTTATGAGTACAAACTTTGAACAGGTAAGTATTGTCAGCAGGTAAATCATTTTGTCGGCCGTATTCAGCTGACCGTATGATGTCCATAATACACACTTTTTATGATCTTACGCCAAATAACTTTAAAAATGATCCACTGCTTGCTGTTTCGTAGAAGCCAGATCTCAAATTTTAATAATTTTTGTTTTCAAAATGCAAGGAAAAAAGTACAAGAATAAAGGTTAATTTATTATCTAGTTCACAGAAACAAAAGGGGACCAATCAGTTACATCAAACGAAAGCACAAATGTTATAAATGTGTTATTATGTCATACTTATTCATATTTGGTACTAAATCACGCTGCTGATGACATGATAATAAACTTAGAGATGGCGGGATAATATGGTAACAGGATAATACTGTCAGAAAGTTAATATGTTAAGTACCATATTTAATACTTTCATCATTTAGCAGATAATATATCTTGTCTTCCAATAATATTCGCTGAGTGCAATGGCATAACTCATCCTCTATGCAAGGTTTTTTTCCATGTTATTGTAGCATGCCTAGTGCCTTATTTATTAACTGTTCAGGTGCATCCCAGTCCATATTATGATCCTTTCACAAAATTTACAAAGAGTAGGCCAAAGGTACGCTATTGCCACAATAAATGTGTTAATATAATAGATGATCTGGATGGAATGAAAGGTTTCTAATACATACTAGTATTAGATTTCATGTGATTAGATTGCATCAAATTGCAATTTTATAGGTTGCTTTTACTTAAGTTTTGAATAATATATGTTGAAAGCAAATTATTCCGAAATTAATGGAAGAATATTGTAGAAAACTGTATTGTTTATAAAATGTTGTGTAATTTTAATGTAAATGTTCATTGAAAAAGGTAAAAAATATTAAGGTTTATCCAAAGAGGAAATTTTCTTTTATGAAATTGTAATCAAAAAGGCATATTAATTAAACGTTGTTGTTGTTGTGACTTAGCTCACTTGCCTGACATTAACTATCATTGGCAAAATCACCTCAGGGGTCAGATCCAAGGGTCTCCCACCCCTCTTCTCCTATCACCAACTTGAGAGGACTTTCAGCTCGCCCCATATTTAGAGTGCCCCATACTGCACAGACACTTTACATGTGCAGCATCCATGCTTTCTCCGGTTAATGAACCTGGGCCCTTTGGTACGGCAGTCAACATTACTAACCACTATTCCAGTTGGGCAGCTAATTAACTTAAAATTTGTTCATGGGGAACACTTAAAATAATGATGTTAGTTGGTGAATTTAAAGCAATTTGTGGAATGTGATAGGTATGTATTGAAATTGAAAACTGGGTTTTAATATGAGCAGAAACTTTGATTGTATAAAGGGTACTTTAGTATTATTGCAACCTCCTTGGTAGAAGTTGCGAAACAACGGCAACCCTGCACATAACAACTCTTCAGGTAACCATATCGATAACTGTAAGTTTGAATAGTGGAAAACAAACTTTTTGAAAATGCACTATGAAAAAGTGTAATGAACATGCCAGTATTCAAAGCGGTAATTGGTTCCAGAATAGTTGTTTACCATTTACTGTAGCAGTCATTTATATTCTGATGGGGTAAAAAGTTAACGAGTGTTAAATTTTGTTTGGAAGAGTTAGAATTGGGTGATAAAACTGTGGCAGACTGGAATAATTATTTTTTGGAGATATGCAGAACTAAGAAGAAACAAAAACCTATTTGTAGTAGTTTTATAAATTTTCCAGAATAAATATCAAACTAAAATTAAAATATGTACCTAATAGCTTTTATGATATGGAATAAATAACTTTCTCCGGCTTGAAATTAGCATTCTTTTTCTTATTAAAAAAAATTGCCAAATTGCAATAAGGTGGTTGTGATAAAAGCAAAGTACTGTATAAAGTTGCATGAAACTTTAGCATTTAAATTATTAAATCAGACTTGATTAGATTATTATTTAAATTATTAAATTAGACCTGATTAGTTATCATTTAAATTATTAAAATTATTAAATTAGGCTTGTGAAAGCAATGAAATGTCTGTGTTTGCTGTCCTGCAAGACATGTGTATTTTATTATCTTTAAAAAATGAAAATAAAAAATAATGTCAATTAGTTATTGAATACTTTGTCATAGGCAAAACAGCATGAAGAGGGGATCATCAATGCAGTACTAATTATTTATATTCTCTGCATGTAAAGACCTGATCTTTAAACTTTTTATTGTGTGCAGTTTGTTGTTATAAATTTAATTATTATAAATTCCTTAATTTTTTCTTATGTTCTAAAAATTAAACGTCAGTGAGTTGTTAGTTGGTTTCCTCATTCCATTTCAGATGCACAAGCATATTCATATATCACTTAATAACTGCTTAGTAATTAGTTAATAATGATAACTTAGCTTGTAATTTTAAAAATTGCTAGGATTTCAATTTTCATATTTAAAAATCACTATGGAGATGAAATGTATGATTTGACAATAGAATTAAAAAATTCATTAAAAGTAATGATTAAATGTTCATTTTACTGTATTGAGGAAAATTCATAGTTTGTATTCCATGCAATGTTTTCATTAAATTAACGCTGTGGTAGTTATAATTTAGGATTTACTTCTTATTGTTATATTATAGTGTTTTTTTTAAATTGGATATTTAAATTCCTTGTGCACCATATAGCATTACACAAGGATTACAGAGATAAATAAATAAATAAATAATAATAAAAATAAAATAAACGTACAAATTCATAAATGACATGTAACGTGTAAGAGATAAATTTACAGGAGAAAGAGAATGCCATTTTCTCTTGGACAAATATGTGAAGAGGGGAAGGAAATGTAATGTTTATAGAATTTAACTTAGAAATGAGTTCTTTTCATCCTTCAGTAAACTTTGAACAATAAAACAACAAATGTTCGATATTTTGCACTAGTCCGAAGCTGCAGGAACACAATTATGTATTAGATAACCCAAATCTCTTCAGATATGAGTTGAAATTACCATGTCTAGTTAGAAATTTAGTATTTTCAAAATTGCAGATAAAATGTTTATTATTCAGTCTGTGAGGAATGGAAGGAAAAAATAATTTAGTCAAAGAGGCAGTAGTAGAATTTCTGTATAATTCATTTTACTTGAGTATTGTTTCATCCCTATGTTTAATTTTCTGTATAGCAAATAGATAGAAAAGTAAATTCAACCTTTATCAAGTTCTAAAATAATAAAAGGTAATCTATTTAAGAGAGTAGTGTAAAAGATAAAGGTCTTATAGTGAAGACAACATAGACTAATCTGAAAAGCTGTGGTTAGATCTAATGACTTTTCTGATATCTTTGTCACGTAGTGTAGACATGGAACTTCCACTCTTGCATTTTAGTTCTTTGCAGACATCATAGAGAAGTTGTGAAGTTATGGCTTTCAAATACAATCATTTTTACTGCCTTCATCTTACATATTTCAAAACCAGTAATCAAGAATTTATCACTGATAACTTTCTTTCAAGAGGTTTTTTTTTTTTTCACTTAATTAGGTAAAATTAAGCCTCAAAATTAGTGTATTTATATTAAAAATATAAAATTTGTTTTAAGTTATTTGACATTTTCATCTAAGTTCATAATTAGTTTTTATTAATGATTTTAAAAGAAAACCTTTTATCAACTTTTTTTACTGCTGTTATTCGCAAAGTATAAATTTTAATTTTGTATAGCATGTATAGAATAATTAGATTTTTAAATGCATTGCTGTTGAAGTAAGCTACACATTTGACTTGTCTATTGATTCATTCTTCTAAGTTTATGTTCATCACAGTATTTTTCATTACATTCCTTCTAGAAGAAAATTTTTTTGCATTTAAATCACGAAAGTATAAAACTTATTACAAAATTTCAAGCAGTCTCATGAGTTGCTATTAAAAGAAGTAATATTTACATTAAACGTTTTATTTTTTCACTGAAGTAACAAAGTGAAGGACATTGGAAAGGAAAAAAACGTCTGAAACTTTCTAAACATATCAATCAGATGTTTATACAATTATTAATGCAAGCACATTCTTCCTATAAATATCATGCAGGTGTTAAGAATGTTTAAATAGAATGTTTTAATATAAACAAATGTACAAAAATACAAACAAATGTGTATGTTAACTTAACAATAGTCATTTTACAATTTTGCCTTATGTATAATTCCTTTTCTTTAATTAAAATTTTATTGCTCTATATTCCTGATTTGCTTGAAAGTATATTATTTAATGGTTTGTTAACACCAGATGACTCTTGTTATTTTCATGTAAAGATATCAATCAATATTCTAATGAAACTTGTTTTAAGAAGTAATAAAGCTACTATTTTGCTGTCTTTTAAGAATGGCTTTTTTGGCTAGCACAAAAAAATTGGAAATTAAAAACAATAATTTTTTCAATAAATTGATGAAGCGGCATTGAATCTGTAAAGTTTTTTCCTACATGATGGCATATTTTTTTTGACAAAAGCATATGTAAAATGTCACAATTTAAATTTTTTATATTAAATAAATATTAAATCGCTAACTTTGAATTTTTTTGGGGGGGGATTTTTCGTATTATAAGACTGGAATTAAGATTTGAACTGAATCTTTATCATTAATCAGCTAATTTTTTGGTTCATAAATTACTGCAAGGATTTCTTGTATCATACTGTAACTGTTTTCAGATATAAATAGCTGTAGAAACCTTTTAGTTCCACTTTTAGTTTTTTCCTTTAAACCTGAAAAAATTTCTCTAATAATTTATTGAACCAAGACTAAACCATAAGCCATGTTTATTATTTCTTCTGCTGTTTTGAGGAATCATGTTAGAAAAATTGCATTGTATAGTTAAATTCTTTATTCTGATGTTATAATGAAAGTTAACCATAAAGCAATGTAATATATTCTACTGCTTTATTATTATTCAGATATTCTTACGTTCATTTGATTTATATTTTGTTATTTTATGTAACTTCAAAATTTGTTATGATCAGTTTAGTCTTTATTTTTCGTATGGAAGAAGTTATGATTTTCTTTTATATTTTTAAAGTGGAGAGTATTCTATTGTCAAATGGTTATATTAAACATCAAAGATGGGCTTGATTCAAAGAATCAATGCACTTTGGCGAATTGGGATTCCACAAAACACTCCTGAGAGCTTTTGTTGAAATTATTCCTGTAAAGTTTAATTATCATTTTAGGGGCAAAAGAAATGCTTCTCCTCTCATGTTAAAAGTGAATTTAATTTTATAATTTCCCAACTTTTTGAAGAATTTTTTTATTCCAGATATTTATTGTTAGTTTGATACAGAAAGGAGGTTTTAAGGCATATCAAAACTGCAATTGAAAGTAACTAAAGGGTTAGCAGTTTGATTGTGTTGTTTCACCCAATCCCACTGCTCATTTGATTTTTTCTGCTCTTTCTTCTCCTTGTTTCCAATTTCAGATCAAGGTTGCTGTTTGTGAAGAGTGAGTCATAAATAAAAAAGGATTAAGTTCAGCTATCATCTGATTCAATAAAAGAGCAGTTTTATCCATCTGCGACAGTAACCCTGTCTTTTGTAATGCAAAACATATGTAAGTTTGCAGTTGCCTATAAACTGAGTAGCCATCAGAAAAGACTGCATGAATCATCAAGCCACATCTTCTCTGTAACCCATTCTTTTCACAAATTCTTTCTTTGCTGTACAATTTTGGTGCTCTGGTAGTAGTAAAATGCAGTTTCATTTTGTGGTTCTCCAAACAAAGTTTTGTGGTGTGGATGGATGTCTTGAAAGAATTTAGCTGCAACTCTACTATTTGGTAATTCCCAAATCTATGTCGCTTCTTTCTTTCTAAACAGGCGACTACATTTGGCAATTTAATTACTACTGGCATGTTGTTAATAAAACAATACCATTCTCCCTTAACTTGGTCTATTTATTGCAGTAAATGTATACAAATATTATATTTTATTAAATTGCAGTTGTTCATCTTTGAATTATTATTTCTTGCATTATTAGAAAAAATGCAGGTTCTTAATTTTATACCTTAAAATTGAGAAAAATCTCATTTTAATGAATTGTTTATCCCCTTTTAGATCCAGTATGGCTTTCAGCAAATTGCAGTCAAGTCAGAATAATTCTTCAGCATTTTCTTTAGAGAAAAGCATTGAAATTGCTAAATTAGGAGGCTGCAGAATTGTGGACATATGTGAATTGTTGGGTATAATTTTAGTTTCACAACCATCTACCAATGAATTATTTCCTGGATTTGGATTTCGAAAGGTAAGCTATTTATTCTGTTGTTAATCTTTGATAGCAAAGTAATTTTTAATTTTGCTTCTGTATTACCATATTTGAGTTGAAATATTAAATAGCTTCAGATAAAAGACATATCTGAATTTTGAAGGTGTTTTCCAGGAAAGCTAATTTAATTATATGTATAATAAGATGAAATTTAATAAGGTAAAATTTAATCGATACAAAATTATTCAAAATTACGTACATGGTTTTTAATGGTTTCATTTTTATTAAATCAAAATGAAATTTGCATAGACTGACTAAAAATTATGGAAGGAAATTTGTCTTTTTGATGTATTTAATATTTTGCGATCAGCTCTCCATTAACAAAGGGTAGGTTAATCAGGCACTGTTTTTTACAAAAAAAGTTAAAATTGTATGTTGTGGAATGATGAAAAATTGCTGTCACGGATCATCAGAACAAAACACAAATCTGCCTGAGACAAATATAAAAAGAAAAGAAAAGTGAGTTGGATAACAACAGTAATAACAAATGGTATCATGACATTTGGAAATTGTTTATGTCCTCAGTGCTTAATTGGGCACAATCCAGAATATGTAAACATTATAGAATAAAACAACAACCAAAAAACACCCCCCTCTTTTTTTTTTTTTTTTAAGTCAAGGTTGAATTAAATGACATAGTTCAATCTCTTTTGTAAACTGTTCTTTAATGCCATTAATTTACATAATGAAATTAATTTATTCTCCATATTAAACTGCTTGAATATGTAGATAAATTCTTAACCCTATAACTGGCAAAATTTTTTGTGATATCTCTAGGAACGTATATATATGTGCATATTAAATACGTTAAAAAAACTAAGGCAATATATTAAAAGTACATAAATCCAGGTATAAAATACCAGGATAATTTTTACATTAAAATCAAGAAAATAATTTCTTCTCATAGTAGTTTTGGGAAATTTGTGCTTTCTTAGTAAAAACCCTTTATAATTATATATATATATATAGATAGATAGATAGATATGTATTTACAAATCAGTTTATCAATATAGTAGTTTTTTTTTTAAGCCCAAAGGGGTGCTAGGACAGAAGGGCTGATAGTTTCAAAATGGCATTTTGTAGCATTTCAGTATAAACGGTGAATCAACTTTAAAATTATTGCCACCAAATATTATCGTTCTGTGTGATATTTAAAGAAATTAAATAATGAAGAATCTGCATAAATATACGTATATTTCTCGCATTGTGAAAAACGACAGTACCTAGAGCCATCAAATTCTGAATAACGTAATCCTCTTCCCCAGCATGCGCGCCTGGAAACACGAATTTTTAATTTCAGATTGATTATCTCTTTTATAGTTTGTAAATCTTTAACGAATTTTGATTGGAAAACTCAACAATTTTAAAGTAAGCAATGGCAACACTAAGGAATAAAACATTTTTATCTCCAGCATGCGAGAATGTTTGTCAGAAATTCTAAAGATATGCTGTTTGTAAATATTTTATGATATTGGAATTTATGTGGTTTAAGTGTAAAGAAAATGATATTAAATAAATAAAAATAACTCACAAAATGTCAAAAAATTCCCTTTCAGCATAATATAAAATCTGAAAGCTTTCGGATTTTATTTCAATGTTTTAAATTTTATAATTCCTTTTTAAAGCCCAAATGGGTGTTAATTCAGAAGGGCTATTAGTTTCGAAATGCTATTTTGCATCGAATCACTTTAAATACCCAAATTACTTTTTCGAACTGTTGTTACCAATGTTATTGCCCTGTATTATGTTTAAAGAAACTAAATAATGAGAATCTACATGAATGTATGTAAGTTTTTCGCATTGTGAGAAAACAATGTTACCTAGATTCATCACATTTTGAATAACATAGTCCTCTACCCAAACATGGGCACTTGGAAGCCCGAATCTAGGAATCTGGAGTTTGTTTTTATTGTCTGTTTCATATTCTGTAAAACTCTAACGGACTTTTGATTAAAAACTCAGCAGTTTCAAAGCGAGCAGTGGCAACACTGTAAGAAATAAAACATATTTGTCTCCAGTGTGTGTCTCCACAGTGTGTATCAGAAATTCTGAAGATATCCTGTTTCTAAATATTTTTTATCCCAAAGTGATATTAGCCCAAATGCTCTTGAAACATGTAAGTGTCTGTAAATGAAAAAATCGCCCGTTTAGACCTAATATTAATTGTTTTCATTTTTTATTTATTTTTGTGTGTACTGAACCCAGTTTTATGTAACTGTTCAAACAAATGGTTTGCACTTATATTAATTTCTTATTTTTTTATAAAACGTTTTAGAAAAGTATTTAAAATAAATGGATCTTATATCAAGTTAAAGACAGTGCATCAAAAGAAAAAGTGAAGCAAGGAGTATAAAAAGTTTTCAGGGATCGTGTTTTTAAAATAATCTAACTAGCTTATTATAAGATAAGTGCTCATTTTTTTGTGATGATAATAATAGAAAAATAAAGGAAATAAAGATGCTTGCAGATTTTGTTATGTAGAGTAATTTATTTATATTAAAATAAATTTCATAATCTTTAATTTTAATAAAACAGAATTATATATATATGAATATCACATATTTCATAAAAAACATGCGCATTTTCATAGCCTGTAAAATAAATTGTTAAAATTTTACACGTTTTTTTTGTAGCATTTCAGTATAAACAGTGAATCAACTTTTAAATTATTGCCACCAAATATTATCATTCTTTATGATATTTAAAGAAATTAAATAATGAAGAATCTGCATGAATATGCATATATTTCTCGCATTATGAAAAAACAACAGTTCCTGGAGCTATCAAATTCTTAATAACGTAATCCTCCACCTCTCCAGACACTGTTATTTCATAAAATAACAAGCAAATATTTATATTGCATATACCCTTCAAAGATTACATTAATTCAACAAATGCAAATGATATATATATATATATTCTCTTTTATAAAAGGAGTGTTATATAAACCATTTAGTAAAAATGAAACTTTTTTTCAATTTGTTTTTAAGAAAAAAAAAAAATCTCAAATGATTTTGTCATTTCTATTTTAGAAGAATATCTATTTATCCTTGAAAATCTTAAAAAGAATACAAGCGGCTCTGATTTTAGTCTAAGAAATTAATTGAATAAAATTAGGCTTTCAGTTATGGACTGTTTCGGCTGCGAATATATGAAAGACATGTGTGAAATTTAAGTGTCCATAAAGGGATTGTGCAAAAGAAGGGCCACTGAATATGTTGTACCTTACCTTACTAAAAAAAATTTAGAGAATAAGATGGTTTGAAACACTTACAAAAGAGGCTTAAACTATTGAAAACTGCATTTAAAAACTTAAAAAATGTAATTTCTGTGTAGTCAGTGCTTGAAAGTGATATTTGAAATCTGTCCTGCAAAATTTCGATTAAAAATTTATATCAGTTAATTTGCATCAGACGAGTATCGATTTCTAATAGTACATTGAAAAACATTATTCATTGACATATTTACTTCTTTTGGAGAACAAAAAGAAATTTGCTTCATAGATTTGTAATGAAATGAGTAAAAAATTGTTGTTGTATGGAAAGCTATTTTATTTTTGTTTATTTATTAGTCCAAAAGGGCAATTTGCTCAGAAGGACTATTAATTTCGTTTTGGCATTTTGCGTCGATTCACTAAAAGCGTTGCTTCACTTTTCAAATTGTTGCCACCAAATATTATCGCCCTGTATTTTATTTAAAAAAATTAAATAATGAAGAATCTGCATAAATGTATGTATATTTCTCACATTGTGATAAAACAATGGTACCTAGAGCCATCAAATTTTGAATATTGAATGTTTCCACCTGAATATGGACATCCTGAAGCCCAAATATGAAATTTGGAATATGCTTTATTATCGATTTCATATTTTGCAAACCTTTAATGAATTTTTGATTAACAAACTCCAGGCTTTCAAAGCAAGCAATGGCAACATTGTACAGAAAATATATTTTTATGTCTATCACATGATACTGTGTGTTGGAAATCCTAAAGATGTGCTTGCTCATTTTAAAATTATTTTGTGATATTGCTTTTGAACTGAATTTTATGGTTAAAATACGAAGAACATGGTATTTAATAAATAAAGGTAACACAGAAAATGTTAAAAAAAGTCCCTTTGGACGTAATTTAAAATCTGAAACTTTTCAAATTTTTTTTTTTCTTTTTTATTTATTTTTTTTAAATTGAAACCATATTTCTGCCCTGAACGGTGAAAAAATTGTTTGGTCGATTAATTTTATTGAAGCATTTGCACATTATAACTATCATGAGTCTACTACCAAAATGCACTTTAATTAACAAAAATTGTATATTAATTTAGTGAATACTATATCTCTTTGTTACTCTATAATATCAAGAGTGCATTTTTAGAACTCGGAAAAAAATTATATTTAGAATTGCAAGAATTTATGAAGAAAATTCATAATTTTTATGCATTTTGCAAAATATTTAAAAACTAAGAAAACAATACCTAAATAAAATATGAAAAGATATTAAAAGGCAAAGTAAATGGTTACAAATGACCCAAGATATAAAAGAAAGTTTCTTACTTATTTCATCAATTCTTTTTAATTTGTCCCCAAATTGATTTCTTTCTCAAGAAATGTATTTTCGCTCCAAAACTGAGTACCAAATCATACGATTGGTATCATTGACAGTGACAAGACAAATCTTACCACATTTGTATCAGTTGCGGTGATTTCCCCATGTATAATGTGGATATGCATCAATTCCGCCTAGATCAAATCCTCCACTGAAGCTTTATTGCTCTTAGGCACAGAGCCGTCAAATACACAAGTCCATTAATTATGGGATTAACATCACTGAGTATGTAACTCACAATAGTAAGCACAGATTTTAGTGATGCCTATTAAAAATATAATATTACGATAATTAACTAAAAAAGTAATACGCCTACCAGCAGCCAAGCAGTAAAATCGCTGAATACAGGTAGATCAGTTCGAATCTCAGCGAATGGGCTGGCTGCATGGATGTTTTTGTGATTTTTCCGTTGTGTAACATGCACAGGAGGTAATTTTCCTGAAGGCATCCCTCCTTTGGCTGATAGCCCTTGAACACTTTGTCGAATAAACCAAACCCAAAAGAAATATTTCAAACAAAACGAAAAATATATATTAAATTTTAAGCTATTTTGTTCTCAGGCTGTGAAATTAATTTAGTGGACGTGAAGTTAAGATATCATAAAAAATGCACATGTTAAGAAGATGTGAAAACTAATTTCAAGAAATACATACAAGTAAAACCCCATCCTTTTTAGTAAAACCCCCATCATATGTATTAACTAATAAATTTAAAAATAAATGGTAATCAGTACCTAATTTAACATAGCTCATCAGTCCTTAGTCACAAATAACGCCCTAGTGGCCGAGCAGTAACGTCATTGAACATTAGTAGTTTGATATGAAATTGAGTTTTCCCAATGTGTAACGTAAATACGAGCCAGTTACTTTTAAAAAGTCCTCCGTGAAGGCATCCCTCACCATACACAGGTAGCCCTCCTTTGTCTTAATCAATTAACTATAGTTGTAAATAACAAATTGTTTTCCCTTCGAAAGTCGGCCATGAAAGTTAAAATTGTTTATTTATCTTTATCTGAGCGCTTAATTGTGTCATTCCAAATCTTGATCCAGACAAAGAATCGGAAATTCTTTTTCCTTTTCAGAAATTTTTTGCATCACCCAGATCACCATCATATTTGTCCACCTTCGTATAATGATTGCGACGACTTCATAAAAAGCTATTTGCATTTTTCTTCTACTAACAATTAGTTTTCATAAATATTTACTCTTATCTGAGTATTTTATGTCCCAGCCGTTTCAAAATTTAGAAATAAGTACATCTTCATAACAGTAAAATATTGATAATCAAATATCATTTGGACCCTTTTTATTAGATAACACTTACAGTAAAATGGAACTCTTACCTGCTGAGTATTTTATGTCCCAACAGTTTCAAAGTTTGGAAATAAGCACGTCTTCATAACAGTAAAATATTAATTATCAAATATCATTTAGATCCTTTTTATTAGATAACATTTTCAGTAAAACGGAAGAATTTTGCTTAGGGTAAAAAATGCGTCATATGATTACATGTCCTTTCATTCAGTACTTTATTTTATCAATGCCAAAAAGTGATTTAATCGCTTACGATATTATTTGTGAATGAGTTTCATATCACGCCAAGAAAACTTCTCAGTAGTTGTTTTTAGACCAGAAATCAGATGAGCAAAATGAATTTTTCTTTAAGAAAACGCAGCTTGTCATCATATATCAATGTATAAAATGCCCAACTTCGCAATCACAAAACTAAATGAATTTCAATACAAACTTGTAAACGATACATTCAGTTTAAAATGGAATTACACGATTTGAACTCTTTCAAAAATCTCATTTTCATTTCAGAGCAATTATTGAAAATATATTGAAGTAACTGTTTTTGTGAACTGTTATAATAGTTTAAAAAATACAGTATTTTGAATCAATGCACACAGCACAGCTAAAAATAAAAATTATCTCAAATTTCTGTGTTACTGCAGACATTGTATGCTAAATTCTTTAAAAGTTATTCATGGGTTCCTTGCAAAATGCGTGTATTTTTGCAAAAGAAATTTTGTTTGGTAAATTTTACACATGCACAAAACTTTCGGTTGAAGGTTTCGTTATTTTCCGGTTTTGGCACGAAAATCGTCCTCAGCTCAGTAGATGGTACAGCTGGATTTGAGGTTTTTATTTATGACCCTCACATTATAACATCTTTCTTTAATGATCACTGTTTCCCCACTACCAAATAAGCACAACAAGAGGTCGGGGGAATGAGAGTATAGAATATTTTGTCCTCAACGATTTCAAGGTGGAAAAAGTAAGGCAGAAAAAATCGTTTGAAATGATTTTGGATCCATCAAGAGCTGACAAAATATTCCGTTTTTAATGATTTGGAAAGCCATCTTTCAATACGGAAAAATCCGTCAGTAACGCCGAGAGGGTTAAATGAATTGCCAATGGGCATATCAGCAACTTCAGAGTAACAGCGGGAAGGCCACAGTGGGGATAGCAACGTGTGCTATGCTAGCAAAATCACACTCTAACTTTCTCCTTTCGTGTGTTTAAATACTTAGCTTCACTTTAATTTGCATCTTGGCAAGGAAATGTGAGGGGAAATTAATGAATTCAGAAAAGATAACAAAAATTAGAATAGTTGGTTATTCAAACTAAGGGAAACCCTAAAAGGTAACTATGAAAAATAACTTCATATGCCAATAACAGAAGTTTCTTTGTTAAGTAAATGATACTATACAATGACTACTATATATAAATAATGGTAATAATGGTTAATCAACAGTCAAATTAAAATGTGTCAGCTATATTAGATAAAGTTGTAAATTATATTAGATATAGTTAATATTATTTCAACTATATCTAATATAGTTGTAATGTATCTCTTGATGCATATTCTGTATAAAAAAAATAGATAATTTATTAATTCGAATATTTGTGCAGATAAAAACAGGTTTATTTATTTATTCTTATTTTAAGAATAGTGAGAATTTTTGATAAATTTTCTGTGGGAAGTTAAAGCTAAGGTAAAAGAAATTGGATTAAATACTAAGAAACGTTTGTTATGTGGATTATGATTGGAGTTCTGAATCCTTGAAATAGTTTAAGAAATCAAATCTATAAATTATAATTGCATGTGTGTAAAATAAAATATTTTTTCTATATGGTGATGTAAAATTTATTCTTTTCAGCTTTCTACAATGGATATGAAGCCATCTGAATTCGTCTGGGTGCATCAGAAACCAATTAGAGATATGGCCTTTCATGTTCATGATGGTTTGGTTCTGACAGGATCACTGGATAAATCTGTGAGAATAACAAATATTCTTACAAATACTGTAGTGCAGACGTAAGTTTTGATATATATGGAAAACAAATCTTTTTCCCTGTATGAATTTTTTTTTTAGTGTAAATGAATATTGCATTATTTCTATCAACTGTGGTAATCTGAGTGCAGTTTGTCTCTATTATAAATAGTAGTTAATAAATTAAAACTCCCCTTCATTATGCCTAATCATCAAAATTATTGTAATGGACACGTCACTTGGTATCTTTTGTATGAAAGATAAAAATGTGGATATTATTTACTTGAAATCTTGTTATTAATTCATGATTTTGATTTTGAAAAATAAGCTATGGTAAGCAAGTTGAATGTGGTTCTCACATAAAAATGTATCATTTAAAGAGTAAAAGAATATTATTGTTCTGTCTTATTCTGTTTATGCAAGGAATTGGTATATTAGTCAAATGCATTGCAACAAGCATATTTAATTGTATATAATATCCCACCAGTGGCTATGTGATTAAGACCACTGAATAATTAATACAGTACAAAGTCCGAGATCCGGACTCGTCGGGACTTCAGCAATTTGGGATTTTTCCGGATATTAGATTGCCAGTTTAAATCTAGATGATCTAGTAAATCTAGTTTAAATCTAGTAAGATGGCAGATGTAGAAATTATAAAATTAAAAATATGAAATTGTGATTTATGAAATAATGAAGCACTTATGATTTAAAGGGTATCAAAATTTACAAAATTTACAAATTTTTCACCATAAGCCTTTTCTGAAGCATCCACCCATGAATCTCTGTTCTAACAAAATGTTCGGTTAAAACATATCTGGGAATATTCAGTTGATCGATTGAACTCAAGCTGGGAAAGGAATTTTTTCCATTCACACAACTCCTTGGGAGGTAATTTCTTGTTCCAGTCCAGTTTCAGCAGCCATAGTCTCTGCATGAATATTTTTGCCTTTGTTAACGTCTGATGAGACCCAAGGGATCAAAAAGCTTAGCTATTTCAGATAACACCTGACATTTAGTAAAAGTATCTTGATTGTTCACAGCTGTTTTGAAAGTCAAGTGATCATCCTTCGGCTTTCAGAGCATTCTTAGCATCTTTACTACACTTTCTTCAGACTCAAATGAATATTCCTGTGTTGAAATATCATGCAGCTGCTCAGGATGATTGGACGCCCATTTATGTAACTCCATACATCCACGATGAAGCATTTGTACTAATTCAAACTGAAACTCTTCTCTTCTTCTAAAGTATTCCTTTCTGTCAGTATATCATCCATATAAAAATTCGTAGATGTGTCAGCAGCCACCCTGAGAAAATGGTTCTGTTCGTCAGCTGCCAATGCCTTTAAGGTTCACATGGCTAAGAATGACATACTGTATGTAACCTATAAACTCTAACTGCAGCCTCGTGGCTTTTCTTCCAAACAATTTGCTGTAAATTTCTCTGCGATGGATGTATGAGTATTTGTCGATACATCTGCTTAATATTGGCACGGAAGGCAAAGCAATGTTTCCTATACCTGGAAATTATAGAAAAAAAAATCCTCTTGAATTATACCTCTGTTCAATAGAACTGAATTTAGCGAATAGCCACTGGTTGATTTACACGGCACATCGAAAGCAAATCTTAATTGAGTTGAAGTTTTCTCCGGGCGATATACTGCATGATGGGGAATGTAGTGTAGTATCACAGTTATCCACGGGCATAACAGGTTCAATGTAATTTAAACCTAAATATTCGTTCATAAATTCCTTATACAAATTAGCTATAGTCTTATTAGCATTAAGATGCTTCCAAATTGTGTTCAGTCTCTTGATAGCAATTTCTTTAGATGAACACAGCATAGAAGTAGCATCATCCTTCATGGTAATTTTACTATGTATCTACCTGTTTCATCACGTGAGTGTGTTTCATTAAAATGCTTTTTGCAAAATACTTCTTTTTCATTCTTTACGACTTCATTACCATCTCGTGGGATGGATTCTAATTCGAAAAACTTCTTAATATCATTATCGAGATTTGATTCCTTTATCAAAAAACAGTACAATTGGTTATTAATAATAGGTAGGACCCCTGTCATTAAATAACCAAATTCTGTGTTTTGCAATATTATGTTTCCATTGAGTGCTTGAACTCTACTTTCTTTCAAGATGTTATAGAATAATTCACTTCTTATTAATATATTGATTTTGCCAGGTGTATAGAAGTTAGGATCTACTAATTTAATGTCATGTGGTATCGCTAAATTAGAAATATCCAGTTTGGTTGGATGGATTACATCTGTTATTTTTGGAATAATACATAATTCTAAATTATGAGAAAAGGTTTCTGTTTTGTTTAAAATATGGGGGAAAGTCTTCAATTCAGTCAAGGCGAAAGAACTGATCCATCTGAATGAACTGATTCACTTATTTTCAAAATGTGTGTTCTGATGGGTTTAAATTTCAAGCCAAAAAATTCTGCGCATTCTTTTGTGATAAGGTTCATTTGCGAACCAGAGTCCAGTAGGGCTCTTATTCTACAGCGCTGTCTGAACACATTCGTCACATAAATAACCACCGTACTCAGTAAGACAGAGTTTCCCGTCCTGGAAGTGGCTGCAAGACTGTGTACTTCTTGCTGTATGTTGTGACCTGAGGCTTCTTCAGAGGGGTTTGTTTTCCCTTGGTTTGATGGAAGGCAGGGAGTGTCCATTGGACACTGAGGGTCATTGACCCTATGAAAAAGGGAATGATGTTTTCGGGAGCAGCGGCTGCACGAAAAGTTTGAATTGCATTCTCCAGAGTGAGATTTTAGACAATTCACACATAATTTGTTATTTTTGACAATAATGAGCCTTTTCTCAACGTTCATTTGTTTGATTGCATTATATTTAAAAAGAGTAGGGTTTCCTTTACAATGGATACATTTTTTTTTAGTTGAAATTATTCGAATTTACAAAACTTTTTGGTTTTGCACTAATACTGGGTTTAGGCAGAAATTTGACAGGCATATTTTTATGGATGCTTTCTAGCACCAAAGTTCGATTTTCAAGAAAACTTAAAAATTCATCCAGTAATGGAACATCTTTGGATTTTAAGGTGAATTCATATTGTTTTCGAGTTTCTTTGTTAGTCTTCTGAAGGAGAATATTGATTAATATTGCATTAGACAGTCTATTAAGATCGTACTCTTAACTTTTTAAGGCGCGTAGATGCGTTTGATATTGTCTAATAATCGACGAAGTCCCTTAGGCGATTCTTGCTGAATTCTCTCTTGGTTCAAGATATCCTGTATATGACTATCAACTATTGCTTATTTATTTTCATAACTCAATTCTAAAGCTTGAAACAGTGATTGGTATGTATCTTCACAGTTTTCGGTATTTTTTGCTTCTCCTTTGAGAGCAGCCTTTAAATAATAAAATTTTTGTGTTTCAGTTAGTTTCTGATTTTCAGCAATTAAAGACATAAATTGGCATTTAAAATCACGAAATTCTTCATATTTTCCAGAGAATTGAGGTAGAGGTATTTCGGGCAATTTAACAGTAATATTTTCAATAGTATTGCAATTTACTGGTAATGTATTTTGAAAGGAGGTATTTTAGACTTACCTCCATTTTCTCCAGATTGTCCTATAGTTCTTCAGTGGTTTCACAGGATTGCTCTAGGGAGACCTCTGCTGGTAGATTGAAGTACTGCAGTTTTAATTCGTCCAAAGATCGCTTTATTTCTGATAGCGATCGCAAGTTCACTTCTAAAAATAATTCACTTTCTTCATTTTCGATGAAGTTATGCAAGGAATGTTCCAGTTTCGTGACTTTTGTTTTTAGACATCCGCATTGCCTATTCGGAGATGCTATATTATCCATAGTTACTAATCTTTCCTTCGGTTGGTTAGGACCAAAATGTTGATAGCATGTATTAGTGGACTGTATATAAATTCATAAAAGTCAAGTTGAAAAACTTAACATTTATTTTCCTTCAATAATGCCGCTTAAACGGGCAAAGAAGGGAGTAAGGATTACAATTAACAACTGACTACTGCTTTGACTGGGCAGAGGAAAAGAGATTCGGTGGGGACCGAGTGCAACCCTATCGCTTACTGATTAGTGTATCAGTACTGGGCTCTCGCCACTGACATCACGTGGCGCTGCAAACGTTAAGCCAATACAAATAGACATAAATATTCTAACCGAGACGGAGTATACATCGTTTCTACCTTCATCATTTAATTAAATTATGGTAATGATCTGTCAACAACGAGGAAAAATTTCTGGCCATATTGAAAGAGATCGATCTGTCAACAATGAGGGAAAATTTCTGGCCATATTGAAAGAGATTAGAATAATGTGTGTTTGAATGAAAAATAGGTATGGCTATCAGTTTTATTTTGGATCTGATTATAGTAGTAAAATGATGACTGTTGACTATTATGACTATCTATTGATGACCATTTAAGCGTGAAACAGTACTACTTCAATGAACAAATGCCAAATAGGATCACTTGAACTGCTTTTTTAATGTGTTTAAAATATAACGATGACCATCAAGGAATATGATGAATATGATACGCCCTCTTCAGAATCACATCAATATATTTTTCTGGTAATGTATTAATATAAT
>KK112988.1:408794-423746 GCA_000611955.2 Stegodyphus mimosarum | reverse complement strand
TGATTTCTTTATTTATATACTGCTGCTTTTCATGTGTTTTAGGATGGTAATATCATCCTAAAACACATGAAAAGCAGCAGTTTCTTTGGTTTGGACATGTTTTGTGAGCATTATACTCATGTTCAATAGAAGTCAAACACATGCACTGTACTGTTACAGAAACATACAAGTGGAACTAAATATGTGTTGAGAGAAACCATTTTTTATTATGATCTTGATGAGAAGGGCTCCAGATGTTTTTGAGAATAAAATATTTTGTTGCTAAATATGATAAATAATTTAGAACTATATTAATAAAATAAGGTAAAATAAGCAACATTACCATATGTGTGAGTGAAATTAAATATATATATATATCTGCTGTTTAGTTTTCCTAATAAAATTTTTTATAATGTTCCAAAAGGCATTTTTTCAGAATGAATTGTTATAAAACTTTATTTTTGTTTCTGGAATAGTTATATGAATTTTTTTAATATTCATATTTTTAGATTAAATTTCTTGTGTTTATTTTATTTAATATTTTTTTCCCCCTGCATAGTTATGTGGTTGATTCTGATGTTTGGAGCTGTGCTTGGGATGCCGATGATCCAGTATACTTTTTTGCTGGCCTAAAAAGTGGTGGAGTGTATCTTTTTGACATCCGTGTAACTAGTAGATATGTTCATGAATTGCCTAGGTTTGGTAATAATACTCCTGTTGTTGCTTTGCAGTACCTTCGCAAAGCAACCTCTACTATGCACAAGTATGTAAAAAATATTATTCATCATTATTTATAAATTATTTTTATATGTCTGTATTTGTTTTATTTATTTACATTGAAAATGTTTGAATTCATGTTTTCATTATTATTCTGCTTTCAATACTGACTGAAGTCAACCACAACTTGAAATGATGCTCATCAAGCTGATTATATCTATTTTTGTTATCTCTACATTTTAATATTATAGTTGAAATGACTTTTATCAAGCTAATTATGTCTGTTTTTGCTCTCTGCTTTTTAATATTATAATAAAATATATCGCATTACTCACTGAACCAGTGAGAATATTCTTTGTAAGTTTCCAGTAAAATATTGAAAGCTGATTTTGATATTTTTTTTTGACCTGTTTATATCCTGTTTTTTAAGTTCCCAGACTTTTCAGAATGACTACAATAGTCTTTGCCAAAGTCTACAAAAATTAAAGTGGCTAAAAGTCTTTGTCATGTTTTTTACATATTGTAAATTACCTTTTTCTAAAAGCAGTATTGTAGCAAATAATCAAATATATTTTGGATTACCTTCACTGATAATAAAAAGTACTTAATTACACGTAAAAGTTTGTTCGGATGTTGTTAACCAGTTACATAAGCACCAGTTGATGGATTAACTTAAAATTCTACACATAAGTAAAACATATATCTTTAGAGCTTAGCTTTCAAACATCTTGAATTTCATACCTATTCCCAAGAGATGTGTGAAAATCTTTACATGCAGTGCTACTAAAAATATCCATAAATTTTAATAATGGCAACAAATGCTGCACATAGTGCATTTTTATTTCTGGATTGGGTTGTTGTGAAACATACTCAGTAAAAACAGTATTTAAGTAACATCAGTATTTAAGCAGTAAATGGTAAAATACATATTTTAAATTATTTTCTTATTTAGATGCTATAAGACTGATGGAAATTTAATTTAGTTTGTGTGAATAATTGTGCATATGGATGCATAACTTTTATTCTTTATGCATTTTATTTCATCCATAAATTTATGGGTCCATGACACTTAGCTGACAACCATACAGCTGACAAGACACTTAACTGACAGCTGTTAGCTGACAGATCATTTAGACGACATGGACATTTAGCCAACAGAACACTTAGCTGACACAGACATTTAGCCAACACTGACAGATAGCCAACAGGATATTTAGCCGACAGGACATTCAGTCAACAGGACATTTAACCCACTGGGCATTTAGCCATAGGACATGTAAGTGAGAAGTCATTTTAATCAACAGGACATTTAGCCGATAATGACATTTAGCTGACACGTACCAATAGTTATTTAAACTCACTATCAATTACAAAGTTCCTGTTGATTCTGTCAATGTTTAAAGCATTTTTTTCGCCTATCAGTTAAATTCATTTTTCGATTCTTTGATGAGCTTTTTAATCCTTGTGGAATTTAGCATAGTTTGATATATATCGTGTCATTTGGTATATATTGGCCAAATTGAAAAAGCACTGAAGTTTTCTGTCGGGAAAAATTAATTGTTTGTTCAAAAGAAATAAAGAAATTTTGAGTATTATTTACTGAAATTTGATGGTGCACATTTTTGTAACCTGTAAAAATATAGATACAATTCTTCTTTGCCTAATTATTTGTATATAGTATTATTTATATTATGTATCCTTTTGGTGGTCCTGAAAACTGCCTGTGGTCAGATAAGTATGGATACCTTTCTGTTAAAGCAAATTTGTGTAGACATGTTTTCGGCTAAATTGACATGTCTGTTAAGTTGGTTAAATGCTTAATGATGAAAAATTTTCCAGCATTAAAAGTTTGATGAAATAATATAGTTTTCAATTAATGGATAAATATCATCAGTATTTAAAATACTAGCTTCTGGTGAAAACATTTTTTTTTCTTCAAATTTTGCGGCATTTACAATTAATATCTTAATTTTGCCGATTGAGCAGAAGTGGAAGGGTAATTTAACAGAATAAGATATAGTCAAATAATAACTCTGAAATAAAATGCAATGCCCTATACTTGAAGGCGTACTGTTTGTAAATATGGCCTAAAAACGGGTAACAAATGTTGATAAAATTTTCTAATTCTAAAGGTATCTTTCCTAAGATTGGTATCATGGGCACCTTCCATAGCAGTGAAGAGCAAATTGTAGCTGACATTGAACAAATCAACGTAACTGAAGAATTTCCTGATAAAATGAAAATTTATTAACTGGATAAAAATTAAATGTTTTAACTAAAATTTAAACAACTTATGTCTCTGAAATATTTACGTCGTTCAGTAATGAATGATTCGTTGGTTAACTAATGATTACATAAATAAGTAATGAATGTTGATTAGGTTCTTATTTTTGCCATTTTTTATTCCTAATTTTGAACATTACATTCATATTTTTTATCACAAATTTATCAAACTTGACAAAAGAAATTAGCTTAAAATCAAGCTTTTACTACCAATTTTAAATTTGTCTGTTGCAAATGTTCAATTTTGTTTATTTTGAGAATATATTTTTTTGCTGTTAAACTGCCTGAATATTTATAAATTCTTAAAACATATTGAGAAAAACTTTAAAAAATTAATATAATTAATATATTGAAAAATACACCTCATGACTTGCAAAACGTAATACACAATATTACATTAATTAACAAGTATATTTTTAGCATGACCGAATTTCAGTAAATACTCAAAATGTGTGCTCACACTACGATCCAAGTTGTTTAGTCAGTGGGGTTTGAAAATAAAAGTAAATTTAACTGGAGTTGGATGTCAGTAATGTTTTAGATATACGAACAATGAAAATTTAGTTTTTGCAAAAATTATTTCAATTCTGAGTAAAAACAAACATGTTTAAATAATATTTTTCTCCTAAATTAACATTGTGCAACATTATACAATAATTTATTTCTCTAAACTTTAACCTTTCTAAGTAACTTTTCAAGCGAGAAAAGTGGTCAATAAAAATGATGTTACAGAACCGAATATTTAATTCCAAAATTTTCAATCCCACGAAGATGAGACCATTTGCTTATCTTTAGTTTAAAAATAGTGGAATGAAGTGTTGCTCAACTATAGAGGTTACGAACAACAGAACAATATAGATCGAAGTATGTTAGTAGGCGGAACCTAGGACATCATCTCTAGGATATATATATAAACACACAGAAAAAATCTTTTTTTACTGTAAATAAAATTTGTGCAATAGTTCTTTCTCAATATTAAGTTTTGAAATTGTATCTTAATGGCAAAACATGGTAGTGAAAATGGTTGCAAATGTACATGCCTGATTCCAACACTTCAATAGAGTTGCTAATTTTTGTATAGTGGAATGAATTGCCTGGTGAAAATGAGGTGATGAGAAATCTAGCCTAAAATACAGTTATCATTTGAAAAGATGGGTTGTGGATTAAGTAAAATGGACATTCTACTTCATGACAGGGTAAGAAAATTTCAGAAAATTTGAGAGGAGCGGAATGATTTTTATATGGAAAGGAATGTAGCATTATCTGTTGAGCAAAATAGTAATGAAATGTGAAAAGCTAAAATATTAGAAATTTGAAAGCATTGGAAAAAAATTTAATGCCATTCAGTAAACAAGAGAAATTATTTATAATGTGAAGGTCTTCAAAAGAATTTAGTTGACTGAATGAAGAAGCTTTATGGATAATTATTGCAGATCCAAAATCAAAATGTAATTACGTGACCTATTGTAAATAGCTAAAATAATTTCTTTTGAACAAGCAGTTCATTTTCCCTGATGGGAAATATCAATGCTTTTTCAGTTTGGTTGATTTACCAAACAACACGGTATATATCAAACTATGTTAAATTCCACAAGAATTAAAAGCACATCGAAGAATCAAAACGAATTTTGCTGATAGGTGAAAAAATGCTTTAAATATTAGGAGAATCATCGGGAACTTTGTAACTGATAGTAAGTTTAAATAATTATTGGGTATGTGTCGGCTAAATGTTGTTGTCAGCTAAATGACCTGTCGATTAAAATGACTTATCACTTCATGTCTAGTCAGCTAAGTGTCCTTGTCGGCTAAATGTTCTGTTGGCCAACTGTCTGTGTCGGCTAACAGCTGTCAGTTAAGTGTCTTGTCAGTTAAGTGGTTGTCAGCTAAATGTCCATGACCGTAAATTTACACATAATGAAAAGCTGTCTTTAAAAAGCATTTTGTAATTTCCATTCTGGAATACAAACCATAAACTTCATAGTTAAAAAAGAGCTAGTTTGTTTCTTACTTATTTTGCATTTGCTTAAAAATAATTATTGAATAAAAATTATCCCTTAATACAGTATTATATTTTAATATTTTTTTATTAAATTGAAATTTGTAAATCAACTTTTCATAATAGTTCTTTTTTTAATATTTTGCTTTGGAATCAGCAAAAATATTTGTTACTTAATCTAGCAAAATTTAGCTTATTGAGCTTATTTTAGAACTGGTGCATTTGAATTTGTACATCACTGGGCCAATTTATCAAACATATCTTAGAAACATTTCTTTATCATGCCTTTAATCTGCAATTTAATCTGTACATCATTGGATTTTTATATGTAAAGGAATTATGGTTAATCTTAAGTTGAGGATACAAATTTGATTTTAAGGATTGTTGGTAATATTTAGACATTACTGAGTTTTATGTGTACTCTTTTAATGTTGAAGCAAGCTGCCATATTTTATTGATTATCTTTGTAATTATTGCTTAATTCATATTTTGCCAAAAGTTGCCAGCCTCATAATCCCAACTGAAGTTTAACCAAAATTATTATATTTTTGAATTGTGGCATCTTTTTGCATCCATTTTGACTACCTTTCATATCATGTAAATTTTCATTTTCTGTTGCTATGTTATATAAATCAGATGACTTAAATCAATATTAATATTTATAATTTTTATATTTAGAATGAACATCTTTTAGCTTCCTAGTATAATTGCCATTGTTTTCATTTATCACTATTGTACTATTTTACTTATTTTAAACCAATAATATCTAGATAAATTCTTCACAGATAACTTTCTTGTAAACAACTTTTATTTAGCGCTAAATTCTCTGGGTCCTGTTAAGAATCTGAATTCCTGGAAGCATATTTTTTCTTTTCTGTATATTTTCTCATATGTAATTTACCCCTTCACCCAAAAAATAATTTATTCATTAACTACTGATGGTATTCTCTTATAAATAATGGCATTAATTAAAATTATCAACAGTTTAAAATCAAGCATTTGCAACTATTTTAAGGTTTAAGTGATTAATGTATGACAGTCATAAAAATTTTAAATACTTCTAAGTGTGCTTGATTTTGTTTCTGCTGCTTAACCTTTACTGTCTGAACCATAATTATCACAGCAAATATATATTTACTATGCATCTATATTAATTTAAGTAAACAAATCATTCACTATCAATTATAATTGACATTGGATAAGTAAAAGAAATAAATGGTTGGTTTATTTGATTATAACAAAGTACTTGAAGGCTATCTGCCGGAGGGGAGGGATGCCTTTGTGAAGGATTTTCTTAGGAAAACTGGCTTGTGTACATGTTACACATGGAGAAAACCACAAAAACGCCCATGCAGCCAGCCCGTTTTTGTGATTTGAACCTCAGAAGTAAATGGTGATTAGATTAGTAAATAATAATGTACATGTACACAAAGGGGAGAGGGAATGCACCAAAAACATTTATCTGATTGTAAGCAAATTTCATATGTGAGTATCTTTCAATCCAACGTGCAAATGATTAAATTTTGGCAGCTAATGATTGAATAACTGGAACTATTGATCATTACAACTAACAACCATCGCAACTACCGATCATCCAACATCCAGTTAGTTAAATATTTCATTGTGTATTTAATTTTTCTTCTGCCACTTTACCTTTGCTGTCTGAACCATAACTATGTGACCAGTAACACAGGTAATAGATATTTTTTATGCATGTATATTAATTTAAATAAATAAATCATTCACTATCAGTTATAATGACATTGGAAAAGAAATAAATGGTAATTAGATTAGTGAATAATTATTTACATGCACACTAGGTTGTTTAATTTTGTAAGACAAAAAATAAAATGCAAAATTATTGCAGACTTTGCTTACTTTCTTAATGATGTAAAACACACATATGCCAAATTTCAAGAAGATTGGATAACATTTAGAAGTTACACGCTTTGATCAGTTTTTAAAAGTAGTGAAATACAGTTTTTCAGAAAAATCAAAAAATACAATTTTTCAATGTTAATTACTTTTATTGGGAAAATTAGAAAGCACAGATTGAAAATAATATTAAAACCAGACGCTAAGATTCATAGGTAGTATGATAGGCAAAATATGTGTTAAATTAATCAGCTGTGGTGGACTCAACTTTGAATCATTTTTAAATTAATCAACTTTGCAATTCCTCGTTTTGTTTGCTTGGTTCTTTTGTTTGCTTTTTGTGATGCTCGACTACCCTCAACAAGATTTGTTTTTGTTGTTTGTTCTTGACTGGTTATTTAAACTTTTTTACCAAAGCAATTATTCTTTTTGGTGGTATCACTTACCACCTTAAGAGCTTTCACATGGCTTCTTAGAAAATCATAACAGCATTCTGTCACATCATAGACCCTAAACAATTCAAAGAACATCTTTGTTTTTTTAGTAATGAAATGACTCAGGTCTTTTGCATCAAAAACTGCATTTTTGCTCTCTAATCGTTTCACTTCCTTTTTCTTTGCAGGTTTGGTTTCTAAATTTTTAGTCAAATATTTTCCTAATCAGCGTTTGTTTGAAAAATCCAATTCTACATTTCTGACAGATACCAGAGCTGTCTCTTAGCAACTTAATTATTGCTTTTCATCTATCTTTATTAAGGTTTTTAGATTCTTAGTGCATGAAAGTAACTTCATATCATTGTCTATCATACTTTCACACAGTGGTAAAAATGAATCTCTGGGAATTTTTATGTCCTTATGATAATATACTGAGTCAAAAGTATATAAGAAGATTTAACAGCTGTTTTAACCTTTTTGAGGTCAGAAGTTGAGGGATCTTTAGGGATCGAACAGTATGACCTTATCAGTTTCGTGACCCCACTAATGTATGTGTGTTTGTTCACAACCACAATTTGTCCACCATTACATGAAATTCATTCTAATCCTAATATTATAATTTCGAAGGCTGATAAAGGTGGACAAGTTGTGGTTATGGACAAACACACATGCATTAATGGGGTCACAGCACTACTAAATGAAGGCCCGTACTGTTTGATCCGTAAAGATCCCTCAACTACTGACCTCACAAAAGTTAAAACAGATGTTAAATCTTCTCATATGTTTTTGACTCAGCTTAAGAAATCACTCATTCCACCTATTGCTAACTGTGCTAGATTTTATCCTCTCCCCAAAGTTCACAAAATTGGAATTTCTTTTCAACCTATATTTTCCAATTTAGGAACAGCATCGTGCTCTTTGGCCAAATATTTAGTTTCCGTATTTTCTCCTTTACTTTCCAACAATATTCACACCAGAAAAAATTCTTTGGAAGTCATCAATAAACTTAAAGAGATTTCCCTTTTGCACTCCATTATGGTTTTGTTCGATGTTAAATCGCTGTTTACTAATGTTCCAGTTGAAGGGGCACTATAAAGCCTTGAAACTAGACTTCAAGAATTCCATTTCTCACATACTGAAATTGAAGAGTTAATTTTCTTCACTAAAGTCTCTGTGAGTCAAACTCACTTTGTTTTCTAAAATAAGTATTATCGCCATATTGAAGGACTAGCTATGGGCAATCCCCTCAGTCCTGTGCTTGCTGACATTTACATGCACTATTTTGAGGTCAAATTATTTGAAAAATTATCTTTTCGTCTGTGGATTCACTATGTAGACAACACTTTTGCTGTTTTTGATGGTGGTAAGGAAGACTTACACCAGATTTTATCTGTTATAAATTCAATTGACCCAGCCATCCAGTTCACTTTTGAGACGGATGTGGATAACACACTGCCTTTCCTTGATATTCTTATAATCTGCAATGGATCTAATTTCAGCATGACTATTTACCATAAACCCTTTTCTGTTTGTTTACCTCCCCATGCTAAGTCATGTCATGTAGCTAAGCAAAATATGGCTTCATTTTACTATTATGTATTTTGAGCTCTCAAAGTTTTTTCCTGAGAATCTCTTCTTGCTAAGGAACTCAATTATTTAAGATCTGTTGCCCTTAACCGAGGATTTTCTCCCATAGTCATTGATAAAGTTGTTCGAAAGTTCTCATCGTGCCATCTAAGAAGACATTCTGATGTCAGAAAAAACATTAATAACTTTGTTGTGCTTCCATTTCATACTTCTATCAGTTACAAAATTGCATGGATTTTACACAAGTTTAATTTTCAAGTTGTTTTCTCGCATATATATAAAATCCGTGGTTCGGTTCTTAAAGATTCTATTTCTGACTTTAACTCTTGCGGAACTGATAGCATATCGTGTCAGTGTGGCTTAAATTATATTGGCCAAACGAAAAGAGCATTAAAGTTTCGCATGAAAGAACATGAATCTTACGTACGAAAAGGCAAAATTAACAAATCTTCAGTAGCTAATCATAGTTGAAAAGTCAATCACAATTTTGATTTTGGTTCTGCTAAAATTATCCAGAAAGCTGGTTCTATTAGGGAATTGGATTTTCTTGAAGCTTTTCACATTCACAAAAATTTATCAAAATTCTACTAACTTAACACTTCATTTTTCGTTACTATTTCTGTCGATAAATGGCGCTATTGGCTCTTCCACTGGTCGCTTGTGGATTTAAATATGATTGACATTCGCTTTCTCGCTTTTGCAGAATTTTTTGCTGCTGATGAAGGGGGACCCGTTTTGCCCTTGAAATTGATTGGGGCTTTACAAAATCTACACCGAATACAAAGTTGTTGATTTGCCTGTTTTATTTTCCATGTCTGCATGTTTCTCTTGCATCTTGAAATGTTAATATGTTATCCTTTAAAGAACTTGTGATTATTCCATTAATTTTCTTTCAATTAATAATTAACATACAGTAGCCACTAATAAAACAAATTTAAGCAAACAAAACAAACAAATAAATACAGTTTCATTTATTATTTCGTAATAGAAAAGCTTATTAAGGACTAATCTCTATGTCGTTTTCAGTAAATGTGGACCAGTGGTTGGAAAATTGTCAGACTGTGGATTTTATGAAAAACTTCCAGGAGAAGAAGTTGGAGGATACAAAGTAGCTCCTGTGCCTTGTATAGGTAAATTTATCATATTTATGTACAACAGTGTGTAACTTTGGTATATAATGTTTAAAAACAAAATTGGTTGATAAATTTAATGAAGTTCCCAAACCTTTATATACACTGATTATCATAAATTAAGGAAAAATCACAAAAATCATGATTACTGAAAAAGGTACATGTAGAATTTTATGAAACTTACCTACAATATACAGCACATATTAAGGTATCAAATAACACAAAACGAAATTACCAGTCGATTATGGTAGTATAGAAATTAGCATATGTGTAAAATGAACAAATCGAAAGTGTCAGTCTGCTATAGGAAAAGTACCTTTAATATGGAATATGATCGTCTCTAGAAGCAGTGCAGCTGATACAGCGATGTGTGATGCTTTCAATTATGGGGGTCTATCAGTTCCATAGGAAGCAAGAGCCATTGCAAGCACGGCAAGGTCTGAGGAGGCGGATTGAGAGCAGCTAGATGTCTGCCTAAAGCATCCCAAACGTGCTTGATAGGATTCAAGTCCGGGGATCAAGCTGGCCATTCCACGTGCATAATTGTTCCCTTTGAAGATAATCATCTACAATGTGAGTCCTGTGTGGTCTTGCATTGTCATCCTGTAACACGAAGGCATCACGTATTGCCCGGCATATTGGTGCACATAAGCATCAAGGCTGTCATCTCTATAAACCTGAGCATTCGCGGTTCCCCTTGGAACGACATAGAAGTCTGTGCGTCCACCCAAAGAGATGCCACCCCAAACACAGACACTGCCTCTTCTGTATGCATCTCTTTGATGGATGATAACGAGTTCCAGGTTCTCTCCATATCAAATAACGCCTACTGTCACTTCCTAGACTAAACCTAGACTCATCCATAAAGAGAACAGCCCTCCATTGATCAGGCGTCCAGTGGACATGTTGTTGTGTCCACTGGAAGCGGTCCTTCTTATGACGTGACATGAGCGGCACGCAAGTGGCTGGTCACCTCGCATACTTCGTGAAGCTTTCTACGCACAGTTGATGTTGACACAACCTTCTGGTGGCTGCAGCAAGGGAGGATCTAAGAAAAGTCAGAGTTCTATTCCTGCATGCACATAATGTCAAATATCGGTCATCGGCGCTTGTCGTAGCAGTTTTCCGTCCTTGGCTGAACCTCCTAGATGCTAAATCTGTTATTTGAAATTGCCTCCAAAGTTTATGAACCACAGAAGGACTCACATTTAGCGATCTGGTCACTTCTGTTTGACTTTGTCCTGCCTCTAGTTTCCCAATGGCTCTCCATTGTAGTTGTGCAGGCAAATGATGCCTGGAGTTTGTTATGAATTGTCTATTTTAGATTTCGGATGTCACTATCACAGTGAAATATGTGGGCTTGCTCTCAATCATGGACTTTTATGCTCCTCGCAGGTGACATATTCCGAATGCAGCACCACGAATTTGCATGTTACAGTTTTACTCAGCTACTCTTACTTGGCAACATATTCAAATTTTACACGGTTTAGCTTATTTTTGAGGGAGTTATCGTTATTTTTGTGATTTTTTCTTAATTTATGATAACCAGTGTAATTAAAAAACTGAGGAAAAATATTTTAATAGTATATATTTATGTTAATATAAATATATTGTTAGATTATTACAATATAAGAATTTTTTTCAGTTATTTCAAAGAAATTTAGATTTATTAGAGTATTTATTATTCACCAGTTTCTTTTGAAATAATTAAATATTTTATTTAATTAGATAAAAAATAAATGCATGGTTTTGTAGGTTTTATTGATCTTTTCTTTGTTTTTATAGGTCCATTTACATCTTTAAGTTCAGAGAATACGTCAGGGCATTTTTTAGTTTCTTGTCGTCCTTCGCCTAAGCAACCTCGTGTTACTCATACTGTAAGTGCTATTATAAAAAAAAGAAAAGAAACAAACATTTGAACACTTGAAATCAGTTTCAGGTGAAAAGGCCAATATTGATAATGCTTTTATATTTAAAATATTAATAATATATAAAATTACAAAGGAATGCAGGATAAATAGGCTATCATAAGCCATTATGTACACTTTATTCATCTTAAAAATTTAGAAATTATGACAACATACTTTCATATTTTTTCTTATTATTTCTTATTTTTTCTTGATTTTGCTTTGGTTACATCATTATTAAACTTTATCAAAATGACTAGAACTTGTAAATCTGGAAACTAGTATGTAAGTTAGGTATATGAAATTAATTATCAAATGCAATAAAGTTAGTGATAGTATTCTCATGTCTTTTCTTAGTCCATGTTATTCAGTTACTTAAAATACAGTATCTTTTTTTGGCTAGAAGAATGCTATTATGAAGGATGTATATCCCCGCTTGTCTTTTTGATTATATCACTACAAAATTTATGAAGTACTAATTTGATATTTATGTAATTATTATTGAAAGTGTTTTAAAATTTAAACCAGCTAAATAATTGTTATATACAATAAAAATTATTATTATATTTCTTTGAGCTTATTTTTGAGATTTTCATTAATGTTTCTTACGTATATATATATATGAATAAAAACTTTCATATGAAAAAAAATTAATTCATTCACTTCACCCCCTTTTTTACATGAAACTTCATTTTTTAACTGCCGTCTAATCAGTTTAATGGTTAGTCGAGATCAAAAATGCAATGTGCTTTGTAGAAGATTATGGCAGTTAACAAGAGGAATCTATTAATTTTCAAACAATAGTGCTTCCATAAGTGGATAGAATTCCTTTGCTAGTTTAAGCTATGTTCTGTGATTCTTGATTCAAAGTTATCATTTAGATTTTAGATTAGGAATACTGTGCAATGTATTTTTTGCATCACTTGTTAGAAAATATTATAAATTAGTTTTGTTCTTATAAATAATAAAATTTAAATCTGAAAAATAATCCAGCATTTATATTGGAAATTAGAAAATAATAGAAAAACATCTGAAATACATGTGTTTAGTTGAAGAAAAATTTAGTACTTGTGAATTTTAAATAAAATTAAAAATTTTTGGGGAATTTAAAATCATGATGGGAATTTGCGATGCAGTTAAAGTTACTATCACTTATTATTGTTATTCCAACTCTTCATTTTTAAATGCATTTACCAGTATTTTTCAATTTTGCATTAGGTAATTACTATTGTTTTGCTGCAGGACTACTCAGTATGTAATGCATATATTTTGTTCCTTTATAATGACATTTATGTCCCTTTATATATTAACTGTTCTCTATTTTCTTACATTTTCTGTAACTAATAAACGTAGGAAATGTTATCTCATTTCTGTTATTCTAACGATGAGGACTAAACTTTCTGTTTTCTTTATAGTTATGTGAACTTATGTGTGATCAATCAGGAGATGTTTCTTGTAATCCAGTTCAGACAATATTAGGTGGAACAAATCAAGTACAGCTATCCAGATCTAAGCTTTTATGTCACCCAGACAAAATAAGTTCATTGCTTATTTGTGCTGGAGATGAAGATTCTCAAGGGGTAGGTCAAGTAATATTTAAAGAAGATCAGTATTTTAATTACCTTGTATTGCATTTTATTCCAAACATTTATGCATTATTTGAAGTCTTAGTTCATAGAAACAAGTACAGTTTTCTTCCATTATAGACTAGCAGAGAATTTATTGAAATGTTTCATAAACTGACTGCCATAAATTGAAGAAATAACTGCCTTTTATTTATGCAGAGAAAATCTGAGCATTTTCGAGCCCCCTTAAAAGATAACTTACTTAATCAGCATTTCTTAAACATTTTCATTCATGACCCCTTTGTATCATCAAGATTTTTTTTTTATGTGACCTGAGATATTAGACATTAAGTACAAATATAAGACTAAATATTTACTCATAAATAATTTCTTTGGTTAAAAAATATATATACGAAATGAAACGGAGTGGTTTTAGGATTTGTTTCATGTGTATAAAGGTTCCATTATGGCAAATGTTCCATTATGTTATTCCATTATGGCAAAGCATATAAAGGCTATTGCCTTCCCTGGTATACAAAAATTAATGAAAGAAAATTTCATGTTAATGAGATGAATATGCCTATATTTTGCTGCATAACAAATTAAATCTTGGTGTAAGTCGGTCTGGTCATTTTCCATCTTCATGTTTTTCATCATTGAATAGTATTTGCATTTAATAAACATCAATGCTGAAAAGTCATTTCACATAAGTATATTGTTCTACATCACTGAAGAATATTTAATACCATTTCAAAACCTGAGAAATTGAGTTTTAGATGTAATCCTGAACTCACTCAAAAGACTTTTATCGAAACTCAAGTTTTCAATCACTCAGTTATTCAACAAATTCCTTTTGGGTTTTATATGGTAAGTGATAATTAATTTAAAATAAAAATGGTTTTTGAATCAAGATAACTTTTTGAAATTAAAATTGAATATGAAATATTTACGAAACTGTGTTTCTAGGATTTTAAAATAGTCTATAATAATTTTTGTAATTAAAGTTTAAAATTTTTTTTTTCGTTTAAATTTTCAGTAGTCAAAAAACATTTTGAATGAATCATTTTTCACCCTGTTCTTTTAAATGTTGACCCTTTTAATAAAACCTTCAATTTTTTCATGCGAAGTAAAAAATACATCGCTGTATTTTCCTTGAAGAAACAAGATGGTGTCATTTACTTTCTCAAAAATATCTGACAAATAGCACATCTTTGGTAACCATGAGTTGTTTTGAAAAAGAGCAGTATGATCAGATTCTTGTTCAGTTAAAAATCTAGTATCTTTTAATACAGTACTCTTCTTAAATTTTTCTTTTGCATGTAATCATAAATGTTTGTATCTAAAGTCCATGTCTTTACAGAGATTTCAAAATAAATGGCCCAACTTTTATTAAATTTATAGTTTTGACTTGAAGTTCATCGTCCAACTTCTTAGTTAAAAATCTCTCTCTCTTTTTTTTTTTTATTTTTTTAATTTTTT
>KK112988.1:370389-408765 GCA_000611955.2 Stegodyphus mimosarum | reverse complement strand
TTTTTTTTTTTTTTTTTTTTTTATGCTTGCAAGGGCCTATTTACTAATCAGGCAATATGTAAAAGTCTTACCAGTATAATCCTTACCAGTACCTTTAACAAATAATTGAAAATGGATATTTTTGGCCATTATCAGACTGTCACCATCTTTGCCCATACCAATGCAATTTTTCCAGTCTAAACATTCTATTTGAATAAATTCAAAAGCTTTGTTCTTCCAAAGAAAACCAAAATAAAAATTCTTCATCGTTGTTTTCTTTATATATCTGTCTTAACATTTACTAACAACTGGACTGTTTTTAAATATCAGGTGTTTCATCCAATTGAGTTTTAAATTTTGGGCTTTCTTTGAGTCTCGTAACAAGTTTCTCAAATTATTCGTTGCCAATTTCAGAAATTCTGCTAGGAGCCATGTTGTTTGACAAAGAAATTTTCCTAATTTCATCATCATATTTACTTCCGTAAAGTATTTCTGTCATTGATAGCAGTCTTTTCTGATAATGTATCACTTTTTATTTTTAACAATTAGATGTGAAATTTCATGTGACACAAGTAAATATTATTCATTAATTCTTTAACGGTCATAAATTTCTCCAAATAAAGTAAATCCAAATTGAAAAAATATCACATTGTTACAAATTTTATATTCAATTAGATGATTTTAGTAGAATTATAATTAAAATTGTTGTTTTTTCCCGTGTAATGCAGTCCGAGACAAATTTTAAGAGAAAGGTATGTCAGAAAATAAAAAATATAGGAGCACTTGTATTTAACATTGAGTAAATGGTTATCTCAGTAATTTGTATCACAAATTGTGTTAAAATTGAACAAATGTAATTGACCACTAAGTTAGCTGTAACCTTAATTCCAACCTCTTATTGCTTTGCAGAAATCTTGAGAAGCAGAAATTGCTAGAAATATCTATAAAAGGCCAGAGAGAGAGCATTTTAGTCAGTTTGCTTAGTTACTGTTATTGTGAGTTGTTTGGTTCCACATGAACTTCAATATCAGATTTAACTTTCTCTTTAGATATGCTGTGCATTGCATTCTATTTAACATTTTTAGTAGTTTGAAGTAAAACTATTGATTATTACTGTGAACACGTGTACGAATATCTCCCAGAGTATAAAATTCTAGAGTTCTGATGTATTTCTTTTAATAAGAATAAATCTTATTAACCTGTTATCGGACTTGTGCATTCAATCTGTTATGAACCTGTATGTACGCAACAGTACTTTCTTTATCACATCTTAGGTAACTCTTTCTGATTATTAAGTTTTTCTTGATTATGTGTTGCTATCTGTGTCCATTACCCCTGTTACTCAAGTTCAACAGTTTATCTATAGATAAAAAATATAGTTAAAATAACATCTTTTATAAAAATTATTCAAATAAATACCAACATTAGTCAAGTAAAAATACAATACAATATACAGGGTTGTCACACTACCTGGAAAACCAGAAAAAGTCAGGGAATTCGAAAAGTGACCAAAAAAGTCAGAGAATTCAAATATTTTAGTCTAAACCTGGAAAAGTCAGAAAATTTACAACAATCCCCAAAAAAGTGAGTTTTGCGCCATCGTTGGAAGCCGATCACTTTCTTGGCGCGTGTTAGTGTCACTCGGGCAACTGGCATAGAGCCAATTCTTGCAGCTCCAAACAGATTGCCTTTTAGAAAGGCAAAGAAGTTTCCAGTAACTTTGGTTCCCAGTAACCTCGAGAATCGAAATACTCGCATGTGCAGTGTATGTAGAACTAAAGAAAATATGTATTCTTGTATCAAACAAAATTGGTTTAATCTCAGTATAAAGGTACCAAGGAGGTTAGAATAGCCTCCGTGTACGGTACACACGGGATTTGCCGACATGATGATGAGCCGCAAACAGGCCATTTTGGTGTTGGCAGCAATTTTCAAAATTGTGCCAAGACTGTAGCGTATAGTGGGATTTTACCGCAAAATCTTTTAAATACTTTTTTTTTTCTTTTTAAGAAATGCCTTATTTGTCATTTTGCAGTAAAATAAAAAAATAGTAATCAGTCATCTAGGCTAACCATTTAATATAACTACATTCGCCAAAATATCGTTGATTATTGGAATTCAGTTTTTTAATTATTTTAATGTTATTCATATCATTTAATGTTGCTTCTTCCCTTTAAATTTATTACTTTCAAATGTCGGGAAATTTTCTCTGGCATAATCCTGAAACTAACTCTAACAGTATGATGACATAACATCACAAAATTCAATGCACATATTTTTTGCTTATGTATTCAGCTAAAAAAATATAAAATACCTAAATTTATTTAAAAATATCATTAAATAGATTTCTTTCTGTTGTTTAGCTGCAAAATGTCAGGGGGGGGGAAAGACATTTTTTATCCACATTGAGCAGATTCTGATCGGAATTAATAAATGTAGAATGTAGTTTTACTTTTGAAAACAGGGAGGGTAATGTGAGCATAAAAGGCTAAGATTGTAGTAATGATCATGATGTGTTAGACCAAGTCATCAGAGGTTAAGGAGTACTAAGGAGGAGCAGTGGAGAAAAAGAACATTTAATTAACATATATTTAAATCCACCTGAGCAGGTAGTTTGCTAACATCTATAACTTTATTGAGTACATGTTTCAGTCTCAGAAGTAGAGACTTATTATATACTCTTTACTAATGTAGAAGGTTTGAAAAATACCTTGCTTAAAAACTGAGGTTAATTCATTTTGCCCCCTTAGTGTAATTTTGTTTTGGGGGGAGGGAAGGTGTTAAATTATCCTACATGCGTGACGTAAGCTTTTGGTTCCTTCTACCATATTTTTTGTAATAATTGCCCCTAAATTATTGATTCTCCTGTGAGAATGACTGGAGAAAATATGAATATTTTTCTAACTGTCAAGGAAGTAAAGCATGAGCAAGGATAAATGTTTTTTTTTTTCTGAAATTCAGGGAAGTATGGAATAATTGGAGATAAAAGTGTTCCCTCTTTTTTTTTTCCTCTTAAAGTCAGGGAATACCAAAGCTTTTTTCTTTTAAATTTATGGTTTAGAGAATAAAAATACAAACCAGTCCTCTGAAATAATTGAAAGTCTTATGCTTTAAACGTTAAACTAAAATTTTCTCTCGTAAAAAAAGTCAAAAAAGAATTATCATGATCTTTTCTTTTTCTCCCTCCCTCTGAAAGTATTTTTCTATGATGTATATATATGATGTGTAAATTTATTACCTGTAGCTCTTTTCTCCACATGTAGATCAATAGAACTATTCTGTTCAGAAATGTAACTTTTACATTAACTTTCTGTACAGAATCTAATTGCTTCTAATAGATAGTGTAGTTAATAAGTCGTACCGTATGGTCCTGTGTAATTATATTAATTAGATATGTAACTGTGTTAATTAAAACCAATGTAATACTTAATTTAATTTCTCAGTCTTATTATGAAATGCCATAAGAATAATATTTATTGAATGATGTCCTGTCATAAATTCTTTTGCAGATTTTGTAGTTTGCTGTTTCTAGGTCTGATATTTATTTTTAAATGCCTTTTTTTAACGGGCTAGATTCATATTTAGTATGTACATTCTTTCATATCAGTAATGAGTAAGGTAAATTAGAATGCATAACATGTTACAGGTTGCTTATGCTGAAGTTCTTAATTAGTTCATGATATTTGATCAGGGAAATTGTTCAGTCTCATAATGGAAAATCTTGGAAATTAAAAGTTGAAAGAATTTTAATAGGAATGCCAAGTTTGAAATATCTGCCATAAAGTAAATTTTAACAAAGAAAATGATACCTGTTTATGAATCTGTGTCTGTATAATCCAAAAAGCATTTATAATCTAACTAGGGCGGGGGGAAAGCATCCCTTTTCACCACTTATCTGAAAGATAAGTTTTCTGATATAAAACTGTAGAAGAAGCATATTGGAGTTTTAAATACATATACAGTGATCCAACGGTAACAGAAGAGGTTAGGAATCAATAATTTAAAATGTTTAGAGAGTAGCATGATGTGTTTTCACAGAAAAGTATAGACAAACATAGGTTTTATATCTATATATATTTGTGTATGTGTAAAGAAAGATTTTGTTGCCAGAATAGTGACATTTTTCATCAACAGGTAGTTTTTGTCAGAAAACTATCTGTTGATGAACAGTTGTGTCAGAAATTTATAAAGTGGTACAACACAGTTTGCAATGCAGCTAGAGAATGTTGTCAGATGTGGCATGCAATTTTGCACAGTATCAAAGAGGGTTCAGCTGTAATTCTTTTACCTGATTGCAAATAACTTCTTTCAATAGGGTCAGTAATATCAAGTGACCTCTGTACTTCTGCAATTGCAAGTAAAAATACAACTAATAAAATTTTTCATTATTAAAATAATCTCATGTGTTTCTGCTGATTTCTTTGAAAACTACATCATGCTACTCTCTATGCTTTTCAAATTAATGAATTTTTATATTTTATACTAATTTTGGTTCACCTTATTTATAGATAAAATTTATTCATAAATTCACCAGAGTGAACAGTGCAAATAAAATAAAATTATTCCTACAATTTTAAAATTGCTTTTTAAGTCATTGAACTAAGTGAGACTTCTAAAAAGATTTCATATCAAGAGGACAGTCATGGTGAAGACTAAAACTATGTTTTATTTAACTGTGCAACTATATTTCATTGAAAAATGGGCAGGAGAGAACAAAAATGCAAAACTTTTTGTTCTGTAAAAAAGAAAAAATATATAAGCAAGTTATTTTTGTGTAAAATGCTGAATGTGTGGTTTATGTTCCTTAAAAATCTTTGCTAACTTACAATGCTGAGTTGTGATAAATTATTTACCTTTTTACCGACTTCAGTTTTATGAAGCGTTGTATCTAATACATTTGCTATATTTTTTTGTGAAAAATAGTAATTCTTACAGAATGAAAATTATTCTGAATGAAAATTAATTAACCGTAATAATCATTGAAGAATTCTAATCTGAAAAATACATGCTTCAAAAAATAAAAAACATGTACATTTAAAAAATATATATACATATAAAATTTTAAAATAACATATTTTTATGAGCATGTATCAAGAAATCATTATAAATATTTAAATATCTAAAAATCAATGTTTCATATTGAAATTTGTTGTTAATAAAAACTTAACATTTTCTGCTGTTCCCAAGAAAATGAAATATAGCATCTTTGTTGAAACAATTTGATAATTTAGTATCATTATGCGTTAATATTATTGGATTTGAGATAAATTCTGATTTATTTATTTAATATTTTAATAGGCTCTTATTTGGGATGGTAGTTCTGGTGACCGTCTTGATCATCTAAGAACAGAATCACCTGTGTTGGATATATCTGGTCTTAAATTGAATCATAAAACTTTCCTGACTGCTCTGACAGATAAAAATTTACGTCTCTACAGTTGGAATGGTTGTTGATGTTTGCACTAAATTAGATAGTTAAGGTATAATTGATTACAAACAAGAAATATTGCTTGACGCTGTGATGTAGTTAAAATTCATTTATTTACACCAAATGACAATATGATGATGAGTTTCAAATTTGTATATTTAATTAACGCTTTTTAATTTTTTTAGACTTAGAATATGCAGTGTATATATGTAAATATTTATACATTTGAAAAGGTAAATAAAAAGGTTTATTTTTTCAATCAGATTGTGTAACTTTTATTCCTGGAGTATTATTTTAAGATATTTTATTATTTATTATTATATAAACAAAGAAATGTAAGTTCTTTGCTTTTTAATGTTTCTGTAATTTGTGACATCTGAATATGCTAATGAAAGAAAAATCCCATACATGCTGGAACTGAAAAAGCATATATGTGAGGATTTTGAGATAAAATGAAAATTTATCAATCAGTCATAATAAATCAAATTTCTAAACTGCTTTTCTTTTTAAATGTAATTGGCTTAGGAATGTATGTATGTAATGAGTGAATACTAATATAGGGGGCTGTTGAATATGCAGTGGATGCTAAACGATGTCAGGTTTCAACTGGTAATGGAACAAAGCAGGTGCTCTGCAAATTTTTTATATCATGACAACATCATATATGGGTGATAAAACTGTAATATTTATTTCGTTAAATGAACATTAAAAAACTTTGAATTCTAGTGATATCAAGTCAGTCATGAAACCCAGCCAGTTAAGTGTGGTATACTGTTAAGAAATTCAGATTTGGAAATTCTGCAGCAGCTGAAAAAAGAACATCAACAAAGCATGGAACAACCAATAAAAGGTCTGCTTACCATTGGTTTGCAAAATTTCACTCAAGTGATTTGAGGTTACAGAATGAATTCTTTTGTCTAAATTATCCTTCTAGCATTGATTTGAATGAATGAAAAGATTTAATCAATTTCCACCCATGGCAGTCTGCACCAGAGATGGCCCAAAAACTAAATATACACTTTTCAACTATTTCATGACACTTGGCAGTAATAGGAAAAGTAAGAAAGCTAAGAAATTTGCTGATGAAAACAAAGCATATTCACTTCTCTAGAAATAAAGGAGAAATGTTTCTCCAACAAATTCTTACTGTGGATAACAAGTGAATTTCTTCTACATGTTTTTCAGACTGGCCTGTGGACCACATGTGGCCCACAAATACATTTCATTTATGTTTTGTCTAACTTTACAGTATTTTCATAACCATTAAACACAAAGCATGAATGAACAGCATCATAAAATTTATAAATGGAGCTAATTTACAGTGTGATATGAATCTTATTCAAAAATTTGAAGGCACGCATTTTATTAATTTTCGTTCATGCTTGTCAAAAAATAAGTAATCTCATTTATGAATTTTTGCTCTAAGAATAATGGCTTTGTTTGAGAATACATTTATATGTGAACAGCTTTTCTTTTAACAATGCAAAATAAGAACCCAATAAGCTAGTGAGTATCTAAAGTCTGTGATGAATATAATTTATTGTAATTTCTTTCCAAGGCTACAAATTTTATCAGAATTGAAACGCCATCAAATATCAAGCTGTAATAAGAAATAGAGAAGTTTATAATTATATACATCAAACATATGTATTTTTATTTATGTGTTAATGAAAAATTTAATAAATAAGAGACAGAAAACTAGATTGTTATTACTTCTTCTCAAGTTTTGTCTCACTTGGTAAATTTTCCCTGAAAACTTAAAAAGTTTTCAAAGTTTGTTATTTTTAGTTTAATTTAAAATAAGTTATTTAATGAATAATCAAACATGTTAGAATTACTTGAAAGAAATGTCAATCTAAGAATTTAATATTTAACTTTGGATATATTTGAATTACAATGTGCAACCAACAAAAATATGTTACAGTTTAAAATCTTTAGGTAATATTGTTATTAATTTTGATAAAATTCTACGATTATCTAATTAGTTAGTTAGCAGATGAAAATATATAGTGGATCAGTTTTAAAGAATTTTATATGGAAATTTTTGAATGATAATTTCAGAAAATTAACACTCTTTGAACTGTATACTTTTAAATAACACAAATTCTTAAAAACTCTGCAACTGTTTCCTTATTAATATATAAAAAACTGCTATCAAAGAGCATTTGCGTGATTAATTGCTAAATTTAAATATGAGTTACTTTTTTCTCTTGTGAACAGCACTAGTTATATGGGACCCTTATTTTAATTAGTTGAAAACTGAAAAAGAAAAATATGTAAATGTAAAATAAATATTTTTCTCTCTTTCAAAAACTACAAAGTGTAAACTTTATAGTTCTGATTAAAAAAGGGGATCATGATAGTGATGCAAATATGTTATGAATTTCATTTCATAATGATATAAATTTGAACTTATTGATACTGGTAATGATAAAAATTTGTACTTAGTGATGATGACAGTAAAACGAATTTGTGTTTAGTGATAATAAGAATTTTTTACAATAATTTTAGGATTTGTATGATTGAGTTTACCTTAATGTAAAATTTAGAAATATATACTGAGAGAAATATGTATATAAATATATTGATTGAATTAAGGTTTCAATAATAATAAGCTACAACTGAAGTAAAGTACAATAGTAGCCATAATTTGCAAATAGAAATTACTCACATGAAGTACTAAAACATTTTTCTATTTTAGATTTTCTGATAATTTATTTCAAATATGTTTTCTTGCATGTAAAGGGATGGAATAAATTTTTAGGAAAATTGAACAGTATACAATGTTATTCTGAAATAAATGAGTATTATTTAGAATACACTATCACTGAACTATACTGAAGTATATGTTCAGGAAATGAAAACTTGTCGTTATGGCAAATCTCACTTGACTGACCTCTTTAAAACAAGCCCATGTATTTTACCAATGGTTATATTGCGCATTCCTCTAGTTTTATTTAGAGTTCTGAAAATGTTTTAAATATTCACTTACTTTTCACCTTCTTCAATTCCCTAAATGGTGCAAGGTCCCCTAAATTTTAAAAGAAATTCCTCCACATAGTGGTTTTTGGTCATATTTATTGATTTGTTTGTGAATTTTGTGTGCATGAGCTGTGATTGATCAAGTAGTTAAGGTGAAGAGCTTCAAGATAACAGGGATATTTAATCCTTTTGTTGGTTCTGAAAATCATCAGATGAGGTCAAGATACCAGAAAGTAGAAATGAGGATATATTATTAGATATTGTAATGCTAATATTACTGTGTATTCTTATTGGAATCTGTGAATACTTTTCATTTGTTATAATTTACTTTAAAACATTCTCCAGAAATTAAATTATTTGCATTATTTTCTCTCAATTTTTGAATCAAATTGGTAAAAAAAGGGAGAAATATAGGAGTAAATATGGTATGTATTATTTATTAAACAACTTTTTTTAAAGTCAGTAATGTAACTAAGTTTTATGCTTTAAATTCTGTAATTGGCATGTTTAATAATTTTGAATAATCGCGTACATGTGCTTTGGTCAGAAGAATATATTCCATTGTCTTTTAGTTCACATATTTCAATTCTCAATGTCGAATATTAAAATATTTTTTAAATGTAAATATATTATTTTTAAATTTTGGTATTTGGTAAAGGGAATTCTAGTGCAAAACGTTTTCCATTCGTGTAACTGCATAACAGTCTTTGAGGCAGATAACCTGTGTTTTGTCATAATAAGCTGAGCAGGGTTCGTATGGTCCTTAAGAGTCTTTAAAAGTCCTTAGGTTTTTTGGAATTGATTTTTAATCCTTAAAACTCCTTAATTTCGGCCAAAATCGGCAGAAGGTCCTTAGTTTTAATCATCTGAAATTTCTGTCTGTTTTTACGACTGCCATTTTGAGTGTGAATTAGCATTTTGGAGGAATATTTTTGGCGATTCACTGATATATATGGTTAACTTTTGAATGGGTTATAATTTGTTCCTATTTCTAATATAAAAATGGTGGGATATTCGAGTTTCTAAGCAAGAAGTGACACATAAGCATTTCGAAATTCGTTTTTTCTAATGAAGAGCTCTTACACAACTTTTCGCTTTTGGTGATCTGAATTCTTTTATATAACGGTTCTAAATTTGGCGATTTTAAGATCAGTTTTTATATAAAATTTTTAATACCGAGATCTGGAAATTTTTTGACGATTTTCTTTTAAAACATTGTAACATTGATAAATTTTATTAAAATAATGGTAATATATCGAAATTATATTTGAAAAATAACATTAAAATAAAATATTTTATTTTTAGCTGTCATATTATAAAGTTCCATTGTAACAACTTATTATACAATACTTTGAATCTGAGAAATAAACAAGGTGTAATGCTATAAAGCACAATTTATGAAACGGCTCTTACTAAAAGCGAAATTAGCTATGTAATTAATTTAAAATGTCTTCTTTTTAATTTTTCATAGTAAGAGTTTTCTCCGTGTAATTGTTTCAGAATTCTCAGAATATGCATCAGTTTTTTCTATAAAATTTATTTTACACTTTTTCCTTTTTTTTTCAAAATAGTTCTGGTTTTGGTTATTACAGAATTGTTAGGAATAATTTTTCTTTAGGTCTTTAGACACTGCAGCTTGGAAAGTTTAGAAGGATTTGAAGGCAAGATTCATAGACTCGTGATTCTAGAAGATTCCAGTAACATATGACAAAATGAAAAATGTCTCTATGGTATTTCTTACTTTTTGGAGAACGTCCGGAAGAGCAATGAAAACATAATATTTTTAATGTTTTACTTCTGATACTAGAATTCTTTTCTTAACATGTTTATCTTCCCTTTATTTTCTCTCCTTTTCACTAGACACAAGCATGGAAAATATCAAAAATGTTTCTAATCTTATCACATGCGCAGGCGTTATAGAAAAGATTTTTTTTATTAATAAAGAAATTGAAAACTGACAATTTAAAAGATTCATATAATATGCCTAGTGTGCTTTGCCATAATTAAATAAACCAAACCAAACCAAACCATACGCCTTAATGCATCATACAGAGCTGGCACTAGGATCATATAAAACTGGATTTTCTTACCTGATCCAATCTCTGTGGATCCTAAATTCTGCTGCCTTAGTGCCTTTCTAAATTCTGCTTCCAATGCCTGCTCTAAATTCTAAACGTTATGACATTTCTAGATTTTGTTGCTCAGTTTGTTACTATATATTAAAAATTCTGCCACATCAGCTTTATGACCAGCCCTTACTATATATATTTCATATTTCTTGTGAATTTTGATATTGCTAAAGAAATAAGATTAGCAGCTTGTTCTATAGATTCTAAATACAATTAGTTTTTTTAGAATACCAGAAATGCTTAATTAAATTCTAAAATGAAAAGGAAATGCATCGAAGAAAGAAACTGAATACATAAAGAAAATTATTATTCAAAGATATGTACAGTTATTATTATGTAAATTACCCAGTTGTTTATGATTTCAGCCTTTAGTATAGTTTCTCATTTCTATTTCCTCATACGGTAGAGTTACTAAGCCAGCTTAAATTGAAATTAAATGGCCTAGTCTTTGACCACTAGTCCACATTTTTAGTTTGAATTTGGCTGTTCTTGTTTAATTACATCACCACGTACTGTAATTGATTTTTTTAGCATCAGAACATGACTTTATGTTCTAAGTTGTTTTTAAATAACAGGCTTATTTGAAACTTTGCCTGACATTGTAGTTACTTTCAGACATAGCGATAATTTGCTTCACATCTGTCGGGGGGGGGATTTCGACTATTTAGCTTATACCAGATCAAGTAAACCCTCATAGCTATATTGTAGGGAGGTTACTATAAAACCTCATAGCTATAAGTTAGGAGATAAAGCACACAGAAACTACTGAGAACACTGGTTTGCATATTGAGACAATCTGATTGTTAGAAAAGATGCTTAAAGAGAAGGAAATCGATTTAAATTAGCCAAAATGTCTGGGAAGGCTTCAAATTAAAAAGATGCATAAATACTTTGTTGAGTATTGTTGTTACAAAACATAAATGTTTTGTAGCTTTTAATGTGCAATTATCCTAATATCGTTTAAGAATGAATGTCATAAATTACATGTATTTTAAACTGTGAAATTTTATTAGATTGTGATTTTAATACAGAGTTTTACCAAATATTGTTAAAAAATAAATAAAATTTCATATTGGCCATGTTATCTAACTACCTAATTTAATTATTTATGAATAACTGCTTACCCTTAAAAATTATCTCTGCATATTAAAGCGAGTTATTGCCTTTCATTAATCCTTACCGTGGTCACAGATAAAACATAAAAATGTAAAAATTCATGTAAAACTTATTCTTTGCATCTAGTAAGACTTAAAACAATACAAAACAACTTATCACCTATGGTGCTTTAGTGGCTTATTGGAACCTTAAATTATATTAACTGGGTTACAATCCTTGGAACTCTACACAAAGCTACGACACTAAGTGCGACAGACAGAGCCCAACTAACTTTCAAAACTTGCCAACCGTGCCTACATCAGGCCTTTTAGGTTTGTTCTAATCAGCAAGTCTATCTCTAGGCAAGCTGCAGCGGTGACAGGGTGATCTTTTGTTATGAATCATGCTGATTATGAACTTATTTCTCATTTCAATCTATGCCACTTGGCATAAAATCTACCTGCTATTTACTAAACCTCTAGTGAACAAGTATATTACAAAAATGGAACATAAAAAAAAAAAAATTCAACATAAAGCTGACTGTTAGTAAAACATAAATAAAATGTTACTTGTCTTCTTTCAGATATGTTCAACTATAAATGTAAAATATTTAATGCTACTTGATACATTTTATAAAGTTGATTTTATTCTCAAACTTATTAATAATTTTTTTTATTAATACATATTTAATAATAATTCATCCTACTTATGGATCTATTTTATCTTTAAGATGGCATTACAAAAGTGAAGTTCAGGCATAGATAATATTTTTAATTGAAGTTATTCAGTTCTCATTTGCTCATAGGTCCTTAATTGTTTTCATTAATGGTACTTAAAAGTCCTTAAAAGTACTTAATTTCCGTGCGCAGAAATATGTACGAACCCTGGCTGAACCAAACCAAATGATAAAAATCTTCGAATTTCTTCAGTTATTTTGTGATACTTCATAAAATAACTTTGTGAGCTGTATGAGAAATCTTCATGAAATAACTTTGTGAGCTGCATAAGAAATCAATTTTATCTACAGAATGATCCAAGCATGAATAAACATTTATAAAAAATCTATATATCCATGAGCTTTTTAAATATATAATAATGCAGTTAGTACAGAAAAGCATAAAATAACTTTTTAAGTAGTTTTATGGTAGAGATTTTATTATTTCATCTATGTTTACCTGAGCAGCTCTTAAAAGAATACAAAGCTCGCAGATGGGAAGAACAACATATGGATATCAATTGTCGATACATGCTTTTGTTTAGCATTTCCCCCCCCCCCAACCGAAATGGCACTTAAAAGGATGCAAAATGTCTCATAATAAATAATGTAGTAGCATCATTATTAAGTGCTGAAATAAAAACAAATTACAATACATAGACAGAACAAATAGTATTTTTGTGAAAATCATTGATACCTGCTTTGCTTATTGTGTTTCATATTGCCTGTGAGACTAGATGATTTCTGTACATCCACTTGCAAATGTTAAGTACAATTATGCTTATTAGAATGACACTTAAAAAATACAAAGTATGTCATAATTAATGTTGAATGTAGCAACTTCATTATTAAGTACTGAATAAAGGCAAGTTAGGAATACAGGCAGTTGTGTATGTAGCATTTCTGTAAGAATCATTAATACCTACTTTGCTTAGTGTCTTTTCACATTGCCTGTAGCATAGGATGATGGGATACCCCATAATTAAAAATGGCAGGTTTGGCCATTCATATTGAAGTTGACAACTTGTTGCTCTATTCATTGCAAAAGTTGGGAATGAGAAAGAATCAGTCTTAAAGTTACAAAATCTAATACTTGCTTTTATTACAGGTTAAAAATGTTGTTTCATAATGGTCTGCATGTTGCTGGTTTTTGGCAGCAAGAGTTTAAAAACAATGCTGCTTTTTCGGAAATTCAGTACCATTTAATAAAAAAGTTTACATAAAATTTCTTTGAACAAGAAGTCTTGAGCTGGCATAGACTCTTCAGAAAAGAGAGATGAACTCTTTGAAGAGATATTTTCAAAATTCAATGTAGTTCTTTTTTTTTAAAATTAAACTTGAAGCAATTTTTTTAATTGGATCTTGAAGTAATTTTTTATGGCATTTTTTCATGTCTCTATTTAATAGATGCATTTGGATAGATCAGAAAAGAAGCTTAAAATTGAAGTTTGTTTAAAAAAATCAAAAATTAGATTTAATTTAAAATTTGCTGCTTTAGGGCGATTTATTTTTACACTCAAATTTCGATTAGTATACCTCCTCTAAATTCCAACCACAGAAAATCTGTTGCTTATAGTGTTTTGAACTTTTTTGCAAGTTATAAAAACAACACAATGGAGAATTATGTCCTTTCATCAATCACATGACCTAATTATTATGAAACTATTTATTATGAGACTTAGAAGCAGTGTAAAGCGACTTAATTTGCTACTACACTGTAGAAGGAATAATTTCCTTTCATTTGAATGCAATATTTTTCTTTTTATTAATTATTTCCCTTTCCTTTTCAACCCTTTATTTAACATCTAAGAATGGATTTTCTTTGTTGCTAGAGCAAAAAATTATTATGAAATGGGAAAAATTCTACTAGCATTACAATTAATAAATACAGTTATGCTTTGTTTTATATATAATGTAGCCCTGCTGTCTTGAAGTGTATTTATAAAATTCTATTTTTTATACATGAACCAAGGGAGAGTATTATTGTAATGTCAAATTTGACTCATGAAGAAAAAAAAATATTACACATTTTCTGATATTTTATTTAAAACCAGTATCAAATACAGCTCAGTGCCCATTTTTAATATTATTGGTCCATTAGAAATGAGCACAAAAATACAACTTAAAGTACTTGAAAATAAATCTTCTAAACATGGAAGAACATTTCAAATGAGTAAAAAGTTGGAAAATTTCACAGAAGGATTTAATGAGGTGATTTACAAAATAATGATAGGCATTACAACAGAGGTGTACAAGAACATCATATATTCTTTTCCCTCTTATTCATTTCAAGATAATGATTAAAATGTAGATTTAGGGAATGTGGAGAGAGTTTTCCTTTTTATGTAATTATGTGTTATATAAGAATAAATGTTTTATATTTTACTTTATATAATATTAATCTCAGCTTTTATAAACATACTTAGTGCGTTCTCATTTATAACAAACTTTTTGTTATGTAATTTTAAAGTATGATTAAAAATTTTTTTGATTTGATGAAGGTATAGTTCTAAAAATGGATTCTAAACAACAGTTATTATGTAAGTAATCATGTGTCTAGTTAAGTGTTACAATTATAAAGTAAAAAACTTGAATCTTAAGTGACTCTTAGTGATAGTTTTCTTTATATCAATTACTGCTAAAAATAATGAAGCATAATATTTTTGAGTCTTTCTTGAGCATGATCATTGAGCAGAAATGCAAGAACTTTTAAATTAAACTTTGTATTTTAGTTTAAAGGTAATTTTTTACATGATTGAGTTCATTAATTTGTGAAAATTTGTATCATCTTCTGTTTTGTTTCTTGAAAGAAATCTTCATAAATTATTTGGAAAACAGCTGATAATATTGACTTCAACTTTTGTTACTTTAATGTTTAACATTTCTTTGTTCGTAATTCATTATACATGTAAGGAAAAACCACAATTATGCATTTTCTAGCGATTTTATGCATATAGAATTCGATTGTTTGAAACAAGATTGAGAGAGTTCTGAATTCTATGCTTTTACATTTTTGTATTTATCATTTATTTTCTAATCAAATCTATAAACTTGGTCTTTTTTTAAATATGTGAGTGTTGTTAATGCTTGTTATTATTCTAAATAAATTTTGTTAATGATAAATATTTAAATTTTGCAGTAAGTTCGTGGTAAAATAAACAATTCTTGATTGACAAATTATTTAGTGAGCAAAAGAAACCACACATTTTTGAAAATCGCCTTTTGTACCCGTTGAGCTAATGTTTGATGTTATTATTTTCCTTTAAATCACCTGCTTGCCTTTTCAAAATTTTTATCAATTAGGAATCATCTTGTGAAGAACATTAATGTGTATGATATAGCACAGTTTGTTTTATAAATACGTAACTGTCTCAAAATGCATTTATATCCTAATATCATAAAAAAGATTTACATTTTCTTTAGGTATTTATCTCTCAAGAAAGTCACTTCGAATTGACTGTAGCTGCCAACAGGCATTATTGTATCTTCTGTTCTTGCTATTTTGATATCACTCAATCATTTAAAAGTTGTTTTTCTTTAAACTTATCAATTTTATTTATTTATACATTTTACTTTTTTAAACATTTTTTTGCATTAAATTGAAAATATACAAGCAAATAGTGGCATGGATATTGAAATTCTCAGAGATGAATTTACACAAAATAAAATAGTTTGGCCATGTAATGCTAGTGCAATATTGGTTATATTTCTGATAACAGACATTACTGAGCGATGGCTCTTGAATTAAGAATTTTCCTTTCAGTAATACCAAAGCAATGTTCTTGTTTGCAGATCATGATATTTTTGAGAACAGGAATTATATTAAATGCAACAATGAACCTAATTCAGTTTGGGTAGTTTTAATTACCTAAATAAAATTACACTCTTATTAGTGGGAATTTTAAATGAATTTAAATTCTTTGCTTTATATAATATTTTATATGCATTTCTCGAGTTACATTTTCTTCAAAATAAAAGTGTTGAAATTGCAATCAACTGAAAACTCATATGTCCTCGTATCCCCGTGGCGGAGAAGCGTACCACTTAAGAGGTCGCTCGAGGGCGGGAGAGTCGATGCTAAAAAAAGAGGCCCGCAGCCTTATAATAATAGAAATGAAATGCAAGACATATTAGATCTTAGTTTGAGACCATTGCTATAGAAGTGTGTATGATTCTTATGTTAAAAGATGACCATGCAGCATATTTCAGTGTTAGGCATTACAAATCTTTTCAGTTGCATATGCTACGTGTGTTTGAATAGATTCGTAATGCCTGTTCAAATACTCCAATCCTTTTTTCACAGCGGAAGGCAAGACATAATAGATTCCTTTCTCTCATGAAAAAAGGAAACAATTCTTTTCATACTATAAACCAGTTTCATGAATGGCCAATTTTTTCTTAAATGAAATGCTAATTTCATTGTGATAAGATTTTTTTTTTTTTATTCTCTATATAATCTTGTATGAAGAAGTGATAAACCAACAATGATTCTATTGTATGAATGGTATGAAAATTATTAACAACTGCATAAATGCCTAAGTAAATGCAACAAATATTGTCTGGCAGTACATGCTAACGAAGCTTTTGCAGATAACATCACTGGAAATACAAGAAAGTGTAAAGGCCCGTTAAAGAATGAATTTCATTTACTAGAGAATATTATGTAATAAATTGTATTTAGTACTTAAGAATCATTCAGTGCAGCACTTAACAGTTCTTTTCCACAGGATGTATTCTGATATGATTAAATAATATTTATTCAAAACAAAGATTTTTTTGTATCACGTATAAAAGCACTCTGTCATAAATGTAAGTATTTTTAATAAATAAGGAATTTAAATCTTATTTCGTATTCTTGTGAATATAAATATAGTTATAGATAAAAACTTATTAAATATTTGATGACAAGGTACTTTTAGTAAGAACACTGTTTCTTTTCCTCAAAGAATTAAAATATCATTTGTTCCTGCAATATTCTTTAAAAAATACTTATCTTATAGAGACACGTATAGTGATATATTATTCCTTTCGAAGATACCTTAATAATGTTAACAAGTTAATTATTTAAAAAAAAATTCTGAACATCTGTCTTCTAGCTTTATTTTTATGTAAAAAAAATTCATATTTTTATGTATTTAAAAATAACTGATAAATCCAACCAAATTTCTTTAAATAAGAAAAAATGCGGGAGCCCAAAATGGAACTTTTAAAAACATAATATTTTACTTTCTCAGAATTTCCTGCTTTTTAATAGTTGTCTGATAGTAGTACCAACTTTTTTTTTTTTTTTTTTAAGATGGGTGGGTCAGAAATCTGTACATGCATTTTAAGCTGCTGCAAATGTTGCTGCAGAACAGCCAAAATCATGCTTGCATTTTATTATATAGTGACCATATACATTTTAGTGCTTTAGTGCACCAAACTCGTTAAAAACGTATAACAGCATCCAAGAAAAGAAATAATTTAGAGTCCAATTATTTTAGCTACAGTACTCTTGTCAAGTGACTAAACTGGAAACTGTACTTGTTAAGAGAAATAAAGTTCTTATAATACAGACAATGAGGTTCATGAAAATAACGGAAGAAGTTTTCAAAATTAGAAGTCATAGTAGTAGTAATTTGGTAATAATCATTTACTGTGGCAAGACGCTCTGTTATACTAGTGTTGCATAAGAAAGTTTGAATTGCACAACTTGTGGAAATTTAGCAAATATTTCTATCTTCTTTGAAATATTTCTGATTTTAAAGTACAGCAGTGAATTGTAATTGTGATTATTTTTGATTCCGAATTTTAAAAAATTGCTTTTTTTTATTTTATGCATGCAATATTTAAATAAGCATATGAAATTGAAGGGAGAGTATATTTAATCTGATTATTATAAGCAGTTTTGTAAACAAAATGGCGCACAAAGCTAAATCTAAAGAGAAAAATTTTTTGCTGTATTTTCATTATTACTATAAATGGCTTTATTTTAATACTCGTCGTTAGTTAAAATGTTCATTTAATCTATCAAGTGCAATTTGAGCTCAGTGTGTTTTGCTAAGTGTTATTACACAAGATACTGTGCATCGGCTAATGTAACTGGATTTAAAAAATATATGGTTAGTTGTTTTGGCAGGCTGGAAGTTACTTGGTCTTATGCAGGCAGGAATATTTTTTATAAAGAAAATATTAACTGTTGATAGTATGTAAAGCATGAAGGATCTTTTCATCTAATGAGGTGTAAATCACGATTTCAAATGTCATTTTGCGAAAATAGTTATGCGGCTTATCGGATGGAATTCTTGAATAATCTTTGGAATTCATTCAATACCCTGTTACACAATGCAGTGACGGATAATGCTGGAAGTTTTCGATTAAAAATTGTAAATGCAATCTAGTAGTTTAAATATATAATATAAATAAATTTAATTTATTAAGCCTTTTTTTATAGAAAGAGGCTACAATTATAATGCGAAATTCAATAACGTCGTATAATGTTAAAAGAATTTTATAATTCCATGAATGAAGTCCTTTTTAACAAGTGCAAAATAAATGGATTAAAAATAGATTTGCATATTTAATATTTAGTAAATGTTTATGGGGAAGCACCAAATTACCTATGAATAGGAGAAATATTAAAAGTTTTATATGCATCTCGCAAAATATATTAATTTTATGTGTGTAAATACACAGCCTTGCTGCTTATATGCAAACATAAATAAAGTTCATGCCATAAACATTGCAGCAAGCCCACATCAATGGTTTCGACTGTCGTGCAAATATGCTATTGTAACTCTGGGTAATGGTGAAATTTCCCAAGTAATACGTGTATAGCATCTTTGATATGTCCCCGAAAGGGGGGGGGACTCATAATATTAGGTGTTACTAGTACTGCTGTTAATCTGACGTTTTAAATAAGCCACCACAATCAGCTAAGACTATGAACTAGATTTTACCCTGTAGAGGTGCGTCAAGGATGCTATAGCCTGCTTCAAAATCTGCCGTAGTTTGAATAGTAGAAGTCATTGATGTGGATTACTACAGCATGAGCGCTAGATCTCAATTATCTCTTAGACAGAGAAGTGTTATGCACAAAATTTGTAAATCCTTATAAGTAAAACATTCATATTTCCCCCATATCCATAGATACATTATTGTGCCTTCTGTCAAAAACAGTTACATTATCCAAATATGCGAAACATGTAGTTTTAATATTTTCGAATTATTCTTATGTACAGAGGAAAAAAATAGTTTTGAAATGTAAAAATAAAATTTTATTAGGAGTTTCTTATTGAATAATTTACGAATAAACACTTTGTATCTTTGGCATGCGAGTTTCGTGTTTTTGCTTATGAGATTTTAATAAAATATTTTATATACTTTACTTAATTGTGTTCCAGATTGATATCAGTGCTTTGTGTACTCGAATATTTTGTAAAAATTGTGAAACCGGATTCATGGCTTTTATGTATGTATGCTGCAATGAATTATAAAAGTTAATGTTTAATGTTTTGTTATATTTTCAGGTACCTTCCCTAAATTCTAAGAGCACGCATAATTCTCCCCGTTTTAAAAAATAATGATATTTTGATAAGCCAAACTTTTAGGGCAGTGCTATCTATTGGAAGGTTTGTAGAGTAAGTATCGTTGGACACGGACATAGAAACATTACATGTCATGCACATTGATATACAGATTTGAAAATATATCCAGTCTAAAAGCAGAGCTATTCGAATCACCGTTTAGCACCTTAAAAAGAAATATAATTTAGTAAATGCATTTCAAATAGAAACAAAGTGTCATCGGACATTTTGGCTTTTCCACATAAGTGAATATATTGGTAGTTAAGGTTAGTGATTCTTAGAGGTAGAGTTATGTGAGGACTCTCGCTCTTGAATTTAAATATCTACTCTAAGTTTAAAAGTGTAAGCTCCAACTAACAATAAATAAATAAATATTTCATTCGTTTTCACATTTTGTTGCCACTCTGAAATATAAGTTAATAATTTTCATGCTCCCAGTCTCTAGAATACGAGGAACTTCCTCTGTCTTGAGGCGGAATGTTACCAGAATCTTCATCATCTTGCCAAGTCCCTCCGTTTTGATAATTATACTGCACCGGATAAAGAGATTTTTCCATGTCTTTTGAGACAAACTGTTCATCATTTAAACACCTGAATCTTTCTTCTAAATCCGCCAGCCTTTGCATGGTCACTTGAAGTTCTCGTAACATTTGTTGAGAAGAATCTTCCATTTCAAGTTGTTTGTTCTCACTTAATTCCAGGCACTCTTTCAACTCTAAATTTTCTATCTGGATTTCGTATAGAGACTGCTTAATGCTACTAAGCTGGTCTTCCAGTTGCAAAGCATTTTCTGCTGACAATTTTAATTGTTGTTCTTTATCATTAAGTAACACTTCAAACCTCATAAGTCTTTCTTCGTTTTCTTTTAGTTTGTCCATCAAAGGGTTGGAAAATTCTTCTTGATTAGCGTATTCATGTTCTTCGGGAACATTGTCCTGTATCACATTACTGCTGAAGACTGATTTAAAATTATAACTCTGAGTAGGACTTTCACCAGTGCTGGTTTCCATTTTTTTGCACAGATCATCTATGCAGTGATCGATATCCTCCAAATAGCCATACACTGTCCTATTCAGTTCATGCTTACTCATGATTTCATTGCAGTGTCTATCTTTTAATTGGGAATGCAGATCCTTAATCATCTCTTGACATGACATGAGTGTGGCATGGTAGCCTATAAGCTGAGAATGGATATCAGGATTTTCGTAAGGTTTATTTTCATCGATTCCGTTGATATCTTCCGCATATGGGGGTGGAGCATGTCTTTTTACAGCATGACTTCGTTTCTGCCTAGAGTTATGTTTAGGAGGAGTCGGTTTCTCAGGAGGATTGGTGTCTAAGTTTCTTTGGCCTGAAATCACAAGACGAAATTAATAAAATTAATAAAATAATTTTTCATTAAAGAATAATAAGGAGGAAATCTTATTGTATTTGTATGTTATATTTTAATATCGTTTATAACTTATTACTTTTAACAGAAAAGTCGTACTTTGTTTTTTGCTTCTTGCCTGAACCAAAAAAATAAAAATATGACTTTCTGAGCCTTAAAATGATTTAACTGTTTGCGTCGCATCTATTTTCCGCATAGAAAAATGCTTTTTGTAAAGCTTCTTAAATCTGGATGAAGTTTTGCACCTTCTCTTGATCATTATAACCTTCTACGTTCTTTGCAGATTCAAACTGGAAACCAGACTAGTGAAAGTTAGTGGAAATAATTGACTGCAATTTACAATGAAATAACATTTGATGAAATGATGTTAGATAACGTGGATGCGGAGCTCAGGTAACACTATCTCAAAGAGTATAACAGTGCTGGCTGAGGGCTACGTGCCGAAGAATTATCGCCTTTTCTGTTGTCAGATTTATAGTCCAAAGAGATTCAATTCATTTTCTCTCGAACGATCCCCGCGGGAAATACTGCACCAGAAGAATGATTTACGAATGATAAATTTGGTGAAGCAATAGTTCGAGATGTGATAAATGCGAGAATCTATTTATATAGAACTTTATTGGGGACCATAAAGGACAAACGATATATGCAGAAAGCTATCATTGTTGGAATGGTGAATCGAGGTCCTAATATATACAATATCTTAATTAACTGAAGTTATAATTTTACTTTGATAAGTTTGCAATTTGCTATTCAAATGTTCGGACATTTGCCTCTTGAACATTTCTGAAAGTGATGTCATATATATTTATGCTTAATTTTCGCATCTGGTTTATTCTCATGAGCGATATTATTCGGTTTTGAAAAAGAATCTATATTTTGCCTGAAACTTGCTTTTTTTGCTTCATTTATTATTAATGTCTCTTCGGCATAGTAATCATTTTTCGAAACTTTGTTAACTGATTAATTAATTTCTTACTCTGATTGTACGATGTTCTGAAGGTAAAGGAAAGCTCTTTATATGCTTTTAACTGAAGATTTAAAATTTTTTTAACAATAAATTATGCCAGTAAATCATTAGTTAAAACTCTTTACGTTAACAATTAATTATTCAAATAAAGATTTAAAATCGAATTGTAATGTGAATTCGAGCAGGATTCATAATTTATATTAATTTCATTTAGAATATAACCATCTAAATATAATGTTTATATTAAAAAATCTCATGTGTACACCACATGATTTCCTTGTGCGGAATATTAAATTATACGCGTTTCTTCCTGCATTTAATGCAAACTTATTTCCTCGAATCTAATTTTCTCATTCAATTAATTTAGTTCTCACTTCGCCACAAGGCAAAAATACAAAAAAACTCAAAATATTTTCATTAAAAATTGAAAAACATAAAACACCAAATACAATTAAAGCAATTAAAGAAACAATTTTTACAATTAAATTTGGAGTTTCTACGCAGAAACAAGCAATTCGGCCAGTAGGCAAGGGGGCAGACTTTTCGGTTCACAAATCTAAATGTTTCGTTTTAGTTCCACTCGGCAAAAAGACACTGAAGGTGCAGAAAGACTTCATTCACTATTCTGCAAGCTTTCAAATGTAAAACAAATATGGCTGCTATATTAAAAAAATTAGGCTTAGCCGCACTTAAACAACTTTTAAATTGTTGATAATTCTATAAATATTGCAAGCAGATTAACTAAAGGCATAAAAACCATAACCGGAAGGTAAGAACAACATAATTCAATCATCTTTAAAGCGAAAAATGCGCAATTTACCAACATATAAGAAGAAAAAAAACTGAGCTCACTGAGCCGAGTAACAGAGTAGGTATATATACACTGGTGTGCAAAAATTAAGGACGAAATCGAAAAATTACCATATCAGCTGAACGAAGAGGCAGAGCGGACAGAAAGACCAATCAGGAGATTAAGTAAGGTGATACACGGTGGCACATGCGCAGATATGCAGGTAGACGTAATCGGGGACTGTCTGAGTAGTATAAAGCATGTTGTCGGTGTAAGATCAGTATTTCTGGCAAAGAGATTGCACGCCGTATAGCAGTTAAAATCACACCGAGTTGCTGCCTCAGCGAGAAATGGCGAATAATCAATCTGTTAGACGACGTCTGGATGCTTTTATCCGAGGTCGAATCATTGGGAAGTTGGGGGAAGACCGCCGTGTGACAAGTGTGGCTGCAGAGTTCGGAATTGCTCACAGCATCGTTTCACGACTTTGGAGACAATTTCAAACTACAGGAACAGCTATCCGGGGGTTTAGTAGTAGTCGTCCACGAGGAACCACACCCGCAGATGACCGGTATATTGCCTTACAGCCCAGAAGAAACAGGCGGCAGAAATCGCTAGACACACGACACAGGCGACTGGACGACCGATATCGCGTTTTACCGTGGCCAGAAGACTGCACGGTGGTGGTCTGTTTGCACGACGCCCTGTACGGTGTGTACCTCTAACGCCTACTCGTCGGAGAAGGCGTTCTCTGTGGTGCCGGGAACACCGGAATTGGAGAGACAATGAATGGGGACGAGTACTCTTTACAGATGAGAGCAGATTCAGTGTGAGTTGCGATTCTAGACACATACACATCTGGACAGAGCGGGGAACACGCAATAACTCCTTCAACATCATCAAAAGGGACTGTTTTGGAGGTCGCGGAGTTCTCGTTCGAGCAGACATAATGCTTGGTAGCCGGACCGACCTTCATATCTCCCAAGGAGGTTCGTCACCTGGGACTGCTATTGTAACGAGGTTCTTCTTCCTTACATGCGTCTTTTCACAAGGGCTATGGGTCCTCAGTTCCTCTTCATGGACGACAACGCTCCACCTCATCGCACAGTTACTGTCGAAGAGCTGTTGGAGAGTGAAGATATTGAACACATGGATTGGTCGGCAAGGTCTCTGGATCTAAATCCCGTCAAGCATGTACGGAACTTACTAGGGAGACCCGTGGCAGCACGTAACTTATCGCCAGTAACGATTCCGAAACTGCGATTGGTGCTACAAGAGGAACGAGCAGCAGTGTCTCAACAGCTCATTAACAACCACATATCCAGCATGCACAAATGATGTGAAACCTGCCTAGCAGTCAGGGGAGATCATATCCCCTATTAAAGACCGGATGTTTCTTGCTGGACACCCACCACAGGGATGTTTCGGCCTTCAGTCGCATTGCGCTCCATGCTACTTTTTCAATAAAGCTTCTTTTTTATCCTTCTGATTTCTCTTTTAATAAGTGTTGCTTACATTACTCATGTCCTTACGTATTGGGGATCTTACGGTATTAAATGTGTTGATTTGGAAAGCTTTTGTACAAAGTTATATTGAAAAAAACCGTCTCGTCCTTAATTTTTGCACACCAGTGCATACATACTTTTGGTGCGACTGACTGCAACCAAGAACGAAGGTGCACAGCTACATATTATAGCAGTCCTATATACCAAAAATTTCAACGTTCTGATGCTACTCGTTTTTGTATTATGCGAGATACATACATATATACGTTTACGTACAAACGCCACGAAAAATTTCTTCTGAATCTGTTTTAAATCAGTTTTATAATTCGTTTGGGAAATATAAGTACTTTTTTCTGTCCTTACGTACAGATGCCAAGCGAAAGCATCTTTAAATTACATTCGATAGCAGTCAAAATGGTTATTTTCGTTGAAATATGGTAACCGGAATTTTTCGCGATTACAATACTTCCTTTACTTCGTACAATGAAGTAAAAATGCAGTCTTCTGAAATAATTTACTAAAAAGAGTGCATTTCTATGCAAATAACTGATAACTAAGACCTACAATAATTATTTAAGAGAAAAAAATGTATTCATAAATTATCCTTATAATTTTGAATTCTAGTAAATTTTGTAGAGTAATAGGAATGGTAGACCTCATTAATTTATTAAAATTTCTTTTAATTGAAGTGATTAATATTTTAAGTGCAGTTATTTCTTTTAATTGCAATTAAATGAAAGACTTGTCATATTATTGCTTGCATGCCTAATATTTATTCTAAACAGATTTATTAAAGAAATAATTTACGAGAAAATAATTAGACTTACATGAGATATTTTTCTGGAAGACATCAATAAGTTGCCTGTTGAAATGAATTGATTTCTCCAACTTTTTCTGCATCAGGAAATTTAAGCGTATATATTCAGCTAGATCCAGTAGTATAGATTCAGAATTTTCAATCTGAAAAATAAATTTTAAGTTCAATAATAAATATTTAATTTCAGTTTAGGGAAAAAAATGTTTCCAGTTTTCATTAAGACTTCTCTTTTATTATATATCTGTAAAGTCATTAGATATTTTGAAGCAGGAAACATGAAATAATTCTCTATGTCCTTTTCAGGATTCGACACCGGCCAACCCGATGCTTGCAGGACTTACTATCCACTTACACCACGAAGGCAGACGGAAATGAGGAAGAAAATACTTTATATATTTAACTGAAAAAATGTGCATACGTATAAGGAGTATGCCCTTTCTTTGATATTTTTCCTTGGTGAATGCTGTAAGGTACAGTCCTAAATATTATACCTTATCAGGTTATCTCTTTTAAAAAACTACAAGTAATGTTGGAAAACAAAAATTCAGCTGTCCTTCTATTCTATGAAGTTACAACACTCTTACGGCTGTAACCCTACAGCTCTTACGGATCACATAAATTATCAAACACGGTGACTATTGCTCAGTAATTTCTATTTTTTTAGCCCAAAGGGGCAATTTGGCCAGAAAGGCTATTAATTTCGTTTGGCATTTTGCGTCGTCCATTATAAAACAGCGTTTGACATTTCAAATTGTTGCCACCAAATATTAGAGGCCTGCATTACATTTAAAGAAATTAAATAATGAAGAATCTGCATGAATGTATGTATGTTTTTCGCACTGTGAAAACATAACGGTAGCTAAAGACATCAAATTTTGAATAACGTAGTCGCCCACTCAAATATGGGCATCCGGAAGCCTAAATTTAGAATTTATTCTATTATCTATTTCATATTTTGTAAAACTTTAACGAATTTTTAATTAACAAACTCAACGATTTCAAAGCGAGCAATGGCAACACTGTACGGGGAAGGGGAAAAATTTTACCTCCAGAGACTGTGCATCGGAAATTCTAGAGATATGCTCTTTATAACTTATTTTGCGATATTCCTGTTGAATTAAATTTATGGTTTAAGTGCAAAGAACCTGGTATTTAATAAATAAAGGTAGCATACAAACCGTTAAAAAAACGCCCCTTTTGGAGTAATATAAAATCTAAAAGATTTCAGATTTATTATTATTATTATTATTATTAGCCCAAAAGGCGTTATCTCAGAAGGGCTATTAATTTCGTATTGTCATTTTACTTTGATTCGCTATAAACGGCGAATCACGTTTTAAATTGTTGCCACCAAATATTAGAGCCCTATATTATATTTAAAGAAATTAAATAATGATGAATCTGCATAAATGTATGTATCTTTCTGGCACTGTGATAAAACGACGGTACCTAGAGCCATCAAATTTTGAATAACGTACGTCTCCACCCAAATGTGGGCATCTGCAAGCCCAAATTTGGAACTTGGTATTTATTTTATTATTTATTTCCTATTTTTTAAGGCATTTATGAGTTTTTGATTAAGAAACTAAACGATTTCAAAGCAAGCAATGGCAACACTGTAAGGGAAAAAAAAGTTACCTCTAGCACGCGAGACTGTATATCGAAAATTCTAAAGATATGCCTTTTTTTAATATTATGTAATATTGCTGTTGAATTGAATTTTGTAGTTTAAGTGCAAAGAACATGATATTTAATAAATGAAGATAACACACAAAACGTTAAAAAAGCGCTCCTTTGGTCGTAATATAAAATATGAAAGCTTTCAAATTTTTTTTAAGGATTTTTTTAGTTCTTTTTTTTTAAATAATAAATTTGATAGATTTAAATTTGTTAAAAGAAAAGTAATCTACTTGTTAAATGAAAACATGCAAGCCTGTCATTTCAAAGTCTTATACAGTGGGATTAAAGATATTATTCAGCTTTTATCCTGTTTCCATTTCTTTAATCTATAAATGTATAGCGTAATAATAAATGATCACTTTGAAATGATATTGAAAAATTTATATAAATGTTCATACTAAGAAAACAAATTTCACAAGTAAAACTGAGTGCGCAGTTTATGAGAAGCGTTTTCAGTGACGTCTTCGGCTGAACTTAAATGAAAGAAATTATTAGTAATAGAAAGAGAGATTAGAGAATTTTCGAGAACTTACTAGTAAGTCACGATCCTTTTTTTGTGTGGAAGATGTTGTTATTAGTTTCTTTCCATTTGAAATATATAGTTAGATACTAGAAAGCTAATATTTGGTTTTCAGAGCTGATGATATGTCAAGTAACATTTCAGGCGAACTTTCTTTGTTTTTAAAATTACTCCAAAACTTAATAAAATTTTCAAAAGGGCTGCGTCATTGAATTTATTACATCGAAACTGATAAAAATTTAAATTCGCAGCAAAGGCCGGCAAAGGACTTCTAATGCAATTCTTATGAAACCATTTAAGTAGTTTTTTGGTTGTCGATAAAAATTAGTTAAATAGCTGAAACTTAATGTAAAATAATGCGTTCATTATAGTAGCAGCTTCAGGCTACACATTCATTGATGCCTATTAACTTCGAATTTAGTAAATGGTTTCAGCCATGAAGTCAGATAGTTAAGCAGCAGCTGGAATTAACAATGCGCTAGTTGCTAATCGATTTTGACGTCTGGAATGGGCTTTTATCCCCAAGAGAATGCTAATTGTTTGCAGCTTCTGAACTCCTGCCGTTTCAATCCTGGATGCCCCCTAAATGCAATACCCTGTTTCAAAGCAGTTAGATAATCGAAGCACATATTCCAAAATTGAATTAACTAGAATGTTAGTGCAACTAGTATATCTCAATGCATTAATTTGTAAAAACAAGAGGAAGTTGTTGGTAATTTCAAAGGGAAAATTTTTGAGTGAACAAAATGTGACGAAGTTGCTACGTAAAATTCTTTATTAGCCCAAAACAAATTAGTGTCGAAATGGAATTTTGCGTCGGTTCACTCTAATTAGCGTATCACTTTTCAAATTGTTGCCACTAAATACTATTGCCCTGTCTTATTTCTTGAGACATTAAATAATTAAGAATCTGCATCTACATTGCGAAAAAAAAATGTGACAGTTCTATATCTAGTTCTACTGGGCCGATTGACGAAATTCAAATTGCGTTTTTCATGTCTCGAAAGCGCGGCTTAGGATATATATTAGATTTATATATAGCTTTGTTCTAACCTAGGTATTTGGACTTTTTCTGAAATAACGTACCAATTGTTTTTTCATATTTCGATTCTACGACTCAAATTATACCTAGATATTAAATTTGGCAATTTTTGGTGGGAAATTTATGGAGAAATTAAAAAATTTTGCTTGGCGCATATTCTTTAGTTTGCGCTAAGAATAATTCACTTGACGGAAATCTTAATTTATAGTAACCTACTTACTTTCTTTTTTTCTCATTGATGCACAAGAGGAAAAAAGCTCCATTTTTCCTTATTTCAAATAATTTTAACAAAGTGCGTAAACCACATTTTCGCTGTTATCCCTTATATTAAATACGCCAAATTTCAAAACGCGCCAAAATGTAAATTCACGTGCATCTTAGGAAATCTTGATAAAAAGTCCAATTTTTTGCAGCTGTGCTTAGAAATACATCTACTTTAAGATGGTCTTAAAAAAAATATTTAAAAATAAAAATTTTAAAAATAAAAATATAAAAAATGTGCGAATTGTATTTGACTTAAGCCTAAATTTCGAATTCTGAAAGAAGGAATCACGTAAATTTAATAATAAAAAAAAAGATGTAATTTAATCTATATCAAATCAGTTGAATTTCGCCAATCGGGCCAGTAGAACGGGAGATATGGAACTGTATTCCCTTCCCCCCCCACAGCGTACGTTATGTTCATCGCCCTGTGAAGAAACGACGATACCGAGAGCCATCAGATTTTTAATAACGTAGTCTTCCAACCTAAAATGTGCGCCTAGAAGTCCGAATTTTGAATTTCGAACTTTACATTTCATAATTCGTAAATCTTTAATGAATTTTTGATTAACAGACTCAACGATTTGAAAGCGAGTAGTGGCAACACTATATGGAATAAAACATTTTTATCTCCAACGCGAGAGTCTGTCTATGAGAAATTCCGAATATATGCTGTTTTATGTGAATTTTATGACTTAAAGGTGAACAAAATATTGAATAAATAATGGCTGTTGAATAATAAATAAAGTAAATTTTCTGTTGAATTGTATATGGCGTAAGTGCAAAGAAAATTATGCTTAAAGCTAGAAAGAAAAATATCAATGGGTTAGTACAACAGCAGACTGGCAGACTGCGAGCTCAGCGAGAGCGTAAGAAACCTTATACAAATCCTTTTGGGTGATTGTTAAAATCTGAAATCTTTCAGATTTTTATTTTTTATTTACTTTTTTTTTTAAATAAATAGTTTATATAAGGTATTTCTCCCGCCTTCTTCCCATGCCTTTGTGGTGTAGTGGTCAGCACACTCGAAGCGTAACCGAGAGGTCCGTGGCTCGAATCCCGGCAAAGGCGTTGCTCATTTTTCAATACACCTGCATCCGAAATAACGTAATGTCTCTACAATGGCGCTCGAACTAAAAAGGTGGTGGATGATGATTCTCCAGCACCGAGATTTGGCGATTGGGTCCCCCAAACCCCAATCGTACTTTAAAAGGGGGGGGAGTATATAAGGTATTTCTCCCGCCTTCTTCGCATGCCTTCATGGTGTAGTGGTCAGTACACTCGACGCGTAACTGAGAGGTCGGTGGTTCGAATACCGGCTAAGGCGCTGCTCATTTTCCATCACTCCTGCTTCTAAATAACCTAATGACGCTACAAGGTTTCTTAAAACACTTTAAAATCTTGTTTACAATAGCAGGTGAATGAACTTTTCATTAAAAAAATTTTCACTATATTTATGGAAAATGAGCTAGCAACAGTCTTCACACCGAAGCTTTTATTTGATTTTTATTAAAAACTATTACTACTTTCTAAAAATATACGATGTGAACACCACATGACTTCCTTGTACGGTTTATTAAATTACACACATTTTTTGCTGCCTTCCATTTCATCAGAGCACTCGAAAGTGGAATTTCAAAGCCTGCTTTCTTAAAACAGTGCTGAACGCAGCTTTGTGATACAGATTTAACAGTCTTTATTATCCACTGAATGGTACTAACTACATTGATAATATTTTGCAATTTGATCGCTGTTTCCGAAAGTAGACAAAGAATATGCCGTAAAACTCTCCTCTGTGATAATCCTTGAAGCTTTTAATTATACCTTGGTCCAAAAGCTGTAACATTGATGTTGCATTAGGTGGGAAAAACACTAATTTTATTGATTTCAGTTTTATATTTAGTGGGTTCGCTCGCGAATTCTTGAAAAATAGAAAAGTCTTCTATTTTCTCTAGACATTGTCTCATCAAGAGTAATCAAGCATTCTGACATTATCCTTTGCTTCATCCGTAACTTTTTATTGCGGTGCAAAGGGACCGATAAAGCTTTTGTATTGATGTGTTCGAAGCATCTTTGTTTTTTAGCCTTTCCAGTTACAAGCTTTTGTTCAAACCCTCCTTTCGTGTTAAAATAGAGTAGCACAGTGAGACGTTCTTTGGAGCTTTTATCACCAGAGAACTTTTCTCCTTCGAAGCATAGTTATCAGCCAAATTCAATAAAATAATCCAATTTCGTCTGCACTGTAGATGCTTTTAGCCTCATATCCTTCACAAAGTTTGCTTATCTTTTTTATCCAGTCTGTTACATCTGGCATATCTGCTGATTTTTCTCCATCACAAATAGTCTTAAAATAATGTTATGTCTGTTTATATTTGTCTAATCAACCATTTCATACTTTGATGATCTGTAGTCCCAGACATCCCGAAATTCTTTTTGCCTTTTTTTTCAGCAATACTCCACTTACATAATATTGTTTGCTTTTAGAGAACAAAACCAGTTGAACATTATTATAACAATTTCACATGCTTCAGTTTTTCTAAATTTTATAGTTTTAGAAAGTTAATTTGAATTGATAGTACATACTACTTTTATTTCTTTTCTATCCTTTAGCACACGATACTTGGTTTTTTACTTATTGCAAATTTCTGTCTTAAATCTTTCAAACTAAGCTTTTCAATTTCTGCTACACGAGCTTCGCTAACTTTTAGCAAGAGCTAGGAATGATAAAAATTTTCACCGTGTCCAGTCATCTACCATCTTTTATCTTCCCCATTCGTCCCTGTACTGGGTTGTCTTACAACTTGCTCTCAGACTCGAATTGTCTGCAACGGGAAGTCGCGGGGGTTCCTTTCTCGTGTCGTCAAATCCCGAAAGATCACTGATTAAGGAGAGTGTATTCAAAATTCAAGGATTTTAAACACCTCAAAATTGATTCTGGATATTTTTCGATCTAAGAGTTCTAATTCTAAAGTCCTTCAGTGTTTTTACTTTTTTCCACTGTAGAAGCCACTTTTTCTCATGTTCATTTTGGCATTCCGACACTAAATTTATCCTTTTTTGATGATATAATATCGAATTTTGGGCAATGTGAGAATACAGGCAAATTGCCTAAATGCCACCTAAACGAATCCTTCCTTGGTCCTTGGTGCAACTTGTTAACACTGAGAATCCTACTGAGAACTGAAACAAGAATAACTCAATATTTGATTTAGAAGAATAATTGAATTCTATGAATGTGAAATATCCTTTTGATTGCATCACAACTTGCTTTTTCCCAATGTATTTTTCTCTTTTCCCTACTGAAAGGAAATTTTCAAGAGAGGGATTAACTTTTCATTTTATTGTTTTTTATCACAAAACTATTTTTCACTAAGCAGAAACTTGTCTTTGAAAATCATAAGATAACTAATAAAGAGCATTTCTGTTTTTATGCATTTATCTGCCTCTATCTTAGAGCATTCCTTAATAAAAGGACATTAAGGTCTCTATTCAAAGGGACCGGGATCGAACAGAAATGCCCCTTAAATAGACGTGCCCCTTATTCGGAGGTACTACTGTAATTGTCATCTAAAAATAGATACAGGTACATGTGGGGCAGGACAGCAAAATTTCACCACTGGTTGTACAGGTAGAGGCCACTACACTAACATAAACTCCGTCCCAGTTTTGATGGAGAGCATGCCGGGAGGCAGTCCAAGGGCTTCCCACCCCTCTTTTCATACCATAAACTGCTCGAGAGGGGGTTCGGCTCTTCTGTAGTTTGAGTGCTTGCTGTCGCACAGACACTATACACTTACAAGCATCTATGTCGTCTTCATGTTTCGAACCCAGGCCCATCGATACGGCAGTTAACTTCACAAACCACTCGTATATTGATTAGGGCAGCCGCCTAAAAAGTAGGTATACATATAATAACATCTTTTACAAATATATTACATGACATTAGGGAGAATTTATTACATGTTAATAAAAATTATAATAATAGCTCTAAAAAGCTCAGCTTTTTTTTATATATACCATATGGGGGAACATCAGTATGCTAATGAACGGAACGTTGACCTTAGTTCGTCTCAAAAAAACTTGATCAAAGAATTCAATTTAAGATAGTTTCAGATCATAATCCGAGACGTTTATGCTACAACGACATTTCGTTCTATATATTGCAGCATAAATTATTAACCGCTCAACATATAAATTATTAAACAAAGATTACATACATATAAATAATCATATAAATTATTGAACATATGAATATATAAATGTATAAATTATTGACTAACATATAAATTATTGAACAAAGATTACATCTCTCGATATGGCCATATAAGAACTAACGGCAGTTTTATATTCTAATTCGGCAGTCTGCAGAGGTGGGGTGTTAGAAAAAAAAAATATTGGGACTTCGGAGATGAAATTTTGAAAGAATGATTATATTTTTAAAAATTATTTTGCAACTGTTTGTTGTAAAATTCTTGAACATTTCTAGAATGTTCACATTGAACAGGTAATTCTGCAAAGCTTATTAGGTATTTCTCCCGCCTTTTTAGCATGCCTCCGTAGTCAGCATATTCGAGTCCCGGCGAGGGCATTCCTCATGTTTCATATCTCTTGCCTTCAAAAATACCTAATGTCTCTACAGTGGCGCCCGAACTAAAGAAAGTGGTGGAGGAGGATTCTCCATCCCCAGGATTTGGCGACTGTATTCCCTGGCCTCCAGTCGCCCTTTAAAAGCGGGAGGATATAAGGTACTTCTCCCGCTTTCTTAGCATGCCTTCCTGGTGTAGTGGTCAGCACACTCGGCGCGTATTGGAGACGTCCGTGATTCGAGTCCCGGCGAGAGCATTGCTCATTTTTCACGTTTCCAATTTCAAAATACCTAATGTCTAATGTTCAGAATAGATAATTTCCTACATTATTTTTTATAATAATGTAGATTATGCATCCTTCATACTTTAATGAGAAACCGGTACAGATATGAACTTCCAAGTATATTTATTACTAAAGGAAAAAATTGCCTAGTTCTTTAATGTTTTAGAATGTTCTTCTGTGTGGGAGAAGCGGATTATCAAATACAATGTGATATATTTAGACTTTTGAAAGACAAGATTTGTTGTCTTCCTACAAAATAGTTTGCTTTGGTTTATTTATGACAAAGCACTCGAGGGCTATCTGCTTAGGAGAAGTAGGCCTTTGCCTAGACTTTCTAAAGAAAGCTGACTCATATGCACGTTACGCACGGAAAAAACCGCAAAAACGCCCATGCAGCCAAATCATTCGCTGGGATTCGAACCTCGGACCAAAATACCAGTGTCCAGCGACTTTATCGCTCGGCCGCTACTAGGCTGTTTCTGCAAACGTTTTTATATAACCATATTTTATATTAAATCTTAAACAGCATTTTAAGGCCGCAAGTAAAGTAAAGTTGGTTATTCCATAGCACTACAGTCTTAATAATAGCAAGCATATACAAAATTATTTCATATTCTGTAATGAATTTTAAACTTAAAATTATTAAATTTATGATTCTTACTTTCCCTTCGGTCGCGAGAATAGCGACCATTTGGCTCCGGACATCGCACAAATTGTTGATTTCGTCTGTTAAATGATAATTAGCTTCTTCGAACATGCGTAGATAATTCTTCAGCTTTTCCAACCACCTCTTGACTTTGTTTGCTAGCAAAAGAAATACAAAGACAAATGTTATCTAAAAAAGCGAAGCTAATAAAATTTTTATTTTAGGCGGGGGAGAGAAATCAATAGGGTCGGTATAAGAAGACATTTATAAGGGCACATGGATGCTATGGTATGTATAAAAATGACAAAAACAGAGTCAGGAGTTGTTAAAATACCTTTATCGTTTATTAAAATTGCGTAATTGAAATGCTTTTGCAATTTCTTTAAAATAGTTTAAAATGAAATATCAATGAAATGAAAAAAAAATTAAAAGAAAACTCGATTCAAGAAAAAAATCAAACTAGCTTCCACCTGGCACAGAAGATAAAATGTTGAAAAAAATCGTGATTTGTAAACGGAAGCAAACTAATTAATGATTTACAATCGATAAGCCTTTTTAAAACTGAAGTTTCTGCAACGAACGTTACAACTTTTTAAATGTGATTAGAAACTAATTTTTTTTAAAAAATTTAATGTATCTGAGTAATATTCACACCAACAACCACACAAAAAAAAAATCTGATGTTGTCAGCGCATGATCTCCAGCCAATTCCATGTTATAAACAGCAACAAGGCCTTAAGAAAAATATCACTTCTAGTTGACAGTTTGTTCCAAAAAAAATTGTTCTGATGAATGGAAGGGATTGTAATACAAAAACTGGGATTGTATTTTTATTTACTATAATTGGCCATATTGTAAAAACGAGTTTTTCTAAATTTATGCCAACGTAATCAAATGTTCACCTCTTCATTTGATTTTATTGAAAATTGCCCTTTCTTGAGCTGTTGAATAAAATAGAATATAATCGGTTTTTATTTATAGGAAATTAAAAGTTTATAATAAATATAAAATAAGTACTTTGAAACAAATATCATAATTTAACTTTCTGCTACGTTACTTCCCACGTATCAACAAATCTAAATTCATTTTAATCGACACGTACACTGTGTGTGTGAGGGGTGAGGAACAGTTCTATATCTCCCGTTCTAATGGGCCGATTCACGAAATTCAAATTGTGTTTTGTATGTCTCAAAAACGCGACTTAAGATATATATTAGATTTTTATATAGCATTGTTCTAATACAGGTATTTTGACACAAAATGGGACTTTTTCTGAAATGACATGCCAATATTTTTCCATATTTCGATTCTACGATTCAAATTATGCCTAAATATTAAATTTTGTTAAATTTGGTGGGAAATTTACGGAGAAATTCAAAAATTTATCTTGGTGCATTTTTACTTTTTATAGTTTGCGCCAATTATAATTCGCTTGGTGAACTTCTTAATATATGGCAACCTATTTTCCTTTCCCTTTTTACATTGTGCATTTGCGGAAAAAAGTCACATCGTTCCTACTTTGAACTAATTTTAAAAAAGTGCCTAAGCTACATTTGGCGTTATAATCGCTTATAACAAATATGCCGAATTTCAAAACCCGCCAATTTGTAAATTCACGTAAATCTTAGGAAATTTTGAATAAAAACCTCTAATTTTTTGCAGTGTGCTTAGAAATACATCTACTTTAAGATAACGATAAAAGTTTTATAGGTTACAATTCAAAATTGTTTTCGGAAAATTTATAAAAATAATTTTTAAATACAAATTGAAAAAATAAATCATAAAAAAAATGGGCGAATTTTATTTGAAATGAAGGTGAATTTCGAAACGGGAAAGGAAGGTTCAAATAAGTTTAAGAAAAAAGAGAAATTTATAAATAAATACATGTCAAATTCAAATAACATTTGAGGAGCTAATATTTTGAGAGCTAAATTTTTAAAACCTTCTAGTGCGATATTTACGAAACTTCGCATTTTGGAATAATCTGAGTCGTAGAATCGGAATATGGAAAACAAATGGCATGTCATTTCAGGGAAAGTTCGATTTTGTGTCAAAATACCTATATTAGAACAATGCTATGTATAAATCATGTATAAACAATGTGCAATGTATATAATGCTATGTATAAACAATGCTATGTACACATCCTAAATAGCGCTTTTGAGACATGAAAAATGCAAGTTGAATTTTGTCAATCGGCTCAGTAGAACGGGAAGTACTATCCCTCCCCCCCTTTTTTTATACATTTTACATCCCCCGATACTTAGGTATTAGTAAGCAATGTGATTAAATTACAGCTGAGAAGTGACTACTTTGCGTTGCGGTATCAATGAAAAGTAAAGCAATATGTGTTTTGAAATTTGCTTTTTGCTTTTTTACCTCGTGATTTTTTACCCTGCTATCAACAGTGCAAGAGAATAACAAGTGCATTTTTTCGTAACATGCCTGCATTACAAGAGTTTTGAATCTGTGCAAATGAAATGCTGTTTTAAAAATTATTTTGTTCTACGGCTTGATGTAAATAAATAACATGTCTAGGTATAATAGGAGTAGCTTTACTATATGCTGCATTATTTTATATTAAATTCTTAGTTATAGCTATTCTATATTTTTTTAGGAAAATCTGTTAAGACTTCCAAGTAAAGTCCCCCTTCCGTTTTATCACATATAATCAAAATCTAATATACTGTACTCCTGACAAAATCTAATATATTGTACTCCTGCATCGTATATGTATGGATGTGTTTTAGATACCAAATTTGAGAAGTTTTGGATTATATCATAATATAGTATTTTTTCACAAAAATCTATTCAAAGCGTCAAGTACTTTCGGTTTATCCATTTTAGCTAAAATTTAATATAACATTCCTGTTGTTTTAAATGTTTTAAATACTAAAATTAAAAATTTTGGATTATTTTTAATAAAATTTTACATTAAAAACTGTTAATGGCTTCAAGTGAAATATTCACTTCCGTTTGTCCAATTTTATCTGAAATGTAATCAACTGTTTATATGAATGCAGTAAACTTAAATACGGAAAGCACGAATTTTTGGAAGTTTGATAAAAGGTATCGTGGACGAAAAAAATCATCGCACACAGACAGACAGACGTCATTGTCAAAATAATAAAAGCGTGCTGTGGGGAACTTAATTCTTGCTTATTCATTAAAAATTAACGATTGAATTTTTTGACCTGAAATGTTGCCGCCATTAGCTATGTACGTAGGGTGTTTCCAAAGTTCTCGGAATCAAACTCTTGTTCGATTCCTAGAACTTATAGGCAACGCTATCGATTAGAAACTAGTCATGACATATTTATGCTGCTGTCCCGTGAAATATTGTTTAGTCAATTCAGTTGCTTGACTGATGCAGGGACACTTTTGTAGCACAGTTTTTGCGGTCATGAAAGATGCTAAAAACAATCTTTTTTTTCCTGTGTTTGTGTGTGCGTGTGTTAAGAAGGTACGAAAATTTCAGAAATTGTTTCAAGTCCGCGAAAAGTATTTTGTTTCCCCACATGAAAAAACTTTTACGGGGTGGGGGGTCGGGGGTTCGATTTGAGAATTTAACTGTGTCATAAATAAGTGGATTGAGGAGACATCGAAAAAGATTTTTGAGGGCAATTAAAAAAGTTAGTTTCCGTTGGGATAAATACATTCAATCAAATGGGGATTATGTTAAAAAATACAATGCCATATCGATGAAAATTAGCGAAACAAAAAATTATATCTAAATTTTTAGAACTTTCGAAACATCCCTCGTATGTAGGTTGGCGCGAGATAAAAAGGATATACCTTTTTCAATAAAAAAATAAATTTGGCATAAATAAATTTAGAAACCTGTTCCAGCTGTATTTAGAAAGGAAAGAAAATGGATATTTATCAGACGAAAAACATGTAACTGTAGATTATCCGAGATTTTGAATAAACCTCTAGCAATTTCAAGGGCGATCAGATACGAGCCTTTCTTCTTAACGAATATGATTTTTACTC
>KK112988.1:317074-361894 GCA_000611955.2 Stegodyphus mimosarum | reverse complement strand
AGAGGCAGGATAAAGGAAAAAATACAAAACGTAAACAAAAAAGATAAAATAGATGAAGAAGATAACTTAGATACAGATTCTGAACCAGAATAGCGGTTTTAACTTGCGAAGAGACTTACGACAGCTCTCGTGAAGAACGGGAGCAATGCTTAATTTGTAAAATGTGAGCACACGTTAAATGTGTGGGAGGAAACAATCTATCATTTGTTTGTGGTAACTGAAATTCACGCTGATTCGCATGATCAAGTCTGCCAACATTTATACTAAGTTTAATGATACGATAAACAGTGTTAATAGAATTTTAATGGTTATCACTCATTTGGGTTAGATAATGCTATCCAAAGTGTTCTGACTTAGCTTTTATGAAATATTTATTATCAAAATTCGAATGAAAACGTTTTTAATACTTACCGATACAGGTGCCACTTCCCCAGCGTCTTTCTGTCGAGGACTAGCAACGTCTGTTAGCGAATGAATATTCGTACTTTTCAGGTCTTCAGCTGATACAGAACGTTGATTGACGTAATAATCTCTGGATTGTTGACCAAAGAAACTAATGTCTTCAAAACTTTCGTGATGAGCTTCCAGCATATAGCTTGGCGGGGGTTCCTCATTGGAGAATACTTGACTCCTAATCAAAATGTTTTGAAGAGACATTAGTCAAGATTTTAGGAGATTTCAGTCGGATAAATTTTAAAGCATAAAACTCCTTCTATTTCAGCTACTAAACTATTTTATCTACCACCGAAGAAATAAATGTATATTACACAAACACTGAGATTTAAAGTTACTTATAATTTTAAATGATGTAACAAGCAAGGAATTAATGGGAACAGTTTTGAGGATTTTATGTTAAATGGTTATTACAAAGCGGGATATAAATTTTTGTACTTCGTAGATCTGCTAATGTTATGTCTTTTAGATAAATTTAAAATCTAGATTAACAATGTACTGTATGAATAAATTTTTAACATAGAATAAATAATTCATTATGGCAATTTTTTGACTTGTTGTACGGCGGATGATAATTTTCGTCAAATCAGAAGTGAAAAAAGAAGTTAATTATATATACTGAAACATTACCTTTATTAATTAATGCTGCTAAATTTGTTTGAAATGGTTATATATAGATTATTTCAAAGATTTAAACTGTAATAATTTTGCTCCAATGACACATTTTAGTAAAAACAGTTGAACTTAAAGTTCTTATTAGAATCACGAAGGAAAAAAATATTAGCAAGAAAAGTCCGTTTTTTTTACACTAAAATTAACTAAAAACGATTTAATCCCATTCGAATATCTGAGACATCATTAACAAAATCATTAACAAAGAGTTTTGGGGATTATTTGCAAATATTTTTAAAGCGTGCTTAAAAATATTTGCAACTTAGCACAGCCTAAATCTTATAACTAGCATGCATAGATATTATAGATCTGCTAATAATTTAGCGTGCGTAGATCGCGATCTACCCATGCTAAGCTTTCGAATGCAACTTTCTAAAACATATCTTTGTTGATTAAAAATGTTAGTGCGAAGAGAGAATTTCAAATATTCATTTGCATAAATGCTAATATTCGAAAATTTTTATTTAAGGTAGTACGTTTTTTGAATTTCTTCTAAAATTCTTCATAGGTCAGTTTTTTTCCTTCAAGCGAGAGTGGTGTAAATCACATAATTTTGGATTTTTTTCTTTCAGAGTTAATTTTGCATAACATAAAAGAGATTTTTTTTGTCTTAAGAGATCTGTATTAAGTTAAAAATTTCACTTTTTATAACTTTCTTTGGAAAGTGCATGAGTAAATATTTAAATTTCTTGTATTTTTGATGAAAAAGTAAAGCATGACCAAAGTTATTGGATCAGAATATTATTTTATTTAATTCATCTCTTGAACTGGTAGTAAGGGCTTCCAATCATTTGTTGAAAATATTTGAGTCGTGCAATCTTTATGAAAGAATCTCTGTGTATTCAGACTTATTCAAATATATTCACAAAAATGTTAACGCAGGTACTAGAGACAGAAATAAGCAGATTTTCAAACGGAATGTCTGACCTCAAAATGGCGCGTTGAAGTGGAACAGGGCATTATTGAATGGTAGATGAAAGCATTTTGCTGTCGTAAATCGTCATTCGCCAAGGGGATGTCGAGTGGTATGCATTGTTACATGAACTCATAGCTCACCGACATGCATTTCATGTACAAGGTTGCGGCTAAAATGGAGCAGCTAAGAATGTACAAGTGGACAGGCGAGAGCGGATTCGGACACCTGGGCGGCTTACTAGGATTATTCCAGTATCCTCCGGAATCCACATCTGTACAACGCGAGAACTCTGGCGCCCCAGAAGCGCGGCATCAGGAGCATAATAAATACTTTCGTTGATGCTGTAGACTGGCATTTGAGCATTTTAAAACTGATATTTAAAGATTTTACACAGCAACAATTATATACTGATGCACACACTGCAGCTTTTACATAAATATTATGAACTAATAATTAAACATTACAGTGGTGCACTTTAGGTGCACCTAAGGTTTAAACGCTGAGAATATAAAGTTACAATAATGTTGGTTTTGCGTATGCGTACGTTGTTGCAGTACATAAACATTTCACACTAATAGTTAAACATTTTACACTCATTTTACTCTTGATTACAGGTCAATTCTATAAGGCTATATACATAAATAAATAAATAAATAAAACACACATAAGTTACTCTGGTGTATTTACATAAATAGTTGCTGTGGATATGTTAATTACTTCAGAGTGTTCACGTACAAGTTTCAATCATACACATACTAAGTAGCACACTCACATGCTGCCCAAGAGCACTAGTTCCATACAACGAGACACCGAGGAGTAAGACAGTTAGCACTGAAGATTGGGCAGGAATCTGTAGTGCACTAGGTGACACGAAAATTATCCTGTCCCAAAGCCTGCAGTTTTTCCATTATGAGTTTTAAGTTTTCTGATTAGAACACACTGTTTAATGAAGAAGCGCATGAATGGTGCATCATCAACTGGCAGCCACACGTGCCACGCCTCTGTGAGTGGGCATTCTGTTATGTAATGGTTTGGACTGTCAATCTCACCTCACACACAGACGTTAGATGAGACAAATCCCCTTTTACAGAAATACTCTAGGAAAAACGATTTCTTAGTATCTCCTTTGAACAATTGCTCTATTTCCATCTGCAATGCCATAAGTAAAATGTATGTTGGCGAGCTCAGCCTTCGTGTAGCGATGCATAATACTCGACACCCGCAAGAAGAATGCCGATTTACGCCAGCACAACGTTTAGCATTCGTGCAGTAATACATACCTCTCGAAATACGCAAGGAAAATGCCGATTTACGTCCCAAGGATTTTATCTTACTAACACAAAGCACAGTTTGGGCATACATATTCCATTACAATATCTTCTAATTTCTTCACCTCCATCTGTACATTTTTGCCAGATGTTTTTTAATCGCTCTGTATACATATATATATACATACATATATAATTTATTTATTTATAAGGCATACTTTATTACTATGCAATTATTATGCATAATTCGCACAGTATAAAACTAACATATTTGATAATAAACAGTTATTATTTCTCACAATAAAAGTCCACTATTTCTCACGTTTGTAATCACATTCTAATACATTTTAGCCAAAGTGGAAAGCATGAGTTGAAAAAACAATTTGCATGATGAATTGCATTAGAGGGCTATCGGGATGTAGCAAGCTAGTACACTGACTACCATTAAGTATTTGGACAGCTGTGATAGAAAAGAAAAACTAGCTTTATTCAAAATCAATAGTTGGTAGAGCCTCCACGATAGGTAATTACAGCATGGACCCTCCGGGGCATACTTTCCACAAGTCTTTATATGACAGCTAGAGGTGTTTTCTTCCATCGGCTTGGAGAAGACATAGAAGTTCCTTCACCGATTTTGCACGGGTAGTGCACCCCTGAATTCGGCGATGCAACTCGTCCCAGAGGTTCTCGATAGGGTTCAGGTCTGGACTCTGGGCAGGCCAGTCCATTCGATGAACTCCATTGGCACCATACCAAGCCTTGGTTAACGTCGAAACATGACAACTGGCATTGTCATCCTGAAAGTAACAGGGGTCCAACCCGTAAAACTGCCACAACGTAGGAAGCACATTGTCATCCAAAATAGTGCAGTAGGCATCAAAGTTGAGCTTACCATGAATGAGGACTAAGGGTCCCACCCATACCAGGAGAAACACCCCCAGACCATAATTCCATCTCCGCCGAACTTGACTGTTGGCCCAATGCATTCTGGCAGGAGACGTTCTCCAGGTAGACGCCAGACCCAGACCCTACCATCCGAACAGTAAAGGGTGAACCTTGATTCGTCACTCCAAAGAACCCGTTTCCACTGGTCTACGGTCCAATTTCGATGCGCTTTGCACCACATTAACCGAGCAGCGCGGTTGGACTTTGTGATCAAAGGCTTATGGGCAGCAGCACGACCATGAAAACCAAGCAGATGTGCTTCCTTACGGATGCTATTCATTGAAACAATACTCCTGGATGCCTGTTGAAACTCCTCGCGGATGAGGGCCATCGGTTGGGTGCGGTTCTTCCGAATTTCTCTGGACAGCACTCGTCGGTCTCTATCTCCCAGTTTTGTTGGTCTGCGGACTCGGGGCACATTCCGACAATCACCGCTCACCTTCCACTTCTTAATCACATAGGCCACTGTCGATTTTGGGTACTTCAGATCGCTAGATATGTCCCTTAAGGATCGGCCACATTTGTGGTACCCGATAATTATACCTTTCTCGAAATCAGAGAGCTCTGAACTGCGAAGCATCTCGCATGCGACTAAAGCCGATGCTGTTTCCTACACGATATATACCGGCGGAGTCCGTGACGTACCTTAGGATCGCATATATCGTCATTTGCATAGGTGCCCAAATACTTAGTAGTACCGACCGGTAGTCAGTGTATAAGACAATCTACTGTTGCGAGAGAATACAATGTGCATCGAGTGTCATCAATAGGCTGTGAAATCATTACCAAAGGGATCAAAACCCCCATAGAACACGTGGGTCTGGTCGACGGAGGATTACCACAACGGCAGATGATGGCTTCCTGTTGCCATGTAAAAGACGCCGTAGATCACTAACGACACTATTGCTGCAAGATGGTCCATATTCCACCAAACTGTATCGCCTCGACTGCGTGAAGGCGGACTTTACGCCCGACGTTTGTCTCTATTTATCGGTTTAACTGGGCCCGTGAACATTGCAGGGGGTCGCCTGAGCAGCACAGCGATGTATTCTTTACGGATGAGTGTCGATTTAAATTCCAAAAAGATTTCCGAAGGGCAGTGCTATCACGAAAGCCAGCGACATGCTATCGGCGCTAAGCATCGTCGAAAGAGACCATTACAGAGGAGGAGGCTTACTTGGAAGCGCTGGGATAGCAACGAATGGCCGCACCGACCCCTACGTCATTCCTGGTGGTTCTGTCACAATCGTCCGATATCGTGACGAAATTCTACACCCTCTCGTCCTTTTTGGTTGCATTGGGTACCGACGCGATATTTATGGACGGTAACTCCTGCCCACATAGAGCTCGAGTGGTGCGGAGTTAGATGGAGAGTGAAACCTTTCCACATCTGCCGTGGCCTGCTAGATCAGCGGACCTGAATCCCATAGAACATGTGTGGGACATGTTTGGATGACAGAGAGCGGGTTGCAGTGTGCCTAGACCCTCCACAAGCCCCGGCATGAATTACTACAGGATTGGGCGCTACTGCCTCAACATGTGATTAACGACACTATTGCTAGCTTGCTTCGCCGTTGTCAAGCATGTACCTCAGATAGCTAGAGGGTATCATACCCGTTATTTTCGTGATATTTCCATTACCCATTTTTCCGACCGGTTTTGTCTTTTGTGATGTGATGGTCGTAATACATGTGCTTTTGTGTGTCTTTGCTATGTGGTCCAGTAACGCCCCACCAACTCCTTGGATCAATTTTACGCATATCCATTAAATAGTTTTTGTTTTACTCCGTGTTTTGCCTCTGTTACTTATTTATTGAGGAGGAGTGTAATATTTGAAGATTATTTACCGCTGACAGATTTCAAGCATTATTTCTTGTTATGTCTAAACTAAAACATTTAAACAATATCACTTTGCTAGAATGACAACTGTTTCGATCCCCAACCGGAAAAAAATCCTCTGATTGTTCAAGCTATTGACTAAGCTCTATTACTCCACTTCTCTGAAATATATTCTTTCATAAGCTTTCGAATATCCATAGCATATCAATTCAATAAAATTTGCACTATGTTTCTATTTTGCATATATATCTAAAGTTACCAACTTTTAAGGTTGCAGAAGTGCTTATAGCCTGGTAATGTTATCTTTAGTAAGGTGCCCGAAAGTTTGAAAATCTAACGAAACTAAAATGATAGCATACAGAAAAGCTACCATTTACTCACTGATGCTAATAAATGCCAGAAATTCGGGCAAATGAACTTTAGGCCAAAATCGCATCAAGAATTTAGAAGAAAGTTAAAGGAAGAAAGAGTAGAGAAAGCAAAGTTTTGCTTTCTCTACTCTTTCTTCCTCTACCCTTTCTTCCTCTACCTTTCTTCCTCTACCTTCTCTACCCTTTCTTCCTCTCTACTTTTTCTTACTAAAAAAAATCCTAAATTTAGAAAGGAAGCTATATTTTTAAAAGTTTTGCCTTTTAAGAATTCTACATGCAATGATTAGTACTTTTATTATTCTTAATAATTAATAATTTATAGAGCAGATACGCTTATATTCTACTAAGTATTTATGTCTTGAGTACAAATTTTCAATAAATAAAACTATTTACATTTGTTGATCATCTTCTAGAGTTTCCGGCGGTCTGGAATATTCTATATCCAGCTGGCTATTTGAAGACACTCCATCTGGTGCTACTCTTTCCTTGGCTATTAAGATAAAGAATGCTCCGTAAGAAGTTTATTTAAAGTAGAATAAGTACAATCAGGTAGTGAAGAGAAAATTCTCATTCTCAAATTTATAGCTAAAATATTATTATATTGTTTTTAAGTATAATTTATGTAAAGAATATATCCTATCTAACTTGAATGAATCTGATAGTTACAGACTTGAAATAAAATATTTAGTATAGATTTTTATATTTATTTACAGATTCTTGCTATTAATTTGTAGTTTGAATTCCTTCGTTCATTTTTCACAATAAAAGTTGGGTATTTAATAAATCCGTCCATATTATTGAAGTTCATAACTTAATGAAAGTTGCTTCTGATAGTAGCCCAAATACCTTGACGTAGTCTGGCAACATTTTAAATAGAAGAAAAAAAAAAGAGTAATGATGTATAAAAATTATTTATTGCATATATACCTACTATTTTTATACTTTATTTAGGTACTTGTCCTAAAAACAAATCAATAAAGTTATTTATAATCCAGATTTTGTTTCTTTTGTTTTGGTGAAAATTTCGTGGCGATCATTCTAGGAATAGATTCAAAGCAATTATTCCTTTTAGCGATTTTGTGATAAAATGCTGTGTTTCTGTGGAGTTTTGCCACAGTTTCTCTCACTGCAGGCAACTCCCACAAGCACATATTTTACAATTGAGTTTATGATAAAAATATTACGATTTCTCTTACAAAATCCGTTTTAAAGTAGACCACAACAAAAAGAATGCATACGAAAGTAGTGGCGCTGCTTGTTAAAACTGGAGAATCATTTCGCGCTTGGTTTCCATTTTGCCAATTTATTGCACTAATACTTAAGTAGTCTGCATTTTTAGAATAAATTCAGATATATAATTCACAGACCGAAATTTAAGGCTATATTTTACGATTTTTATCAAACATCTTCTTTTCTTGAAGATTCTCTGTAATATAGTAATATTCTCTGTAAATATTCTCTGTATTCTATTATAACTACCTATCTATTTTATAGGATTTAATTTATTTCTGAAAATTATATACCATTACGCATTAACTCAAATTTGATTTCATAAAATAAAGGTCTTTTTTACAGCCCTTAAAAATGTTTTCTATTTACTGTGGCCGTGAATGAATAAAATGCTAAAAGGTGGCTTTTAAAAGAACTTAAAAATTATGAAGTCATTTAACGTAAGCTAAATGTAATAGGGGAAAAAATAATTTTTTTTAATCTAAAAACTGCCTATTTTTAATGTAGTTATCCTTAATCTGATAAAAGAGTGATAGTTTATCTCATCCCTTTCTCAATAAATCAATCGGCAAAACAAAATAAAACCCTATTTATGCAGGTTGTCGTATTCAATTTATAAACTCTAACTAATCCAAACTAATTTTATTTTATAATTAACCTTTTCCGCTGGGCTATAGGTATAAATGCTGCAGGCATTAGGGCCATTTAGTCACCTATTTTAAAAGCGAGGAGCAGAAGAATAAATCGACTAAGTTCTCTTCTTTATTTTCCATATTAAGGACTAAACTTTAATAATTTAATAGTTTATGGAAATTTCTTGAGACGTATTAAAAGTGGTGAACGTGCGGGGCATATACACTGGTATGCAGAACTTAAGCAACAATGTAAAAGTTTAGCAGATAGCCATGAAAACGCGTGATATCGGCGCGCGCAGATCAACAGTAGAATAAAAGGAAGGACGGAGACGCAATTCAACATATTTCCTGCAAGTGCCAATGAGTCAGTTCGTGAAATATGGCTAGAAGAAATCACCTGGACGACTTCACACGTCTCTCAGTTGATTTCTCGTGGAGTTCTGGCAAAAAACCCTGCTGTTGCTTAAGTTTTGCACACCAGTGTACTATGTCCCGCAGTTTCAACAGGAAAAGGTTGAGGATATAGTATATGAGTATTGGTTAGAGTTCCTAAACGTGCTGACACCATTGAGAGTGGGTTTACACCGTTTACGCAGTTGTAGCATTAAAAACAACAAGCATTTAATTTTCCGTTAATATCTTACTCAAAATAAAGGATAATCTTCTAATATAGAAGCAGGTTTAACAACCGTTTTGGTGATCAACATTTTCGAAGAAAGACGTTTCTCAGTGGTGATAAATAAAAAATTCAACTACAGTCTATTAACTTGTTAATCTAAGTGAAGTCATTAACATTCTTTCACTTACACATTATATTAGCTGGGGTTTTGAGATGTTTCCCGTAATGCCTGATAAGAGAAAGTGCTGGAAGGTTCTTTGGGGAGATATCGATGTGCAATAGCTGATCCAAGAAGTCGGTAACTTCTTTCAGCTGTTCCTGAAGAATACTGCATACGGCTTGAGAATCGTTCACTTGTTGTTGGAGCTCCGCAAGCTGCTGTTTGTGGATCTGAAGGCATGAAAATGCATATTTCTGTATTTTTAAATCAATGCACGCTTTATTTACTTTTGCATAGATATAATATTAAAATACTTGTAAAAGGTAAAAAACATATATAAATCAAAATTTTATTTTTAATTTGAAATAGTTTCTTAAGTTTCTACTTTAAGTTAGTTACTTCCATTTTTGCCCTAAAATAGTATATGCTTATGATAAATTGCTTTAAACTGCGTCATTCAAAAATTAATCTATCTCATGTTATTCTTGAATAATGCTAATGGCGAAAGGTTAGAAACCAAAGGTTATACCTAACGTCACAAACAATAATAGTTTCAAATTTGCAAATCCAAACTTAAAATTAATTAATTAAATCAATCGAAAGCTTAATCAAAACTAAATCATTCTTAACCAGCGTTTCCCTACGGCATATTCTATTTTATACATTCAGGTGTTCATTACATAATTTGCAAACATATAGAATTATTTCAAGTTAAACTTTGTTTATACATTTCAAATTTTAATTACATCACTCATATTCGATTTTAGTATAACTGTTCACTTTCATAAATCATTAATATTTTTGATATTTCTTAATAACATAATGCATTATTTATATTATAACTCAACACACAGTTTTTATATCATTTTCTATTCTAATACTGAAAATTTCGTTTATGTTTTATATTTATCTCATTTTCAAAATAATAAAATTTATTTTAATCATAATCTAATATAATAAAGTTATAATGATTAATACATTCAATTTTAATAGCCCTCCCTAATTAAACTATCTGATAAAAAATTAAATTCATTACTAAATATATTCAACATAATTTTTACTAACGGAAATGACTAATACTATAAAATTTTAATATGATATTTTCATAAAACATTTTATGTAAAATATGCTATGAAGTTTAGAATAAAATTTATTCTGATCAGTTAATTTTAAGTTTCGATTTGCAAATTAAAACTGTTATTATTAAAAGCATTATGTAAGTACCTACTTCATTAGTTACCAAGAGTTCATTACTAAGAGTTAACTTTAAATTTTTGAGCACTGAATATTTTGTCTTTCTGCCCATAGGCCGAATAGCTTGTTTTGGCGTACAAATTCTAATTTTAACTGCAAAAATTGTTCTTTTTTAACTGTTTTTAACTATATCTAGTATTTTAGGTTTTTTCTGTATTTGACAATTTTGAATGATGATGTTCTGAGTTTTTATGTATTTTTAGCTTGCTGCGAAGTTAGGAGTGAATTACTTGAATGAGAAATATATCTCTAATGAAAGTCAAGGAAATACGTCGAAATGAAATGCAGTAAAAATGTTTATAATTTAACAGGCTGTACAAGGAAGTCATGTGATGTCCGCATTAGATATTTTGTATATGTATTTGATGTGTTTCATGTGAAATGTATTTTTTCTGAAATATGATGTTTCTTTAACTTATTATTCATTAGCAGAAGTGACCTATGTTCAGAGGATTAATGATACTGGTAGTTTATTTCCAAGCCGTAATCTAGATATTCTAGGTATGCAATGAGTGACCACATCAGATTTTTTTAATAAAATATTTATGTATACCCTAATGCAGAAGTTATGCAGCAATAAAAATGAATCATGAGTATAATTCGTACACTTCTATGGAAAACGTATTATTCATTTCTGTGAAAAATATGCTGTTGAACTTCATGTATATGTATATCTAACCGAAAATAATCGCATAAAATAATCCCAACATTAATTCAAAATGCTACCTCCGTATGTACCTCCGTACCAGCATATTTTACATTTTATTTTTCACGAACTATCTCGATATGGGACGCAAAGAATTTACATGTTTAACACTTAAACTCTCAGCTTTTTTAGTTTTCTTCAAATGTTTACTTGCTTGTACGAAGTAATGGAAGTACTGTCATCACGAAAAATTCCGGGTACCATATTTCATCGATAATATCCATTTTGATCGCTATCGAATGCAATTTAATGATGTGTTTGCTTGACATCTGTACGTAAGGACAGAATAAAGGACTCTATTTCCTCAAACGAATTATAAAACTGATTTAAAATGGATTCAGAAGAGATTTTTTTCACTGTGTCTGTACGTATGTATGTATGTATCTCTCATAATTCAAAAACGCGTAACCTCAGAACGTTGAAATTTTGCATATAGGACTGCTAGAACATGTAGACTTGCAGCTCCCGTTTTGGTTGCAATCGACCGCACCAAAAGCATATGTATATCGTTAAAAAGATATTTTAAAGGAGATGAGGGAGTCAAGATGGCTCGTTTACGGAAAATTACTAGTGAAAGTCCTAATCATTTAGAATCTTGAAAAAAGTCTCGCCCTAAGATAGTACTAGTAAACATTTGAATGAATTTTAACAACAATGAAGCAAATGCAAAATATTTTGGACCTTCACTAGTAATTTTCCATACACGAGCCGTCTTAACTACCTCATCTCCTTTCAAATATCTTTTTCACGACTTACGAACCTGCAGCTTATGCGCATTTCGACTTGGTTTTTTAACTTTGTTCCCATAATCCTTGCAAAAATTTTTGGATATTGTTCGGACAACAGCCTTGGTTGCGCCAACTTGGCTTCTTTAAGGGTATGGGCGACATTTCATCATGCCAACGGAAGTAAATACTACAAATAATCAAAAACTACAGAATAAATATTACAATAATAAATACTACAGTAATAAATACTAATAATAAATACTGCAAATAATTAAGTAATACTACAGATAATCCCTTAGCAAGGGAAAAGTATTACGGCTGTCTGCCTAGAGGAAGTACGTCATGGAATGACAACCATTGCCTGCCATACCACAATAAGCTGTGTCTCCCTTTTTGGCGTCAAGGCTGTTCTCCGAACAATATCCAATTTTTTTTCTTATGAATAAATATATGTATATATATATATCCACTTTGTTACTCGGCTCAGTGAGCTCAGTTTCTTTATTCTTATATGTTTGTAAATTGTGCATTTTTTGCTTTAAAAATGATTGAATTATGTTGCTCTTATCTTCCAGTTAAGGTTTTTATGCTGTTAGTTAACCTGCATGTTATAATTGCAGAATTATCAAAAATTAAAAGTTGTTTAAGTGCGGCTAAGCCTAATAATTTTTCTCATGGCAGACGTAATTGTTTACATTTGAAACTTAGGAGAATAGGGGATTTGTTGCCAATTTAGAGAAACTAAGCTTCGCAACAACAAAGATAACGCCTTCTTTTATTATTGCGAATTAAATCATGCTTATTGCGTTCTGGAATTTATTGCAGGAAATAAGTTTTTAAGATTTAGTTAATATTTTAATATAGATATTTTGAGTTTTTATGTATTTTTGCTTGTCACAAAGTGAGAAGTGAATTAATTGAATGAGAAATACTGAATCATCTGTGAAAAACTGTTTTTTTTCTCTTTTTTTGTTTAATTTCTTTTATACATGGTTTTAGATTTATTATAATATTTGAATAGAACATGTGGCAACAATTAGATAATTCTTCAGATGATACAATTTTTGCGCATTCTGAGTTTTAAAATGAATGAGATGTAACGCTTTTAAGTGAACCTAGCGCCCGAGTGTAGCTATGGTAAACAAATCTAGTGAATTTTAAAGAATGCATTTTATTTTATTGTGGTTTATAGGCTATCGACGAAGTAGATTTAATTCAGTCCAATAAGTTTAAATGAAATGCAAGAAAAAATGCGTATAATTTAATATTTCATGCAAGGAAGTCTGGTGTACACATAAGATTTTTATTTTTATAAACCAGATTCCTGATGATATCCAAGAGCTAAAAGTCTAGAAGAGCAAAATCGCCTTCTTAGATACTGTTAAACAAATGCCAGCGTGCAGATTATGTTTCGCTAGGCATTGTTTGGCTACCCTATTAATTTTGCTACATGCTCTTATGACTTTTTAACGAAGTGTTACGTAATACGTGGAAAATATTAAAATACAGTATTTTCAATACATTCAACAATTAAGGAAAACAGACTTTTAACCTATTCTAAACCACTGTCTGTAAATACATACTCGATACTATATATTATCATAGTACATGCTACATTTTTTTTAAATTAAAATAAATAGTTTCAAGAACAATGATTTAATATCTATAACTGTAAGAAATACATTTTGTTTTCATCTTTAATTAATTCTAAATATTAAGGCTAATCTTTTGATGAAAATTGCATGCTGAGAATAATTAAAAATATTAGACGCATGCACTGAAGATTTTTTGGGGCATGTTTTTTCACAGAGTACACTTTTAATATTTATTTAATATTTTATAAAAGCTATTAGTTTATTTATTAAATTAGTTATTCCTTTGCAGGAAGACATACTGAGTTTTTCACCCTTTCCTGCAGGAAAGATTTCGTTCAGATAAGGAATTATTTATTACTGCAGATTTGCAGCGTTATTTCTTTCATAAGACCACGAGGATTAGAGATGATTACTTATCTCTTCATTTATACTATTTCTTTGTTCAGTAGGAGTTCAATATTTTCCTTCATCTAAGATTAAACGATATGTGACTATTAAATATATCATTCGTAGAAGAAAGAACCTGAAGAAATTATAAATAATTAATTTCACATTAACTTTACAAAGAAATAGTCTTTTATTTCTTACTTTATCATGTTGAAACCTTGCCCTTTTCCAGTCTTTAAATTGAAGTTGTAGCAACCTGCAAGCGGCGGAGTATATAAAGCCATTAAACACTGGTAGTTCGACTACAGGTTTACATGAGCGTTTTCGTGATTTTCAGCGTGTGTTATCTGAATATGAGCTAGTTTATTTCAGAAATTCCTCCACGATGATATGATTTCTTTTTCCTGGGGACTAGTGTGCTTTATTATAATTTAATATATCCAGTGTAATTCTGAAACTGTAATCATGTGAGATTTCAAGATTTTCAGAAGGTACCTACGATTTATAATATAGGTTATTATCTTTACTGGGATGTATTCTATAAATATACTTATGAAGATATTGTTTTAGTAAACGTAATAGGTAAAGATACGCATATCACTATTTATTTCATTATTTTTATTTTCCCTTGCCGCTGCCCAGACGGTATAGTGATTAGGGAAGCCGACTGCCATATCAAATGGCCCGGGTTCGAATCCCGGATAAAGTATGGCTGTAAATGTTCTTCCTTTCATAGCATGCAAAGGCGACTCACTTACTACGTGCTTCCATGATAAACTGACTACCGCTTCGGCCAACGTCCATGATGATGACTTGCCCAGCCATTAAACAAATTTCCTTGAATTTTTTTATGTTCTGATACATACTAACGTTCGCATACGAATTTCATAATTTTTAGGAAGATGCAATAGCTTGACGATTAAATATTATCTCACTTACACATTTTTGTCCAGTGCAAAATTAGAAGAAAATGAATGAAGGAAAATCCATTTGCATGTACTGCATGGATCAGAAGAGTTATTAGTACATAGCATTCAAAAAATAAAGACTGAGTTCCATCCAAACAGTAAGTGATGTGTTTTTGATTTATAAGGTTTTTACACCGATGAGTTTAGACAAGTCCTTCTACCTCATTTTTAGCTCGGACACCATGTGTTTTTTTTTTGAAATTCCAAAAGAGCGTTACCTCAGAAGGGCTATTAATTTCGTTTTGGCATTTTGCGTCGATTCACTGTAAATGTCCGTATCACTTTTCAAACTGTTGCCACCAAATATTATCGCCCTGTGTTATATTTAAAGAAATTAAATAATGAAGAATCTGCATAACAGTATGCATGTTACTCGCATTGTGATAAAACAACGGTACGCACAACCATCAAATTTTGAATAACGTAATCCTCCACCGAATATGAGCATCTGCGAGCCCTAATTCGGAATTTGAAATTTGTTTTACTATCGATTTCATATTTTGTAACGCTTAACGAATTTTTTATTAACAAACGCAACGATTTCAAATCGGGCAACGACAACACAGTACGGGGGGAAAAATCATTTTTATCTCCAGCTCGCGAGACTGTGTATCGGAAATTCTAAAAATGTGCTCATTTGAAAATTATTTAATTATTTTGTAATATAGCTATTGAATTTAATTTTAAGTGCGAAGAACGTGATATTTAATAAATAAAGGTAACACACAAAAAGAAAAAAAACGCCCTTTTGGGCGTAACGTAAAATCAGAAAGCTTTCAGATATTTTTAGCCCAAAGGGCAAATTATTTCGTTTTGCCCTTTTGCGTTATAAACTTTAAATGATTGTTTCACTTTTAATTTTTTTAAGAACAAATTGCAGAAATCAATTAGGACCTCACCAGGATTCGAACAATGTTCTTCTAATGCCAGCTTGGGTGAACCATATATTCCACACCAGTACGCACGGAAGGACATAATAGCTCTTTATAATTTGATAATAAGTACCTTAATCCCGCGATTAACATAAATTCGCGTTACGTAGATGCGAAAAAGTCGTACTATTCAAACTGAAACCTATTAATTAGAAATAAGGACTTCGTAAACAATTCCTCCTATTTCCTACGTTTATTTCTTACATTTCGTATAATATTCGCGTAATTAGATTAGTCAATTTTTCATCACTGTTAGTTACCTTTAAAAAACGGTTTCCAAGCACAAACGAAATTTACGACAGAGGGATTATCTGAAGTTTTTAACCTCATATACTTGGCGCTGGCCGAGACTAGAATCGATTGATCTGAATGCAAGTGATCGGAATGCTATCAGCGGTATATCTATTTCCGATATGCCTAGATACAGTTATTTACAAAAACTAACAATCATGATAAATATTTCATATTCTTAGGAAGATACACTAAAGTAATTTACAAACTCGACTTAGCGTAAAATTCAAGTTACGTAAAGGTTTACTGAGTGCATCACTGCAATCCCAAGTAACTTAATTTAGATTACATTTTTGAGAAAATAATAATTTAGGGTAAGAATTTCCCTGTTCTCTTATAAACAGATAAAATTACTTATTTGCGCAAGAAATTTTAGTCGCCTTAAGAATAAGCAGGCAATTTTGTTTGTTTTGTTATTGTTATATTCAATTTATTTTTTATTTAGTTCAACACAAATTTTAATAAATTCAACTAATTTGAAATTACTGCAACTACCTATTATTATTACCTTAAGTAACTCTAAAACAGAAAGGATACAAAATTATTTGTTTATTCGAAATAAGAATGTAAGCTCGAAAATTTATAAGAATGTAAGAAACTCGAAAATTATGTAAAACCGGTAATAATATTAAAATAATAATTACGATAATATTAAATAATATTAAATTAACAATTATATTAAATTATATTAAATTGGTACAATAATATTAAATTGGTATGAAGCCATTTATCAGAAGTTTGAGAGCTTACATTTGTAGAAGACTTAAAGCTTTTGCCGTGTCTATAACTACAATAAAACTCATGAGATTTTGTGAAAAATATAGATGAGCAAGATGGAAAGAAGGATAATTTTTAATTTAATATTTTTATTAACCAATAAATATTTGTTGAAAGTATAAAATGGATACTTAAACATAGAAAATTAATGCAACTTATACCACTTAATAGAATTTTAAACTCACATAGTCAACTAACAAAGATAACTAATAAATTATTTTTTAAGAAGTTTTACTGGTAATTTTTCAAGAAAACTATAATCTAAAAAAGAATAGAAAAAGGAAGATAAGTATTTGCATGACTTTATCTATAAAAAATTGCTAAGTTAATTATGATATCATTTTCTTCCCTTTTGTTAATCTGATAATCTTATAGTGAAAATTATTTCTTGTTTTGTTTCTTTTTTAAATTTATTACTTAATAAAAAATGTGAAAGTAAATTTATCCTTCTTTCCGTCTTGTTCTCACAAGCGAATATCCATTTACACTTATTAAAGCCTGAGAAACGCATATCTGCGATGTTATCGTCATGCGATGATTTGCAGGTACTTTATTTTTTACCACGATATTTTCGACGACGATGTTTTTAAACTGCGAAGTTTTTGAACCGCTTTATTTTCGACGACGTTTTAGAACTGCGATGTTTTCTCTTTGCTTTATTTTCTCCCACGATGTTGTGTACCACGATGTTTTCGCCTTGCGTTGTTTTCTCCGTGACGTTTTCGTCCGCGATGTTTTCGGCTGTAACCCAACTGAATGACATGAGTTGTTAATACCATGAACATATAAATAGCATGCATATATGAGTATTATTAGAAACTTGATGATTTACATTTGAAACAAAATATGGCTTGTTTGAACTGTAAAAGATTTCATAAAGGGTAAAATATATAATGTGCATGAATTTATAATTTGTGAAAAAATAATTCCAATAATAGTAGACTATGAATAATGGATACAAACGTAATATTTAATTATAAGTAATAGCTTTCTGATTATCTGCTCCCTCAAAAGAAAAGTCGCGAATTAGTGGGCGACTAATTTTTCGCCAAGCAAATCCAAGAAAGGCAACAGCTATTTCCAAAACGGGGGCGCACTAAGAATTTTAAACACGAACAGTCAATCAATAAAATTTAAAAAGTAAGGAACACTTACCTTTTTCGATAAATCTTTGCTTTTTTTATGCTGTTCTCCCCAAGCATACAGAGCTCTATTTTCGCTTCAATAAACATAAAAGAATTACCCAAACTCGGCACTGCGCAACGGCCAAAATAGACATGTGTTACGCGCATACGTGGATTTCATTTTTGCACTCTTGTTTTTCCCATGTAAACAACCATCTTAGATGCATATAGCATAAAATTGTTTTGGCTGGTGCACAATTAGGCATTACGCTCCTGCCACTGGGTTGCTGTATAAGTACATTTTAGCAACATCATGGGTTGCTATACAACATTATAGTGACATTTTGCTTTGCCTCATGAATACATTTTTGCGAATACTTTTAAGCGAGGAAGCAAATTATCAGAAAATGCAATAATTGTTACTTAAAAAACATTCATAGGAACTAAGTAAAGGCTGACAGCGTATAAAGTAAATATCAGTTTGTAGTTATTTAAAAAAATAGCAGATCAAGTATCATTTTAAAAACCGTTTTAATAATTACTTTGAATTCTTCAGTTAATTAACTTCTCTTATAATAAAATGATTTTTATTAATGTTAAAAATGAGTCCTAATTATATTTAAGTCAAACTTCTATTTAGTACCTTGTATTAATTTATTCTTATGCGGGTTGATTCTTTTGGATTAGACCCAAGAAAATGCTAAGCATGTTATAAAACATATATGGATGAAATTTGCGTCCTACGAGAAACTTTAATAAGAGAAGCTAGGCCAACAAGCTACTCAATGCATACGTTGCGTCATGTTGAGTGTTGTTTCCTAGTTCTTGCACATAAGAACTGGAAAACGGCATTCGATATAAAATTGCAGAGATTAGTGATGAATTCTTGTAGTAAGATGTTCTTCTTTCGCAAAGATAAAGCGTCGCATTCGGTTCTGGCTGAGCAACTCTCAAATTCTATGTCCCAGTTTCAATAGAATCGACGAAAATCTTATGCTGCAGGATGTCATCATATATGTATGCTCAAAATTTTAATCAATTAATTTTAATAAAGTCGTTGAGATATTAGCATTGCTTGAGTGCATTACTAAATGAATCATCCTATATTAATTGTTTTTTCTTCATTTCTTTCAGGAGATTCATTCGATTTCACTCAAAATACTCATAATATTAACTAAAAATAACAAGTTATCAGAATGCTGACCTGCTGGTTTGAAACGGCCGTTGATCCGTGTTTGTTTCCTTTCAATTCATTTCTCGCTTGCCTGTTTTTGTGTCGTGGATGGATTATTTTTTCTAATACATCTTCTTCAGATAAAACTTTCCTTCCTGTATGCTAAAAAAAGGAATGATGTGAGGAAACGTTTCAATAATTCAAATTCAAAAATAATGGAAATAATTTCGGTACTTGTGTATTAATTAGAAGCCAGAGGTACATCGCCAGTAATCTCCTGACACCTTTTGCGATGAAATAATTATTGATATCAGCATATCAATCAAACAGGTTTTTTGATTTGCAGCGAGTAGATATTGTTCGGTAACGACATTCAAAATTACGTCAAAAAGATTGTTCTCCGTAAGAACTCTGCTAACCCAGAAAGGCAGTGTAGTTCCGAGTTCTTATGCTAACATTTGTCGGCGGTTGTGTTTCCATCACACATCTTCCGTCACGTGCAGTTTCAAAGGGGCAATCATGTGCGCCGCGAGAAAGGGTTTGGTTTATTTCATAATGGCAAAGCACACAAGGGCCATCTGCCTAAGAGCCTTCATAACAGACTTTGTAATGGAAACTGACTCATATCCACATAACACACAGAAAAACATGAAAATGCTTTTTCAACCAGCCTATTCGTCTAGAATCGAGCCCATGCCGAACTACTAGTGTTCAGCGATTTTACTGCTAGGACGCTGGTAGGCGCATATGAGATTTGGAATTTACTGATTATTGATAATTTGAAGCTTCCAAAGCCCTGAAACCATTCAAATTAATTCAGTTGACAACCACTTTTCATTAAGGAAAAGAAATTTATCTCGTTAGCTGTTTAGACTCTAAAATCGCTGAATCCTGATAATTGAGTCAAGATTCGAATATTAGCGAACAGGTAGGCGTTTCATAGTCTTCTCATTTTGCTTCATGAATACCAGCCGATTTTCCTCAGAAAATCTTCCATGAAAGTGTTTCTTATCAAGCAGATAATCCTTATGTGCTTTGCCATAATCATTTGTTGCAATATAAAAAAGAATCAGAATGTTGTAGTTTCAATGCATTTCGATACCATATATCAAATGGTTTTTAGCTTGTGTACTATATTCTAAATTTTATGGAAGTAATTAAGCATTCCATAGTCAGTATTTATCTGTGTTAACTTTTGAAATAATTCGCCCTCCTCTACACTTGCTTCGGTTATAAAGATCCTGGAAAAATTTTTAAAACCTAAGTTGCATCTTAAATGTCTTCTGTTCAATTTCGTTAAGATTAAGAATTTCAAGATTCATGAATTTTAATTATGTACTACATTTATTAAATTTCATTTGCTTCTTAATGTATATATATATATATTAAAGTTTATATTCTTAAATTTGCTTTTTATTACTCGGATATTTGAAATTTTGTTTCAACTATTAACTTTTGATATTATGTAAAGTTTTTCCTTCATCTTCTTATTCGGAAAATTCGAAAACTTTGTGAGATATGGATTCGAGGAAACTTAAAACTTTTTCCATCTCAGAAGTAGTTTAATATGCTTTAATATTTAAAATAAAAATATTCCTTTCTATAAAAAATAAATCTGAGCAGAAGCATAACTTTTCTGTGATTTTCAGACTTAAGTTGGGGTACCTATTCATTAAATGCCACATACTTTTACTCATATTAATCCCATATTTGGATATATGTAAAGCAAACCTCGATGTATTGCATCAACTTTATTTTCGTTATCAGTATCGTAAAATTCTCTTCTGTACTTACATCACTAGAACAGTAAAGAAAGCAAATTACATAATTGTCGTAAATAATAAAATTCATGGTAAAGCGGCAATGAAAATATTTTTCGATGAATACCTCTCTTCTTGTTTTGTATAAGGCCTGCAGTTTTTCTGTAACATCCTGATCCCCTAAGAACATAATGCACATTTCCTGTATTTTGCTTTGGGTGAGTTTGAGTCTTTCGTCTTTTTTCTGATATTCCAACTTCGTTGCTTCCATTTCTTCGACCGCGGTGGTCAGCTTATCGACTAAGGAATTGATTTCCTCGGACATTTTATTCAGGCTGCATTTTTCCTGGTTCAGTTCCATTTTGAGAGCTTCCCCTTCCATTTGGCTCCTAGAATAAAACATGTGATCATTTTTCAGGCAATTAAAAAGAAGTTACAAAATCTGAAATTATGAACTATTCATATACTTTAATTAGGGGTTGTTAACATAACTGTGTGAGGTATTAAACTATAGCTTTGCAACTGTTTTTGGCTTACCGTTCTGTTTTGAAGGCTTAATTTGCTCAGCAGACTATTCGAATTTGTTAAATGCTTCCTACTCTTGCAGTATGATATCTTTTAAATGTAATCTGGAAATACTGACAGAAATGCCTGAAAATGTTTAGGTATTTATTTGCAATGAATAACATTATTACTGCCATATTTCCGAAACAAACATTCGTATAGACTGGATTTCATACAGAACATTTTTCCCAATAGTATAAAATAATTCGTAACTCCCATAAAAAATTCGTATAGATTGGATTCCATACAGAATATTTTGCCCAATAGTATAATATAATCCTTTAACTGTCATATTCCTGAAACAAAGATTTGTAAAAAATTGCATGATTGATAATAATAATCGACTTATTTCTGGTAAAAATATTTCAATCATGTCTTTACGACATAAAATAAACTAATTTTTAAGACAGATTCCGATTAAAAAATTTGGTAATTATTGGATTAGTTTTTTCTCTGTATAGTAAAAAATTACAAGAATGAAATATTCAATAAAAACTTGGAAATGTTTTACTCTCATTGAAAATTTGTAAGCTAACTATACTTGTAGAGATATTAAATTAGCTGGAAGCAGGAGATGTGAGAAATGAGCAATGTCTTCGCCGGGAATTAAACCCCGTACCTCTCAATTACTCGTCGAGCCTGCTGACCACTACACCACGAAGGCATGCCAAGAAGGCGGGAGAAATACCTTATATATTCCTTCTTTTAAAGGACGACTAGGGTTTTTGGGGACCCAGTCGCTAAATCCCGGTGGCAGAGAATCATCATCCACACCGTTTTCAGTTCAGGCACCACTTGTAGGGACATTAGGTTGCTCGGAAGTAGGAGATGTGAGAAATGAGCAATGCCTTCGCCGGGAATCGAACCACGGACCTCTCGGTTACGCATTGAGCGTGCTGACCACTACACCACGAAGGCATGCCAAGAAGGCTGGAGAAATACCTTATATACTGATAACTCATTTATAAACCGAATTCCTTGAAAATTTGAATGTATTTTGCATGCTAGGTACAAATTGTCAATAAACTTAGCTCTTATTGTATTGAATTGTATATTTTTGCCCTTCAGATACTTTATTAAAATAAAAATTAATTCCAAGAAATCCTTTATGCCCAATAAATAAAGAATTTTGCTGACTACATTTCATGTTTTGTCTCCAGATTATGTAAGTACCATAGTTAATAGTTGATTTTTCTTTCGAACGGTTTAATGAAAACTTAAAATTACGGAAAAATCTGCGTTTGATTGACTGAATCTCTTCAATCGCTCTTTAAATAGGGAAAAATCTGAGAAATTATCGCATTTCCTCCAGCATGCTGTCGTGGTGTAAGATGTTAGCATGTTCAACCAGCAACTGGAAAATCAGTGGTTAGAATCCCGGAGAAGTATAAACTGACATCACAAAGGTTTCCTGCTCATATCTAATCATAATATCATTTCAAAGCGTTCCAATCAGTAATGTATTAATTTTACTACATGAAAATATCACCAAACTTCACTTTTTCAAAAATCAATTAACTGTCTTAAATCTTTCAGATTTCGGAGATCTTTTTCAAATCACTGGCTAATTTATTCTTCGATTTCAAAAAATATAAAACAAAACTGTTTTCCATCCTTAAATATCTAAGTCTATTTTTCTTGTCCTCTTTTAAATATTTTATGTTTTACCGAATTACTACAAAGTACTACTACCTTGTTGATATTTCAAAAATATTCTTTGCCGCTCTTTACCGGCCACATTTTAAACCGAAATATTTACTTTGCCGGAGGAAAACTTTCTTTATTTTTCGGGTACAGGCATTGTGGTTGGAGGTTCCAATATTAGATTCTTTCAGACAGAATTCGTTTAATTTTATTTTCTTTTTTCTACGAACTATTCGTTCAAAAAATGTACTCCACATAAAAGGAAGTTAAGGCAATAAAATGACAATTTTATGGGCGCCACTGGAGTGCTATTTATTATTATTCTTTCCAGGCTAGTAAAGCATGGCAGAAACCCGAATTTAATTCATTCAATTTATTGCCAGTTTTAAAATTAAACTTTTTATTACTTTATTGGTATACCAAGTAAAAGCCACTGTTAAAATATACAGCTGTGTGGCTGTATTCATTTTATTCTGAAATATTTAGCAATAACATTTTGATGCTAGACAAAGTATGGTATTAGTTACTGTTATTTATTTTGTAGGTTGGTCTTAATTTTTGGTTATGAAAAACATTCGATGGTTGTCCATTATAAAAAGGGTGACTGTAAAGGGTTTTCTGTAGGAACCTGTCTTGTACTTACTTATTTATGATGAAAGTTTCGAAATATCCACGCAGCCAGCCTGCTTAATGGACGGAATGCAACTTAAGGCAAACTATTACAGCTGAATGCTCTAAGTACTCGATGGCTAATGTTCACATTCTCTAACTGTTGCTCTCTAACTAGGAAAGCTGTTACACATTTCGAAAGTATGTCCCATTCGAATATAATAGTAAAACTGCTTGAATTAGATTATTTTGTTACAGTAAAACACATTACGGATGACTTTCTAAGAGGAAGGATGCTTTCATGTAGGATTTTCCGAGGAAAACAGGCTGATATTCACGTTACACATGAGAAAAAACCACGAAACATCCATACACACAGCCTGCTTGTAAGGTTTTTAACATCAAAGATGTTTAGAAAGAGATATTTTATTTCTTACAGAATAATTAAGAGCAGATGCAAAATTATAAAAGCTAATTAACTTAAAAAATCAGTAAAAAATTTCGTTAGTTTAGTGAAACTTACTTTGCTTCTCTGCATTTAGGGTTAACCTTATAAGGAAAAGTCTTCCATTGTGCTCTGGTTAATTCTAGAGTTATCAGAGCAAATCAAATATGAACCCGAAATCGTAGATATGTATTTTGTAGCTAGTTACGTAATTCTGATTAAAATTAATTTTCAAATTAAGAAAATTTATTAATGGTTTACTGTTAGTGGTTCATGGAAGAAGTCATATCTCTTGGGAAAATGTGAAAAGAAAAGAAAGAGCCTATATTTCAATACATACTAATTAGCTAGCCAATTAGTTCATAAACAATCGGAAGATTTGCTTCCCTAAATGAACTTCCTTTTTCCTATAGCCTTATCCTAAGGACAGTTATTATTATTATCTTTTTTATCAAAACCGCGTGTTCATTCTGGAATTGTAATATTTTTATTTTCGTATTAAGTTATGGCGAAACCACATTCATGGAATTATTATACTCTTATTTTCATTAAAAATGTCCATTTGCTTAATGGTAACTTACATTTTTAAAAAAAATCTTTTTCCAAAAATTTATAAATATAAATGTTCGAATTGCTTAAACAATATGCTTCTAGCTATTTAGAGTTCCTAGAAATCATCAGTGAAAATATGCGCAATTAAGATGACAGGATTACTGATAATTTCGTGAAATATTTCAAAACTTCTTTAAAAAATCAACTACATGAATAAATTAAGATTTTAAATTAATTATTATAATAATTTAATTATTATAATAATTAATTAAGATTACTGAAACAGAGGAAAACTCATAAAATTCATTTTTTGAGTATTTCGCTTATGTTCATTGTGTCCACCTCTATTGATACTACAGGTATCTATGCAATGTTCGATTTAGGCTTTTGTGATAATATATTACAAATAATCTGAGCCTCAACATTCCTCAAACATTTACAAGAAACTTTTGCTTGGCCCTCTGCGTGCTGTCGTGGTGTAACTGGTAGCACGTCAATCAGAAGATCCGTGGATAAAATATCGATTGAGGCATAATTAATTTGTCCTTTTTTTACGCCAAAGATTCTAAAAATATCTAAGTGATGTCCCCATCTACATTTGGCAGACTGGGTCACGTCTTTCTCTGTCCAGTCGCTCCTTATATGAGGAAGAATACTAGGAACTTTCGCCATCTCTATTGCGTAGTGTTGTGGTGTAGCTGGTAACACATGTGGCCAGAAATCCGAAGATCAGTCTTTTGAATTCAGGCAATGGCATAGTTATGTTTTCACATTTATCATTCCTTTGTAGGGACTGATATTTAATTTTAATAACCAGTCACATTTAAGTTTACGTTCTTTCTTATAAGCCTTCATTCCTGTAATTATCAATGCCAAAATATTTAAATTTGGTAGCGCGCGTGAAGTAATGCAAATTCTACTTGAGGAGAAAAGGTTTAAATAGCGAGTTCTAGAAGGGAAATTTAGAGAGGGTGGGCAAGAGTTGTATCTCTGTAGCTCGAGCTTCTGTTTCTGCATTTATTGGTTAACATGGTATAACAGCTATTACTTTACTGCTACTAGATTTTCGACGCAGCTTTAGGTAACAGGATTATCTGAGCCCTGTAGAGTAATTCTACTGCTTGTTAATATCTTCGAATTTTTAGTTTAGTTCTTGTTGAGTTACCGCCTGAGTGAGGCGTAGTGTGTTAGCGTCAAGTCGACGCACTGTAAATTTTAAAAATCTAAGAAAGGGTACTTTTTATCCTTCTCCTGTGTGGTTACTTACACACGCACTTCACACGTACTTCACACGTACCCACACGTACTACGTACTTCAGCTGTCACATCAGAAGATAAACAAGTAGATCTTACACCTTAAATTCTGAAATCTCTATAGTTTTGCGAAAACCTGGGCATTAGCAGGAAGTAGTGATGCCAAGATAGTATTATTGACAAGCCCCTTCAAGAAAATTTCACATCATATTAAATGTGAAGACCGTGGTAGCTATCACATTAATGCACCGTCTTCTTATCTTATATGACCTCGCCTTAGCGTCATGTGCGGAATGTTCTGGTTGAGATGCTCCTGAGAACGGTCCCAGGAATGGTTTCTGTGCTAATCAGTCGAATAACTGTTTCACTGAAAAAAAGTAATTACAGTGAAACCTTGGTTCACGAACTTAATTAGTTCTTGTGGACAGTTCGTCATCCGAAATATTCGTAAACCGAAACAATTTTTCCCATTATAAATAATATAAACTGAATTAATCCGCTCCCATTGTGATTCATCTCTGTTACTTCAATCAGTGCAACTAACCACCTCTGAATGAAGTGTCCTTACATAGCATGCATGTCTGTTGGTGCCATTTATTTTGTTTTCTTTGCTATTTTGGTATCACTTATTTCAGGTACTTGAAGTACCATATGTATGTGTTTTTCACATCTTCAGACCACTTCATTTGAAACTGCAGGTGAAAAACCTGATTATTCGCTGAGATTTGCACACCTCTCTGCATTTATGTCATAGATTTTACCATGTTTAAAAAATCTGGATATCATATTTGCCGTCCAGAGAAATATGACGGTTAACAAAACGAAGGGCGATGCCGTTATGCTTGGATTTGTATCTGGGAGATGGCATAAACTTTTATGACCAGATAGTGTCGAGCTGGAAGACGAAAGCCCTGTAGAGAGGCTAATGAAAGATAAGCTTAGTACCATCCCTTGGAATTTCATACCGTAGGATGCTAGCGTTAAAAAATTGGATGGAGTTGGGATAAATTGTTCTACCATCATGCATGCCCAAGGACGTTGCCAACGACAGGTACCCTTTCTGATCCCAAACATTGTTACCATGAACCCATTCTGGTGGCTGTATCCCTAAACATAGAAATAAACCGCAATAATAAAGGTGACTACTAATAGTTCAAGAACTGCAATAGATTTATGAGAAACATGTTATAATTACCCTAGAAATAAAATGAATTCCTTTTTTTTATTATTACTGAAACATCTAGATGCTTAAGATGTATGTTATGCATTCTGAAAATCCAAGTGTTAACAAAAATGTTTTACTTCCAGTTAGATGCTATATATCCTAAAGTAGCGTATTTTCTAAGTTAAATCTGTTTTAAAAAGTAATTAGTAATACCCAATATTAAATTAATAATGTAAATAAACTTTTAATTCAGTACATGCTTTCCCTCACCAAAAACAACGAGTGAAAACGAATCAGTTTTCCGTATAGTATTTTTCGCAAGGCAGTCGCTTCGTCTAAGCAGTTAATCCTTACCATTTGCCATATTTTAATAAATACAGTCATTCCGTAAAACATACCATCTCATATTTTTAAACCTCGCCAGACTGTACTTTGCTAACTATTAACAATAGCTGCCATAAGATTTCACACTTCGTTCTATAATGAAATTGTTGAAATGGAAAGGCGGAAAGTGAATCCAGCTAGGAGAAGTAGGAATTCTCGATAAAGTTTTGTTAACAGCATGCAGAAAGCCATTATTTGACACGATGCCCAATTATTAATGTGATTCTGGCCATAACTTTCTATCCTTTTCCACAACCTTCTAAGCTGCACAGAAGATATCATCGGTGTAGCACGAAAATCCGATAGTTTCGTAGCATAGAGAAGAGTGATTTAGAGAATCTTGGCTGCTGGTTTGAGAGCCTTAGAGAAAATATCATTACCGTTTTCAGATGAACAACACGCGATATTATACGAAAAACAAGTCAGAATATTGTAATGCATTTTAAAGAACTGTTTCAAATAAAACATTTTAGACTGAAAATTGCACATTTCTTAACTACAAGCCATTTGAAAACAAGTTCGTCGGATCTCATTCGAAGTTGAAACTATAGGAATATAAAAAATATTGTTAAACTTTCGATATATTTCTTCAATCGTGTTGTCAGTTTGTAAACTGTCAGTCTGCTCATTTATCAGTTTACATTGCTATCATCTTACCTGCACCGAAAAATAAATTTTTTTATAACTCAAGGTTTAACGCTTCACTAATTCAATGTATTGCTTTTATTACTTAATTTACAATTGCAATCAGATGATTCACATCAAAGCAAATCAAGGCAGAAGAAAATGTTCGAAAGAATATTTTCACTCTGTTATTTCTGAATTTTCGTCGATTGACTACATCCATATAAGTATGTACGTTTTATTGTGGCTAATGTTATTTTCCTTTCACTGTAACTATATTTACTTTCCTTAAATTTATGAAGATCAGGCAAATGCTAGTAACAAACAGTAATATAACGAACTGCTGGCGTAAAGTTATCTTCAGTTTAACATGGTTATGCTGATAAATGAAGGTTTGAATACAAAAATTTAAATCGATGCGTAATAAATGTAATTAATCTTCCTGAAGCAGCAAGAATCTTAGAGGTTGTAGGAACAATATCCTCTGAGAGCTTAGTAATGACTACATGCATAGGTCTCCTCTAACCGGTGTTCGTACCTGGTAAAATAAGACTTGCGCGCGCTCTTTCGTTGAGGTTCTGTCCTCATACGCAACCGTAAAAACAGTAACGAAAACACTGGATTTTTCTGAGAAGGAGTGTTAATGATTTTATAAGTTATTTTCAGAATGAGGTGAGTTAATTGAATCAACATTCAAAATCTACTTAGAATTTTAGAATGTTTTTCGATCTGTGTCTTATGCAATTATGGGATTGTATTTGTAAGGATTTAGATTCATTATGTTTTTTGAAGCAGAATACCTGAAAAATGAGCAATGCTGTTTTCGAGACTCGAATCTGGACCTCTCGAATTCGCGCTAGGTATGCTACCATTACCCCACGAAAGAGTGCTAAAAGGAGGGAGAGCATATCCTATATACTCCCCTTTTAAAGGCAACTGTTATGTATTACTTATTTCAGTTGTGATTTAAGTTGTTTAATAGGTAATGATTTAACTTTTTGCTTCAGACTTAAAGATTAATTTTTGTTTTAATTTTTGTAGTTGAACTTAAGTTTCTTTGGTTTGTTTAAAAGTAATTGTAGTCATTTAATTTGTTCTCTTGACAGTTTTGGTTAACGCTGATTTTAAGTTGCTTGTGTAATTAATTTTTCTTCTTTACTTTTGGTTGGTTAACTATTTAAATTCTGTTTAGTTATTTTTCTTAACTTTGGTTGTTAATGTTAATCACTTGATAAGTTGATCCTTAAGGTTGCTAAATTTGGGATCCATATTTTCTGACTATGGTGGTCGTTTTGGTGTTGTGGAGAATATATAAAAATTTTCATACTTGATTATTATATTTTAACTGAAGTATTTTTTTATTATTTCTTACTATGGTGGTCGTGTTTGGTGTCGGAATAAACCCAAGTAAATTATCTGTGAAATTATTATATTTTCATTTAAGTATCTATCAGTATTGAAGTTAAATTGTTGTAAAATCAATACTTTTCACGTATCCCTTCAAAACTTGCAAATTCAGTCCGTTGCCTTTTCAAAGAGATTTACGACTTTGTTTTCGATTTCTTCGCCCGTTAGACGGTCGTCTGTGAAACCTCTGTCATCATTAGTTACTTTTGCACCGTGCGGAGAGGCTAGTTTCTACATTACTAACTCTACCGTAGGGTCTGGTTGGCGCGATGTTTTGCTTACTTGCAGGTTATTCATATGTTGGATTGGGACCCCACGACGAGGCTAGGAGCGATGATCGCCAAATGAGGAAGCTCTTTCTACCGTGGACTGCACCTTCCTGCGTGGTTCTTCCCGAGGGTTGCCGAGCTGTTGGCGGTTTTACTACCATCAAAAATCGCCAATCAAGCGGTCTTGGCGTTTCCAGTAAAAAGGGTCTGACGGAAGGTCTGACGGGGAGATTGACATGCAGCCATTTTTTGAAGGAAGGAGACGGAGCTGAAAGCGTCAGCGTTATCTGAGAAACCTCGATGTCGGAAGAAATAGACGAGAGATGGATACTAAGGAGGGCGACGAAAATGTCACTGTACTAATATAAATTTTTTTTTCCTCCTTAGATTAACCCATGTTTACAGCCAACCATTCAACTATGTATTCCTCCAATCCAATTCACTGCTTGGATCGTCACATTATGTTGAGTGACTTTGGCAAGTTCTTTTGACTACAATGTTAAATTCCCTGTTTGGACTCGGTATGAATTTTGTTATATTTTCCACTTAACCGCCACCAATGTATTATTCTGTATCAATTCAAAGTATCTTAAATAAATGCTATATTTAATTTTAACTTTCTTGTAATGTTTCACTTTAATTTAGAACACTGGACCAGTATTTATATGTACACAACGCAATTATTTAATTATTCTGTTGGAGCCCCTTACCCCTATATACTGTTTATTTGAAACCAGTTATACTGGAGATATTGTGTTATCATGTGTGTCACAAACATTATACATTCATGTTTTGAAAATTGTTTATCCAAATTTTGATATCTTTTGGTATTGAACTTAAAAACCTAAACACAAACTCTTAAAAATTAAAGCTCCAACACAACCCAGGCGCGAAATCCTGGTGGTGACGAATTATTGTCCACCCCCTTTTTCAGTTCGGGGGGCCATTGTCGGTTCAGGCAATTTGTACGTGTGTACATTGCAGACAGGTGCCCGCGCGGAAAGCGCTACCCACTATCGAATCAAGTTGACGATTTTCTATCAGTTGTCAGTTCGAAGGCTGATATTTGGCATATCCTATCTATGGCATATCATTGATTCAGATAAGCAATTATGTTGCTGGCCAATGTTGTTGATAGTGAGAGATCGATACGTGTGGAACCAAACGACACAATTCGGCTACACCTATGGCTACTTGTCATTAAAGGAGATGTAGAGGCAAGTAAGTGTGACGAACTAGCTACCGTGCAGAAGGAGTCAAATGTGTGACCGTGTCAATTATATATAAAACATACAGCAGTAAGGCGATACAAATACAGGTAAAAAATTATGAATACACATAAATGAAAAACATGCGAGGAGAGAGGTACAATAGTGTTATACAACATATAAGGCAGTGTTACATTAGGTACATTACATTAAATATGGGTTGAATATTTTTTTTTTTGTATATTTACCATTAGGTAGTATTTCTAAGTACAGCCAGGGGTCTTCTCCTGTTGCTGCGTGCCTGGTAATCATAGCTACCTACTTGGATAGTAGGATTAGCCACTTTGTGCATATTATTAAAGAATTTTGTAGCTGTTTTTACAATAAAGTCTTCCAGATATGGAATGTGGTACTCACGGTGAATTGCCGAGTTTCTAATGAACCACGGGCAATTCACCGCCTGTCTTAATACAATGTAGAGTCTGTAGTTTAGTCATTTTTGTTTTACATACATACCCCCAGACAGGGCAGGCATAGGTAATGATGGAACGCAACATGGTTTTGTAAATGAGTAATTTGTTGTCAATAGAGAGAACGCTGTTCCGGGCATATAAAGGGGAGAGTGTGTAGACTCATTAAGTTATTTTGAAGAAGGAAACGTGAAAAATGTGCAGTGCTCTCCCCGGAACTCGAACCTCGACTTACGCACCGAGTGTGCTACCGTTACACCTCTAAGGCATGCTGGAAGAAGGGAGAAAATACCTTATACGTTTTATTCTAATTAATACATTATTTTCATATTAAGGCTGACCTGTTACTTCTGTTTCTTACAGCACTGTCACAAGAAATTCATTACGTGGTATTTAAATAGCAAGCGAAACCACAAATTGAGAGAGAGAGAATTTGGAAATGCAACCGGTAATGTTTTTTCCCTCATGAGCTGCCCGCTTAAAGTCCAAGCTGGTTTCTGGAGTCCAAGGGTTTTCTCGCTTTGCGTTTTTACGCTTAGAGTTTGGGAATCATTTGGAACTTAGTTCACAGACTCTAAAACTACATATTATTATCTTGCATACATTTAAGCTTCTCCATAATCCTGTAAGAAATAATGAATAAGTCCCTTACATCCTTGATTGTAGTTAAAAGCCGTAATGTAAATAAACTTTTACTTTAGTTTTATTCTCGATGATATTCAGTTGGGTTCTAGACTTTTAATTCAGGACGAGAATGGTAAATATTCTCTAGCCTTGGAATCTTAAATGAGAATTAAGAGTCTCTTTAATGGGTTTAACTTCACTTACTAAAAATTAAAAAGCTAAATTCCTGCAGATCAGTTAAATTGCACAGAAATGCTTTTAAAAATTGCACTATAACATAAGTGGTTTTAAAACTTGCAGTGAAATCTTCATATTTTTCAAGCTTTATTAATATTCCGCAGTTATGTATAAAACCGGAGTTTCAAGAAAAAGTAAAAAATCTGTTTTCAGAATCTCTTAAAATATGTTTCCGATAAACATAAAACTATTTGAATATCGTATCTAGGAAATTCTGCCATAACAGGAAACTGATCCACAGGTGACTCCAGTTCTCCTTATGTACATGATTCTGTTGAGAATTTATAGTCTAAGAGATTTGACTACTTTAGAAACTGGGAAAATATCCATTTAGTATACATTATTTTATATTTTAAGTCCACACCTAGAATAATACATGTTTGCAAATTTCGCACAATATAAAACAAGATTCTTACCTGTTCGTTGATGCGCACGAACAACGGTACTTTTCCTAAACAGCTACATTTTTCTCCTTGGGCCGCTATGACATCCGTGTCTCTTGTACTAAAAATTCTGTAACGGCGAAAGTGCTTTTTAAAGAATCTTTCCGATACGAAGCTGCTTTGAGCTCCTGTATCCAAGAGGGCTGTCGCCGGTATGTTGTTAATTAGAACTTCAATCTTCGGCAAACTCAAATTCTTCACGACCACGGTGTTTAAATTGATTTTGGAAGGGTTTTGCGCTGCTTCGGACTTCTTCACCTTCCTTGAAGAAATCCATCTTAGTTTAAATTCTTCTTATTTTGGTTGCCCTCGGAATCTTTGCTTGTTCTTCTATTGAATTCCCTTCGTTCGCCGCTCGATTTAGGAGACATATCTTTCTTCGGCCATTGCTTCGCCTTATTCCCGTAACTTTGATTTTGCTTCTGCTGGGGTCTTGGCGAACTCCACTGACTTCTTCGCTCAAATTGGCGTCGTCGCTCGTTGTCGGCTGTTCTTCGGCTTTCAAACTGTACTGCGAGCTCAAATAATCTGTCTAACGTTGTTGGGTTTCTTAGCTCGATGAAATCTTGAACTTGGGGCAGTAGCCTAGGAAGTATAACTTGAATAATTTCAGGATCCGGGCGACTTCCATACAAAAGCTTGAAAACTTGAATTTTTCTCAAAATAAAATTAGACAAATCTTCTATTCTTTCTTGATATTGACTAAAGAGTTCAGCTTCCAGCCTGGCTCGATCTCGCACCACGGGAAATGCTTTCACCAGGGAATTCTTGAAATTTTCATACGTATATGTGGGGCTTCCTGGTTCCCCCAAGAGATTCTTTCCAATGCACTTGAACCAACTTAGCGCTTGGCCCTTCAAAGCGCTGGTAGCAAGAGTGACTTTCTGAAATTCTTGAACTGGATATAGCATGAAGTGGGAGTCTAGCTTTTCCAGGAAATTGATTACGGCTGTCTTGCGCTCAAAACTTGCCGCTGGCTTCATGGCTGCTCGCATGGTTTGTACGATGTAGCCAAATCCTTCTATACCAGGAGGTGCTATCAGGATTCTGGACAGGTACAGCAGGTATCTCAGGTTCGCCTTCTTGTTGTTGAGGCCATCCTCTTCTTTTAGTTCGGGCGCCACTGTCAGGACTGAGAGTTCTGTGCATCATTTTAGGAAACATAATAAAGTCTGTAATAGGGTTCTTCTTCTCAAGTCCTGAACTGGAACAGGGAGTGGAAGGTACGCTATGTTCTGTTGTAGATTCTGTATTGGCGAATAACTGCACTTGAAAGGGATTTGAAATCCTCTTTTATTAAATCACTATTATTTACACACTTCCCAACTCGGGAGAGATACAGAAAGTAAAAGACCGCACTTGGGTCGAACTTAACAATCAAATAAATTTAAATACTAAACCAAAAAAAAATAAATTTACTTGGGTCGAACTTAACAATCAAATAAATTTAAATACTAAACCTAAAATAGAAATGATATTCAACTGTGCTTCGCAGAGCAAATCGCGGAGTTTGGCCTCTCACTAAATGGTGCGTAGCAAGATATACTAATACTAGCGCACTTCAAATTGCTTCAATATGCAATTACGTAGCAAGCACTATGGCTTATAAATTTTAACTGCTAGCTGGTCAGACGAACGTTGAGCAGAGTGTCCGTGATCTGAGACTAAGCTCTCTCACATTGAGAGGTTTCTACCTCTGGCTTAAATAGTACTTGGCTGTACTTCAAAATTAGCATAAGCTGAAAACGCGCGCTTCTTCTGACGGGAAGTTGAAACAGAGAGGAGATAGACAGATTTAAATTAAAATAAAACTTGGTTAGTTTAACTAAAACCTTACAGGGTGTCTGGTCACATTACCGAAAATACGTGTTCTGCGTGCATCAAAGCTCATAAAGTAAATTTTGATACTGATTTCATCTACAGGAATTGTCATATTCTTGGGACATTTTTTAAATTTGTTATTATTTTGTTCAAGATGTATATCTATGAAATGAATAAAGCAAATTACTTTACACTTACCTGAAGAGTTCTTCATGTGCTTCTTCTAAATCTCTTTGCTTTGCTTCAAGATCTCTTTGGCGAGCATCTAAGGATTCTCTTAGTTGCATGAGCTCTGTTTCTTTCGTATCTAGAGCTTCTTCCAGCTGACTCTGAATTCTCTTTATCATCATGTCTTTCTGCTGGATGATATCCTGCAGTTCTTGAATAGTATTTTCACCTTCTATTACAACCTTTGTTTTCTCGCTAAGAAGACTCTGCAATATAAAAATAAAATTATACCCTTTTTTGTCGTAGAAGATAACATGAAAAATCTTTCTTCTTTCTCCAACTTCCTGTTCTTGTATTATATTATTTTCTTTGCCCATGATATTTGGAATAAGACTTAAGAAGGAAAAGCAGGCACTTTTTGACTATATAAACAGAGAAAATCGAAAAAGAAAATAATATTTTTCTTACATAAACGTAGAAATTCTGGGAGAAAACATTATTTTGCCTCAGGCCTTTCTGAGCACTTAAAACTATTTTATCTAGAATGTATAAGAATTCAGCTAAATTTCAAAGAGAAATTTTAATACAAATTCACTGAAGTGTAATATACTGATCCAATGGATGTTTTTTTACTGTGTTGGCCATAAATGTGAAATATTTTTCTTAAAAAAAATCTAACAATTTTTTTTCCTTGAAACGAACACGGGATGATTCAGATATCTGAAAAAGTCTAAAATTTTTTATGAAGAGATTTTCATTAAAATTATAAATCTTTATTAATTTTTGGCTCAACTTAAAAAAAACATATTTGCAAATAAATAAATAAAAAAGCTTACACCACCTTCCTTGCCAAATTAAATTGAGTCAATGGATTTCATGATTCTCTGTCACAATATTAAAAATATACATTCTTCTGGAAAACATTTTTCCCTTTCATTTTCTTAACATTTGCGTTGCTGCAGTTTCGTATGAAAGAGATGAAATGCATCTAGTTTCTCAGATTATAAATTATGGGTTTTAACGCTTACGATAAGTTTTAATACATGAACTCATATTTTAATGAAATTACTATTTTTTGAAATAGCTACCTGATTTATATAGTTCAGAGAATTGAATTTAGTGTCATGTAAACTTATTAAGTATGTAACAGAAACAGCTAAAATTTTTATTTTTACGTGAGTTCAGTTTAAGTGAGTTCAGAGTTTTCATTTGGAATAAGGAATATTATCCAAGGTGTTAAAAAAGGTATCTAACGCTTTTATCTATAAATATACTCATTTAGATTACAAAATATACTCATTTGGTTCAAAATTTTATAAAAAATATCTTGATAGATAATAAATTCTTCCATAAAGAGTTCAATATCAATTAAAGCACACTAATATTACAGTTAAAAGTTACTTTATTCAAAAAAAATTTTCAAATTGCATTCTTAATGTCATAAAAGTCTCGAAATTACGGAAATATTTAAAAAAGTTTGAATTTAAATTTTTATCTTATTAAATTTTTCTAGTTTTGCTTCGCTTTCGCAGTTTGATCTCCATTTCCAGCTTGTAGGGATTGAGCTAGGAGATGCACAGTTTGTTTTTGATTTAACTTTAGTTTTAATATTAACCCCGCACATCTGTTGGCTTTTTTCTTTTGCATTTTTCTGTATATCAATCTGCCGAAGAAGATCTACCGATATATATATATATTCATTTATTATCGATGAGAAAAAATTCATTCATCGATATATATAATTAATTTCATATATATATGTAATTAAATCAACTTAAACAAATTAAAATGAACATATATTAATATATAGTATTGTATTCTATATTCCAAAGAAATTTGTTACAGTACATATTTTCAATATTATTATTCTTACATTATTATACGTACTTTGCTATCTATATATATCTTGGCTTTTATAAATAATAAGTGTATGCAAAAGAAGCTGAGATCGAGAATAAGGTAAGAAAAAAATATGTTAATAAAAACAGAGCGTAGTTTTAATCTTTTTCACACAGAAATTTATTTTTAATATCCTGATCGTTTATGTTTTATTCAATTTAGTAAAAAAATGAGAAACAGACGCTAGAACGCTTTACAACTGAAATATTTCTTGATTTTATTTAAGAGTAAAAATCTAGTATTTTGAGTTTCCATGAGTAGATAATACTATTTTAATTTAATGGAAAGCGAGAAAGAATTAAAATTTTTATGTGTAATTATTTTTACATAATTTAGTAAAACAAACTAATGGTAAATCGTTTTTATCGTTATCTTAAATTTTCAGGTTTTGTTTTACACAATCCTTTTCTTCAAAACTAGTTTCATAATTCTTTGCATTTTATTTAATCAAGTTTATATTAATCAGAAGTATATGACTAGGATAAATATTTAAAGAAATATTTAGAATATATAGTCTTAATATTTTAATAACACTTTGCCAATAACATTTTCATTAAAAATAAATTCTTTATTAATCAAAGCTTGCTTAGTATTTTCATAACAATATGTGAAAAAAATTTTGTATTATGAGAATATATTCAAGAAAACTATATTTAAATAAAGTTGGATGATTCCTTCAAACCAATAGGAAATTCTACTCTTATTTTCAGCGATATTTGAGAATTCCTTAGAGTAAATCCTAGGCAGTGAACTTTTATGAACTTACAAGATTTGTCCCGCGTTTTCCCGATCTGTAAACATTTGCTTTTAGGATTTTAATCAATGTCTTAATTATTATACGTACGTACAGAAATGAGAAGGTCCAAAGCGTTTCAACATATTAGAATCAATCTGCCTAAGAAGCAACCATTAGATTACACTTTTTCTTTTTTTACTTTTTAAGAAGGAATTGCATACCTGCACAGTTTCTTCTGACTCTTTCAACGAATGCTGTAGCTGAGATATCACATTATCCTTTTCAAGACAAACCGTACTATGGTGCTGAGTACTCTGCGCTAGCTGGTCTTGCAGAACTTGGATACTTCTTTGAAGAATTTGAATTTTATCCAACCTGCGCGTGCATTCTTCTTGAAGACCCTTCAAAATACATGAAACGAGGAATTTAGGCAGGTTTGAGCATTAAAATGAAACAATGACAATTATATAGATACTGACATTTGTCTTTACCTTAATTGCTTCATCTTTTATTTTTAAACCGTCTATTAAGGAATGGACTTCTTTCAGCATTTTGTCGACAGATGTTGATGAAAGGCTCGGACAGTCGGTGTGATCACTCGTAGAAGAACTCTAAAGAAAGAAATGTAGCTGCATTTAACGATAAAATACTTAAATAATGAGTACAGACTTATGACGTATGCATTATTTTAAACAAAAGAACATAAAATGTAATTTACGTCATTTACGTTTACTTTAGAAGCTGTATGAAAATTAATTTCTTGTTTCTCTGGGATCTTGACTTTACGCACAGTTTCATTCTACTCAGAATTCATGCTTCCAATGTGTACAAGTTCTAATCTACTAAGAGTTTGATTAATTTTTGATAACAATTAATGATAAGGATATTAGATCAAATTTTGAAAGCCTTGACTACCTCGGATTTTTTTTTAACTGAACGCTTCTATTGGACGCTGAAAAATTAATCTTTCCAAAGATATGCTTAAAAATGTTTAACAGTTTTCTGTGTTTCGAAAGATACGAATGATACGAATGATGAAAGATGTTTGAAGATTCTTCGAGTTAAGTTATAATGTTTACAACCTCAAGCTTTGGGATCTCAAACATTAAGCTCTGCAAAATTAATTTTTAGTGAATGTTCAACAGATGCGCTCATTAAAAATATATCCATTGTCGCAGTGGTACCAAGATCATCCCTACCATCTTGTGGAACTTTTAAGTACCACAGTCTTAATTTTGATGAGAAAAAATTTGTGATAAAGGATATTGTAATATTAATACGAAATGCATCCCCAAACCCTAAAACTACTGATTAAATTATGGTAGAACTTAGTACTTTGCTAAATTAAACCACACAGTCAAAAACTGTCTGTCGAGAGCTTCGCAGGTAGTAGTAACTATCCATCGCTGTACTCATAATTAGTGCCCTTGTTAAATGTTGGTTTCAGTTACATCAGGAACGGAGCTCAAAACTTGAATAGCAAACAATGAAAAATATCGAGATAAAATAACATGCTGAACAAGTATTAATTTAGAATTGTACATACAACATATTGTAGCTAAATAAATGTAATTGACCACTATGTTAGCTGTAACCATTTACCCTCGTTGTTTTACTTTCCAGTAATTTCGAGAAGCAGAAAGTACTAGAGATAACTCGGCGGCCGGTTAAAAACTATTTAAGGCCGAATAGAGAGAGCATCTGCTCTCCGTTGCTTTAGTTATTGTTGTTGCGAATTGTAGTTCCGCATGAACTGAGTTAGTTTCTCTTTACATGCGCTTTGCATTGCGTTATGTTTAACGTTCTTAGTAGTTTGAAGTGTAACTACTTATTATGTATACTGTGTGATACTGTGAACACTTGTACAGATATTTCTGTGGAAAATTCCAGAGTTCTGAAATATTTCTATTGATAAAAATAAATATTCATTAATCTATTATCGGACTTCTGCATTCGATCTATTACGAACCCGTACGAGCAACAATATTTTTCATTAATTTAATATTCAAACAACAAAGATCAGCATTATATTTGCAAATTTTCACAGGACTTGTTTTGATGGTTTTACTGAACCATCATCCTCAGCTGGCAAAGCACAAATGAACAAAATAAGATATAGTGATTAGACAAGATAAGATAAGAATGTCTGCACAAGAATTAAACTACTTGCACCATCTATTGATGAAACGAGAACTAAAACATAATTTCCTTAAAGTCTGAATGAAAAGATGGATTGAAATTAGGGTAGTTGACTAGAACAGAAAGATTTTTATGAATGTGAAACGCCTCTAGAAAATCTAATTCATCAATGAAAGATGTTTTTTGAATAATTTTGGCTACAGAATATTTAAAGTGTGATTTCCGGGCCAACAATGCTACGAAACAGAGAGGACTTCTGTGTTTCCTTTTTTTCTAACATATGCATCATGTTCCTTAACTCGAAGTTTTAAGGCTCTCTTAGTTTGGCCAATGTAAATTAAACCACACTGACAAGGAAGCCTGTAAATATCCCCGGAATTCATATCCGGAATAAGGTCCTTGAGTATTTTATTGATAGAAGAATAAAATTCCGATTTCCATACTCAAGGACCTCATTTCGAATATGAATTCTCTGGGTATTTACAAGATTCTAACTCAGTTCTAAGAGAAAGCTAACTCAGTTCATGCGAAACTACAATTCGCAACAACAATAACTAAGCAACTGAGAGCAGATGCTCTGTAATCGCCCTTAAATAGTTTTTAACCGGCCGCCGAGTTAGTTATCTCTAGCACTTTCTGCTTCTCGAAATTACTGGAAAGTAAAACAATGAGGGTAAATGGTTACAGCTGGTCAGTTACATTTATTCAGCTACAATACTTATTACAGTATATAGTGACCGGACCAAAATGTCGCCAAATTTGGCGAATTTTGACGATTTCTCGCCAAATTACCGAGATACCTATTTACTCAATGTTACATGCACTTGCCCCTGTATTCTTACTCTTCCAACACAGCTTTCTCTTAAAATTTGTCTCTCGCTGCATTACACAGAAAAGTACAGCACTTATAATTCTACTAAAAGGACCTATCTAAATACAAAATTCGTAGCAATATGAATTATTCAGCAATAAGTCCAGATTTCAAGTCTTTCTTGATTCGGAGAGAGTTTATTATGCGGATAGCGTTTTTAGACATTATCTAGTCTGTCTCATTCTCATAGTGAAGCATGATCTGGCCTGAAGTATCATGAAAGACTCTAAAAACAACGATTTTTATGGAGAGCCTCTTTATCAAAAACTATCGACCGACCAACTCCACCCATTGTTCGAATTTTGATCCAGAAGGCAATGTACTACTTTAAGGTGCAAAACTGGAACAACATGGAAATGAGATTGAAGATTTTAAATTCGTGTACAATCCACTGATCTTAACAACACTGAACTTGCCTCAAGTATGTTAAAGGACAGATTTGGAACAGAATTTTCTAATCTTCCATCATGAAATGAAGTATTCACTAAATGGCGAGAGAAAGGGATAGAAGTATCTTTTAAGGCAGAACTAGACTCGTTTCTGTTATCTCGAAGGTGAATAACTTAAGCATTATTCCCCAAAAGAAATCTACAGTGCACTCATAAACATTTTGCTATAGATGTAGGTTTATTGTTTGTTTCCTATATTTCGCGGGCAGTTCGAGTAGCTTTTATTATTCTCTGATACCATAGGTATAGCATGACATATCGTTAATGTAAGAGGTTGTTGTTTATCGTCTTACAACTTTATAACCACTTTCTACTCTAACCCCGAATTCCAGCACACATTAAGACATGAATTTTCCGAATATTCTTCTCTATAACTGTCTCATGTGCTTACAATAATGGTGGCACATAGCCGCGAGTCATCTACAAAATACGTACCCATTATTATTTCTGCAAAATCTATATTTTAATTAATTATTAATTTAGCAGAATGAATCCGATTATAAATTCTTACAATGTCCCATGCTTCTTAAAACCATTTCTAAAACACTGAAAGGTTTCAGGAATTAACGTCAAAAGAAGAAACATGGAATGTGGGAAGAAATGTGGGAAGGAAAGAAACAATTAAAGATAATGATAACGAGTTATGAACAGCCACATTTCTCTCGTTTTCATCTTGCTGTATTAAAACTGAACAGCATTTAAATTTGCAACTGTGAGTTGAAAACTAATCATTATAATGAATTGTCATCCAATAATACTTCTCCACACTAGACGTAGTTGACAGAGTAGCGATTACTTGGCATCTATATACCAAGCCGAAACAGAGGAAATAATCAGTTCGCATAAATTAATTAATTTTGAGTCGTATAATTAATACGAAACTATAAATTGAAGCCATTCTGCATTTAGACTCAAAATAAGATTGCATTTGAGGTTACAAAGACTTGGACAATTTAAACAAATTAGATTTAATACGTAAAATAATTTACTGTACATTAGTAAAGAATTCCAATATGATATACATTCTGGAAATATATTTTTTGCAGCAATTTACTACTTTGTTTTTACCGTTCCTTCTATTTAGATTTGGATATACAAAATTTAATTGTGTAGTCTGATACTTTACTGCATGTTTTAGTTTCAATTCTTATAATTCCTCTCTATAGCTTTCCTTCTTAAATTCAGCGCGAAAGGATAAAATCGTGGACGCTGGCAGTTCTACTCAGCAAAAGGACTGCTATATGGAGCATTTTCGTGGTTCTCCTCATGTGTAATATTAGTATGACCCAGGAAGATTTCCCCAATGGCCTTCCTCCCCTTAAAAGGGTAACTCCGATGTGCTTTGGAAACATCTAATAAACCAAAATCTTTAATGTGAAAGCGAGTATAGAATTAGACACACTTTAAGACCCTAGCATTATACACTGACTGAGTACTATGTCTTCTCCCCCAAATCGGGCATTAATTGTACGTAAGGAACAATTTCATGCATATGCGCAAAATAAATATGATTTTTTTACATAGAATTTCAGCTGTCATCTTCACATATTTGCTTAAAGTATAAAATACAGTACATCCCACCCAAAAAAAAGTATACATATACGGTTATTTTTCCATGCAGGTAGACATAACATAAGGCAGAGAAGAATAGGATAAAAAGTTTAAAACTAACCATAATACAGAAATTAAGGAGAGTAAAAAAGTTACACTATCAAATGCATAACTTAATTGACTAATTTGCTATGATAAGAAAAATAAAATATTCTTAAAATATACTTTAAATTTTGTTTTGGAAATATCGTATCATTTGTTCCTGTCAGCCCATACCATAGGTGTTATGTAGGAATCTGTCTTAAGGGAAGGTCAAATAATTCTTATACCATAACTGTTCTGTTTCCGATTCATTTGAAAGAAAAGATAAAAAATTAGTTGTCTGATAGAAGATAACTTTTCGGGCCCCGAAAAAAATGTCAGGAGAAAGAAATAATAATATAGAGGAGTGTAGTTCGACCATCTGAAGCGCAACCTCGGCTGGCATTCTGCCAAAACATTCAGACTCATCCAAAAGGGGCGTTACTACTTGCTGCGACAGGAAAGGTCACGTGAAATTCTTCTAGTCTCCGCAAAGAATATCGAAGGAAATAAAGTTCTCGTTCTTCCACCCTATTTTCGAGAACAAATGGGTTCGACTAGCACATGCATGTTTGCGCTTATGATCGCGGATGAAGTGGTAGAACTAAAGTAATTTTTCCTTTTAGTTCTTCTCAATGTAAAATTGGAAATTGCTTACTTTTTTAGGCATCCTAATTAGTTAAATTGTTAAGTTTTAGAGCATTAACAAATGAAAATATATTTTGTACAATATATATAATATGTGCCTTTTTCACTGAGAAAGAAAATTATTTTCTTCCAGGACATAGCTTTTAGGATTCACTATACACCATTATTTTGCTCATGAAGTTTTCCATATCTTAATATAAAAAACGACAAATGAAAATATAATTTGAAAGTATTACAAAAAATGCAATATCTAAACTATATGTACAGTACAATTTTTTAATTTGCAAAATTATAGCATTAAAAATCTATAACATCATTTCCTCTAAAATTCTAACTTTTTAAAGTTCTTGAAACGATCTATAAAACTGGAGTTAATTAAATAAATTTGGAGTACTAATTTCCTCAAGAAATAAAAATTCACAGTCCATAAAAATCTTTGCTTGAATATCATAATGTAGTTTTCACAAGCCTTGTCTTGAATGGTTTTAGCAAACACTGTTGTAATCAATATAAATCCAAAATATTTCCTTTACATATTCATGAAATTCTATTAAAACTAATTATTCACTCCTTGTAAAACAATCCGTATTTTCTTATTGTAAAGCACGCCAAAATGAATGCTAGGCATTAATAAACATATTAAAGTAAGAGAATACGATACAGTAATAAAATAGACTTTGATGAAAAACGGGCAGGTACTCACAAAGGAAATTAGCGTAACTACTTGTTGATGGCTATGGGATGCTTAAATTAAATCACTTATATATATATATATATATATATATGTGTGTGTGTGTAAAATAAAAAATATGAAAGCAAACTTCTAATTTTAATTGGCTATAACCTCTTTTACTTTTTATTTAATTTGGGGACTTTCTATCTTAAAAATAGCGCTGTATGTCTAAACTGCGTCATTCAAGTTAATCATGCGATCCTGCCTAACGCTTAATGCAGATTCTTGCCCAATCAAATAATTTCAAACCAAAACTTTTTAATTCGAACTGAAACTTTTTGACTCCCTCTCTTCTTCCTCTGAATTGCACTTTCGGTTACGCTTTCTTCCTAGCAAAACGCTCCTTAAACATGCTAATTTTCCTGCTATGTTTCCTGCTATGTTTACTTGCCTAAAATGACGTTGTATCTTTTCCCCGTGTATATAAAAATTATTAAAATTGCTTATGATTAAAAAGAACATTGCCTATAAAGAAATGATTTTGATTTGCCTAAAAATAAAGAAATTTATTAGCCGAAATTAGTTTTATGAACGTCTTCTTCCTGCCGTTTCCACTCAGCCATCACGACTACGCAGTAAAATATGACAACTATAGAGTCGACAGGATTCGAACCTGTGCGGGGAAACCCCAATGGATTTCGAATTTGGGAGAACAAATGAACTTAGGGAGAACACAAAATTTAGACTAGTTAATTTTGAGGTTGCCAATCATTTCATAGAAAAGCCATCACATTTTATTATATCATATATATATATATGCATATAAAGAGAAGTAAAAAAGTAGCATAATAACCTAGTTTTCTTAGACTGTCAGAAATGTTATTTTGGATTTCCTTTATTGGAACAGAAATAAATGTATTAACTTCTTCCATCCTTATGAAAAACAGCAGAATGAGGGCAATAATATTCCGTTCCAAGTTCTTAGCTTATTAGCTTTTGTATTTGCTAGTATTTCCAACGTCCTTTTTTTGTTTTTCCGAATTGTGTTTTAAAATCTATTTTCATATAGTATCTGTTTTTC
>KK112988.1:299295-317045 GCA_000611955.2 Stegodyphus mimosarum | reverse complement strand
ATTTGAATGATTAAAATATATATATATATATAAAATTCAAAATAATTACATTAAATTAATACGCTTAAGACCATATCAAATTCATTTCTGAACAAACCAAATGCAATAATGCAAAACCAGAACTACAGCGGTAAATTGCATGAATGGTGCAAAAAAAGTTAAAAATCAAAAAGGACAAAGGAAAAGGTAATTCACATCTTTCTCTGCATCGTCATCAGAGCTTTTGTGCAACGAAATAAATAAATACAATAGCCTGTTTCTGAAATAACAATGACACGAATTAGAGTTTAGTATTTAAAATAATCTCAGAAAATTAATCAAAGTAATTTCCTACAGGTCTTGGAAAAATTTGCAAAAATATAGCATTAAAACCATAAATAAACTTAAAAATTAAGAAAACTTGAGTAGACGGAGCCTGAAAAAAAAACATGTAAACGCAAGTACTCCAATACATGAAAAAATAATAACATGAAAATTGGATACCAAAAAACATAGACTAAAAAGTAAAAAATGGTAAATATTCACCTTTCATGTAATTTGCCATTCTACTTCTGTTTTTTATTGCTGCATATAGTTTGTTCCGAAATGGATATGGAATGAATTTTAAGTCTATTAATTTACTTTATCTTGCATTATTACTAACACATGTTGCTGCTGTCAGCGCGCTGTTGGAATAGTTTTTTGAACTGTTTTGTATTTATTCTCTCTTTTTCTGTGCATGTTGTATATGTATGTATGCATGTATACGTACACGCTGTGTTTCAAAATAAATAAAAGAAATTTTAAGGGGTTATAGAAAACACTGAGAACAAACTTTGTATCAAACCATTTATCTTTGAACTTAAATGCTTTTTTTTATGTCGTCGTCCTCAAGTCAAAGACGAGTGATGGTACTCGCCTCCTGTTCATTCTTATACAGATCCATTCCAAGTCGCGTTGCATAAACCGTGAGCCTGACCCGTGAATATCTTGACAGAGCGAAATAGCAAGCTTATTGAACATAGGGCCATATAGGATACATGATGTTAATTAGTTTGAAACTAACGGCTTCTATGAAGGAATGAAGGAAAAGCGGGGTTAAGAAGGGAAACTATCATTTCTTAACCCAAAACTACTTCGATACCCTGAGATAAGTCCACAGTTATGGAAAGCCCACTCTGGGGTCCTCTTTTCCCATGGGAAGCCGTGGGAAGCACACTCTTATTTTAGGAGATTATAAGAATTCTGTTGATATTCCTTTTTTCATTTAATTAGCTGTAAAATTGCATGTATTTTACAGAAATTTAACTTTCGGGTCGTTTATTCTCCTATCAATAAAATTTCGAGTTCCATACTTAAGGACCTTATTCCGGATATGAATTCCTGGGGTATTTACAGGATTCCTTGTCAGTGTGGTTTAATTTACATTGATCAAACAAAGAGAGCCTTAAAATTTCGCATTAAGGAACGTAAAGCATATCTTAGGAAAAAGTAAACACAGAAGTCCTCTGTTGCCCAGCATTGTTATTCCGAAAATCACACTTTCAATTTTTCTGCATCCGAAATTATTCAAAAAACATCTTCCATCGGTGAATTAGATTTTCTGGAGACGTTTTACATCCAAAAAAATCTTTCTGTTCTAGTTAATGACTCTAATTCCAATCTATCTTTGCCTTCAGCCTTTAAGGAAATTATGTTTTAGTTTTCTTGTTTCATCAATAGATGGCGCTCGGCTTAACTCCTGTCCAGCTACTCTTATCTTATCTCATTCATTTGCACTTTGGCAGCTGAGGATGATTGTTGGGTAGAACCATCGAAACTAGTCCTGAGAAAATTTGCAAATATAATGTTGATTTTTTTTTGTTGGATTTCTAAATTAATATTTGTTCGGCGTGTTATTTTAACTTAACTGTAGGAGTGAGTTTGATGAAGATGCAAATTTCTGTGATTCATTTTCGGTGGTCTATTGAAGTGTGAAATTCTAATTTATAATTTGTGTCATTATATTTCAGAAAGAGGCTGTTTCATTTACGTCTTTCGTTGCATCAACACCCTAACGACGATGCGGCGAACGATCTAGCTAACATTTCTTCTTTTACTGTTTTCCTTTTTTGGTATACACATTTCTTTGCACCCTTTCATGTAAATAGTCACTATGATTCTCGATTTTATTTTAAAGGATTTGCTCCGAGTTGAATATGGGATAGATTTAAATATTTTTATTTTTACTTTACAATATATATATATATATATATATATATATATATAATTCCAGCATTAGACATCAAATTCAAAGTAGTAAATTCTTTTAATGGTTCTGTCTTACTAATATAATAGATATCAGATTTAAAGGAAATACGAGGTTATTGCAGTGCATATGATACATTTCTGCGTGCTACATTTTATTAATTTAAACTTTCCAGACTTTCCGAAGCATTCACTCAAGAAATGCAGATAGTTTAATTTATTGAAGTAATTTTGATTAAGCTCTGTCATGCTTCTGTTATTTGCAACGTTGCAAAATTCAGTTATGTTCTATAAGCTGATTAAGGTGTCTAGACTTCGAGCAGTGACTTCAACACAAATGTCATTGCGTTGTTGCACTTTTCAACTGTATTATCACTTACGTACTTTAATAAACGTAATTATACATTTGAATCAAAGGGGAGTTTCGCAAATACAGTGCAGTACTTATTCAGCATTGCTTTATTTTAGAAGCATGGATATAATACTCAGTCTAACATTTATGTGAATATTTGTTCGTTCTCCCTTTCTCTGTGTGAATTTTGATATTAAAATATGTTGATGTGGACAGGCCCCTCTTTAACGACCTATTAAATTATACACATTTTTTTGCTGCAATAATAAACGATAATAAATAAAATATATTAAATATTGTTAGATATTTACAACAATAAACCGATATTAAATATTGTTAGACTAACAACATATATAAATTGTTGTTAAGTATGTAGTTAGATTCCATTATTTGTCGTACCAAAACACGAATATTTTCTTCATTTAAAACACTTCTGTAATTGGAAGTATATGACTATGACCAATGTTTGCGAAAATAAGTCCGGGTAAAGACATGGTTAACGGGGGTAGATTATAAGGTATTTCTCCCGCCTTCTTCGCATGCCTTTGTCGTGTAGTGGTCTGCATGCTCGTCGCGTAACCGAGAGGTCCATGGTTCGATTCCTGCGAAGGCGTTGCTAATTTTTCACCTCTCCTGCTTCGTAATACCTAACGTCTCTACACTGGCGCCCGAACTAAAAAGGTGGTGGATGATGATTCTCCACCACCGCAATTTGGTGATTGAGTCCCCAAAACCCCAGTTGCCCTTTAAAACGGGGAGTATATAAGGTACTTCTCCCGCCCTCTTCGCATGCCTTCGTCGTGTAGTGGTCAGCACGCTCGACGCTTATGTGTAGTGGTCTGCATGCTCGTCGCGTAACCGAGAGGTCCATGGTTCGATTCCCGGCGAAGGTGTTGCTGATTTTTCATCTCTCCTTCAAAAAAATACCTAATGTTTCTACAAGATATATATGTATTATAATTAAATTAATGAAAAGGTAATACTCCTATTCAAAGTACCAATTAAGTCAAAACTAAACACTGCAATTTGAAATCAACATAAATTTCAATCAACTAAATCATTTAAGTGCCAAATCCAAAGAGCACAAAAATTGAAAATGAATAATAGAAAAAAATTAGAAGAAAATATATACCTTGTTAGAAAAGGTATTTATATGTCACTTCCAAGGAAAAGAAATTTAATTAATTCTATAAATTATTAGAAAAAACTTTATTAAGTATTTTTAAGTAGCTTTCCAAGTCAGTATACAAAATTAACCAGATCTATTGTAGTAAAATTGATTTAAAATCTGTTATAGTAAAAATTACTTAAAATCTGTAAAGAAAAATCCTTATATATATATACAGGTTGTTTCCAAAATTCGGTTACAAACTTTCAGGAGAGATAGAGTACACCTAGACAATGGAAAATCATATAGCAATGCATGGTCGAAAACGCTTTCTTGGCGCGGTAATGACGACACAAAAAAGGAAAGACACCAGCAGTGTGAGGAAATATGTTTCATTATGTTTAGTACAACAGAAACCAACAAATAAGAACAAAAACAGGCAACGATCGTCATTAAAAAATGTGTTCGAAATTACGATCCCGGATGCAAGCCTCACATCTCTGGCGTATGGAAGATGCCAGGGAAGATGCATGACGCACGGCTCCTGCACCACGGTCCGGGTCGCAATTTCGAACACCTTCTTTGACGACGATCCTCTGTTTTTGTTCTTATCTCTTGGTTTCTGCTGCACTAATAAAAATAGGAGATGAAAAACTGGATGTTATAAATATGCCATAAACAAAATTTCAACGCTGTACTGCTAAGCGTTTTTGAGTTATTCGAGATACGTACATACATACACAAACATTCGAGATACGTTTTCAGGAAAGAATACCATCCCGTTTTTATCTATTTTAAATCCCTTCTACAATCCGTTTTGGGGAAAAAAGGTCTTTTATTCTGTCCGTACGTAAGAAATGCCTTCGTGGATGGCGCTTCAGAGAAGCTGACTCTTATTCACGTTATGCATGTGGAAAGCAACAAAAACTTTCATTCAAGTGACCCATCCGACAAGATTTGTATCAAGTACTAACTACCAGTGTTCAGCATTACTTACTGCTCAGCTATTGCAGGATGTTAATATGAAAGAAGTAGATATCCGTGAGTGCACTTTGGAGTAAAAATGAGTTATTGAACAGTATAATTCAGAACTTTGTGTAAAAATGAAAAAGAGCTATTCAAACACTAGAACTATTCAAAATAGCTTATGTGAATGTCTATGAACGAATTCAAGCAGCAGTCGAGAGAATATTCAAGTACAATAAGTAATTTAAGGGTGGACAAGAGCATGTGACAAATTGTTCTCAGAAGCAAACAGTCAAAAACAGCAGAGGCGGACATTAGTATTAATAGATGACATCAAGTGAAGATTTATTTCTAAAGAATTCCAGATTTACTGAGTGCTATTTGGTGTAATTTTAACTGATGAATCGAGCATTTCCTTTACCTAGTAACAATCATAGTTTTATTTCTGCCGTAGAGACCTATCAGTAGTTCTATCGTAGTGAGATAATTTCTAATTGTTGGGTTCTGAAAATTTTCCTGGGTTTCTAATAATTTTTAAAATTTAACTGCATACTGAACCTCTCTTAGTGCCGTAACCAACTAAAACTACAATAAACTACTAAAATTCTTAGTTAGAACGCTAAGGAAGGAACTGACTGATTGAACTAACTCGAAAATAAATATCTAAATTATCTATTTCTGAAATCCATTAATTCACCCAAAGCAAAGCAAATTCATTTTAGTAAATCCTAACCTGAAAAAAAAACACAAGAAGGAATAAATCTTCTCTGGTACTCAGTAGAAAAGAATATTAGTTCTCAACCAAAACATTTCTATAATTCACTCATTTTAAAATTAATTCAAGAATAACAAGTTCATATTCATTAAATAGCAAAACCTCATAAGCACCGGAGAAGAAATATTCAAACACCAATTAATCAGTTACACTACGAAAAATCAAGCAATAGTTTTAACTTTCCTGGCACCTAAAAGTCATTACAAATTTTATCTTAAAACACATTCAAAGAATCATTAATAAGTGGTTAGTACATATTTGCTAAACAGGGAGCGTTGTGAGTACCCTAAAATGCATAAACATTTTTCCATAACCCGATAAAATCTCCATGTTTCTTAAAAGCCTTACGGCTCAAACAAATGCAGTGACTGAACAGACCAACTACTAACACAAAAAAACAATGCTAGAAACTTGAAAGTGATCTTAAATTTAAAAGGCTAATTTTTCTGCATCCAGTGATATAAATTAATAGAGGATCAACTTAAGTTAAGTAATATTAAATCAAGTTTATTACGTAGAAAAGCACCTAATTCCATTGTGTGTTTCAACGCGTTTACGAATAACCAGTGGAAGAAGCGTACAAATCTAAAGTACCCAAAACCCCTAATTAAAATTAAACTAAAGCAAATATAAATACAGCATATTAAATAAAATAATGCTGTGTAGCATAAATTTAAAATAATAAAAATTAAATCTTAAGTCAAACTTAAATAATTAAGTGAATTTGCTACACAACATAATCAAAAAAGGTTGCTCAGTTAGATTATATTGCTTATTTAATGATTTAGCTCTGTATTACTGTGAAAAATTAGTATAAAAAAGTGACCAACAGTATCCGAGCGTAAAATCGATGAACAGAATGGTTCGAACCGAATTTAAATCCCAAGGAAAGGGCTGGTAAGATGGGAAATTTTGTACATTCCCCATATGTCATGAGAATTCAAACCGATTTCCCTTTAGAAGTTCTCCACGAAAACATCTCTTATTTTAAAATCCCTTGAATGCCTTGCCGTAATCTAACTAATCTAATCCATTCAAATCCAAAATGAAAAACTGTGCTGAATGCATGAAATTTTCGAATGTAACTGATACTTAATAGAATGTGAGACAAACATTCAACAGTATTCGTATTCGGGAAAAGGAACACATACAAGGCCTCCTTCTAAAAATGAAAACGCGGTTTAAATCCCTATATAAATGTTAACGGGAATAGTCTCATTATTAATTAGTAATATGATCTGCCGCTTATTTCTACGTAAAAGATGCCTTCTAGAAATTAAATTGCCAGATTTTGTGTATTCTATATCTTATACATTCTGCCTATATTCTATCTTTTACATTTTAAATGTCGCAACTTGTATACCTTGTAATTAATGGCAATGAACGCGTAACTTTGAAACTGGGTAGATAAAAATTAGGGAGGAGAGTACAAAAAGGCAGATTGCACAGAAATAATATTTATTGCTGATATTTACGATTGTTATGTTAAGGAGGTTTTAAATAAGCTAAATTATTTCATTTGTATTTCAAATATTGAACTTGAAATAAATATTCTGCAGCTAACTCAAACACTCATCATCGTTTGTGAGTGCTTCTAATAATAATCTAGTGGTCAATTTGAATTCGATTGCACTCAGCACCGACTGAATTAGTTAAAGCCAAAAGGCAATGTAACTATGACAAAAGGCAATGTTTCGTTTCGCTTCATGACTCGAATGAATGACAGCTATTCAGTTGTTAATTCGGAAGAGTGACACCTGAGTTTAATTAGATTTATAATACTCAGGAATTGTATAGTTAAGATCCCTTAAACTACGGATGATGGCTGAGATAAAGGGTTAGTTATTACAGACTGCATATATAGAACAAATAGCTTTGAGTGCATACAAGTTTGTAATGAATAGAATGCACACAGAAACAATGATAACTTGATAAAATTTATTTTTTCAGAAGAAACACTTTGCAGTTTTGGAACGTACTCCTACAGCTCTTCTTAGTCTCACAGAGCACAATCTGTAATTACCATTTCAAACTACTAATAACGTTAGACTCAACGCAATGCAAAGCGCATCCAAAGAGTGAAGTTCAAATGAAGATCTAATACTTCTAAGCAGTAAGAACCGATCTAATACTAATGAACTAAAAAAACTGAGAACTCTCCGCTCTTATGTAGTTTCATCCCGGCCGTCGAGGAATCTCTAATACCTTCCATTTCTCGAAATTTCTGCAAGGCATATACGGATAAAGTTACATATAAAAGCCGGATACGATTACGGATACATATATAGATCAATTACAGTTATTCAGTTACAGTACCAATTACAGTTATTCAGGGAATGGACCAAAATATCGTCAAATGATCGCCAATTTTCGCGACTTTTAGCGATTTCTTCGCCAAATTTGACGACAAAACTTAGTCGCCCAAACCATCAGCAGCTTGGCGATATCTCGTCAATTTAGCGAGATGTTCATTTACCTCAAATTTGAATAGATTTGCCCCTGTGATCTTATTTTTTCGAGAGAGCTTCAGTCTCTTCAGATTTTTCATGTTACATTATACAAAAGATATACGATTTCGGATAAATTTTCACTAAAATTATTTACATGTATACAAAATTCTTAATGACAGATTGTCCAGAACCGCGGTCGCCAACCGGTGGTCCATAATTTTTGATGGTCCGCAGAAAATCTGGGTTTATGAAGGTTCAGTTTCAAATTTGACGTGTAACAAAACATATCATGGAATATGGATTTATACCTTTTTTTTTTAATTTTAGCTAACAATTTATGTGAAATTCCATCTGAGTTTAGCGACTTTTTAACTACTTCTGCAGGTGTATCTAGCGACATTTGAAAGTGAGAGTTGGCCACCATGGACATGGTGCCGTTACCAAGAATAGCACACACTGGAATTCTTTTTTCTTCTGATTTTTAAACATATACTACTGCAGTCGCTAATAACACATTTTTGCTCAGTGTAAAAGTAATATTTACATTTACGTAACTGTAAAAACTGTAGAAAACTGTGGAATTATCAAACTGGGTGATTTTTAGGAACGTTTTGTTTAAGTGGTCCATCGATAGCAACCGTACCCTAAAGCTAAACTAAACGGTAACTAACCCATAAGTCATTCTTTCAACACCAGATATCTATGTTTAATGTACGTATACTGTAGTTTTATTTTTCTCTACTATGAAACATATGTAAATTTTTGATCCAAAGCATTTCTGTATCTTTCGTATATTACTGATCTATTTTGCGAAGACAGTTTAAAAACTGAATTCCAGTCATGTTTATCAAGACCTCAATTTTGGCTGTCTGTAAGAAAAGAATATATATCACTAAGTGAAAAAGCAATGAAAATTTTAATTCCGATTTCAACAACATATTTGTGTGAAAAGACATTTTCATTTGTAACAGCAATTAAAACTTTGTACCGGTCTCGGCTTGAAATAAACGTTTCTTTCCATCTTGCAGTGACGTCAGTGGAGCCCACAAACTCATTTCAAACAGGAACGAATATCACACTAAAATATCACACTAAAAATGTGTAATATTTAAATAAACTTAAATTTTTTCATCTTTTTAAATAATTACGCTATAACTTTTTTAAACGCTATAACTTTAATTACGCTATAACTTTTGTAACATTTAAATAAATTTTTCATCTTTTTAAATAATTACGCTATAACTTTTTTACCTTTCATGGGTGCATTTCACATTAATAAAATAAGTGTTTTCTGATTATTATGGTATAAATGTATTTAACTTATTTTTCTAAATTCATATTAGTGGTTCCGCCAAACATAAAATTATACATTTAGTGGTCCATGAAGTTGTAAAGGTTGGCGACCGTTGGTCTAGAATGTTATCCGAGAAGTATATCTGAGTCCTTGACTAGCTTCAAGCTTTGGATAAAGATAGATTGTAACAACATAAGCTTATTCGTTTGTATTATACAAAATATCTCTTTTAGAGATGTTACAAAAACACCCGCCAAAAAGTCAATTGCTATAATAACGCACTAATAATAAGGAACAGGAATCGCGTAACGTGAATAAATTTGCAGTTTCGAAGGCTAAATAAAAAGGCAACTGTAGGGGAATTCACTCTCTTAGCTGAGGTTAGACAAAAGTTTCTAAAAATGCTTTCTGTCAGCTTATTAAATTTTCTCAAAATATCTCATATCCTTAAAAACTTTCGGTTCTAGCTAGCGGTCCCAGTTCTAACCATTTTTTGTTGTCAGCTTTTTAGAAATCAGCTTCCCAGTAGCTTTTTACTCACTTTTCAGTTAACAGATGGCAATAGAAGTTTTTTCCCCCTTTTTTTTATCACGTATCTGTAACATTTCTGAATTTATATTCTCATGTAGACATAAGCTTCCTTCATCATTCTCGCTCCCGCATTATGTGGGAGAAGCTTCTGTTTAGCCTTGAAATTACGTTCCTACAAATTTATACACATTTTGGAAGTTACTGTTGCTTACTAATAGTTGTTTTACTATCAGTTTTGTGTACTTTTGAGTTTATTGCAAATAAGATTTAGTGTTAACTCGAGATAAAACAAGCAGATTTAATAAAATACAGGTGGGTTATAAAAATACAATTCTTTCAGAAAAAAAAATATGGAGTATTTAAAACTTTAAGCATTTTATTAATCATAACAAGAAATTTGTTCTCGCTCTTTGGGAAGTAATATTGATTGCTTACCAAAGCGAGAAAATGTTTACAAAAAAAGATACAATAAGGCAACCTTTTACGTAACAATTGTAATAATTTATTGTAGATCTTATTTGATAACTTCGGAGAAAGTTTAATTTTGTGGAAACGGTTCTCTCAAAGAAAAGGATTTTAAAACTTTTCTGCATTTTGAAGAAAAAAGAAAATTTAGAAGCACAAAGCGTATTTATGTTTCTTTAAACTTCACTCTAACGATGAAATTTTCTTATTTTAGTAGGCTTCGATAAGTTAGATTAGCATAACTTCCTACTTGAAGTTAAGAAAGTACGTTTTTCAATGCCTGAAGACAAAAGACAGACAAATAATAAAATGCAAAATCCTAACTAAAGATGTTTAATTCTTGAATTCTGTAATTCACTCAACTGCTTAAGAGCAACACACCAAATAGAGTTTATTTTCGATGCGTGGGAGTTTCTATGAAACACGTGATTACGTTTTGAAATATTTTGGAACACGGAGTTTTACTTAAAATTTTAAAACGTCTCTCTTATCTCTCAGCATTTCCAAAGGAATTTGTAATTTAAAACCTGCTTCTCTTTAACACTAAAATATTATATAGTGTAATTCATTTCTCCCTTCACACAGAAGAATTTACATTAAACAATTATCAAGAATTTATAAAATTTTATATAGTGCAAAAGAAAATTTATATCCTTAGAAATTGCAAAAAGAAAGAATTTCCTTAGAAATTGCAAAATAAAATTTTATATAGTGCAAAAGAAAATTTATATCCTTAGAAATTTAATCCTTAGAAATATTTCCTTTATATCCTTATTATATCCTTAGAAATATTAAAGTCATTTATGAATAAATTAGAAATGGAACTAACATTTACAAAGGAGGCTTCTTTTACGAATTCAAATCAATGCGACATTACTTTGATTATCCTCTGACGGAGAAAGCAGACTTTGAAACATAGATTCCTATAGTGTTGTTATAGGTATGCAGTAACCATAAAGACAAATATTTATTAAGAATATAAATTATATATATGTGTATAGCTTTCCTGATGTTGATACTAAGAACTACTTTGGACAAGCATCTTCAGTTACTAATTTCAGGGAAAATTTTGAATTAATAATCGAAGTTGACTTCACTGCAAAAAATAAGTTTCGGCGTTATTATCTGGGTGACTGGTCACAAAATGCAAATTTGGACTTTACTACAGAGAAATATTGTTAAATGATAATGTAGTCATTAGGTCATTATGAAGTAGCAGACGTGAAAAGTGTGCAATATCTTCATCGGGACTCGAACCTGACCTCTCGAATACACCCCGAGTGTGCAACGCTACATGGTGAATGGTATGCTGGAAGGAGGGAGAAAATATCACCTTTTTTAAAGGGCAACTGGGGATTAAGGAACTCAATTGTCAAATCCTGATGGGGAAGAATTAGTGTCCACCACCTTTTAGTTCGGGAGCCACTGCAGAGTATTAGGCTATTTCGAAGCAGGATACGTGAAAATGTGCAATACTCTCACCGGGTTTCGCACCTGGACCTCTCGAATGTAAGCTGAGTGTGCTACCTTTACACCACGAAGGCATGTTGGAAGGAGGAAGAAAATACCTTATAACAATAGCAGAGATGTGCAAGATCTTCAGATGTAAGATAGAAGAACCAATACAAAATATTAAATAATAAAATTAACCAATACAAAACAGAAGCACCAATACAAAATATTTGGTATTATCTCTCTATATATAAACTATATCTAAAATAAATATATAGCTAAAGTATTTTATATTATGAAAAGATCGATTGATAAATAAATTTTTGATCAACTTTTATATATAAAAATAGGTAGTAAGTTTTTCCCTCGCACACAAGACGAAAGAGAATTCATTCCAGGCTTTTCAGTTGAATAGAAGAAGCGTCTGAACCCCAAAGCTATTTATTTAATAACGAAGATTACCGTAAGATATCCGTTTAAGTAATCTTTTGAATAGCGATTACACGCAAACATGAGCTATCCGCGATGTCTGCATCTTATTTTTATTCAGAGTTATTTATTGATTAAGGTATTATTGCTGGCTTTCAGGATAGTGTATTATGATCTGGGGATATTAGCATATTATATTCTCAAATGGCTTTGCGACGGATAAATTGTATTAAGGGAAGTTATGAAAGTTATTCCGTAGCAGTTACAACAAATAATAAACATTAACTGAGCTCGAATTAATTGATTAAGTATCAGTATGTTAAATGGCTTGCTATTTTCTTCCTGTCGACGATTCATTTGTATGCATGCAACCTTTTGCTAACGCTCAACTCTGTGAAATTCTTCGAAACCATTTCTTACCTTTTTCTCTACCAGTACAAGATTTTCTATTATTGATAATGTAATTAAATACCAATTTATTACAATATTTATAACATATGCACGTATGAAATCCGAAAAGTTGACATAAAATGATTATTTCGTAAGTAAACATTTACTACAGTATTCAGGTAAAACAACGTACAAAGCTTCAAAGCATCTTTAAAAGCTTAAAGGCAATATTGCATACGTTGGGGCCTTGATATATATTACAGTATCAAATATGCTAGAAAAAATGGATTTGTTTTATTACAGTTTTATTATCTTTACATATGTACCTGTATCTATACCCTGTTCTCCTTGTTCATTTGTATACCTAACATATACCATAATAGTAAAAGTCACTAAAATACGCATTGAATTAGCCAGAAGTACGTAACAAGTTACAAATTTGCAAAGTTCTTGGTAATGTAGCATCTATAGCATCATTTTTTCATGCATTTAATATATATTTTAATTTACCTGTATAACTGTCAGTACGCATTACAACTATAAGCACATTGTTCTCGACAATGATAGTACGCTCTTGCAAGCAACAGCAACTACGCGGTGCTCAAGAAAAGTGGTCATCAGCATTTTCCCCTTTAGTCTCGACAGTACCCATCATGCACTTTCTTTCCATGTTCTGGTCCTTCTTTCAATATTCCTCACTTTACTCAGTTATTTTTTTTAAGTTCCAACGACGGAATCCAACAGGCTGAAGAGCACCTAACCCAGTAAGAAGCCAGCTGTTCTGTCGATGGTGAAAAGAAGAACGTTGGTTGTCATACTGATGGCAATGGATATAGAACATGGAAATATGAATTCTTTATTTACATGAAATTTTTGGGACGAGTTCCTTAATGATGTGTATGTGATTATGGGAAAGCCTCGAGGTGTATTTGCGTAAAGGGAGGGATACTTTCGTGGAGGACGTTCTAAGGGAACCTCGCTCGTATACACGGTCCACATGGAGAAAACCTTGAAAACGCCCATGTAGCCCTTTCGCGGGATTCGTACCTCGGACCTAACTACGAGTGTTCAGCGACTTTACCGCTCGGTGAGCCATTTCTTTAATGATGTATAGAGGAACTGGATGATTCTTTCTCCTGGTTATCCCAAAGGAGAAGGAAGAAGGTGCCTACATTTTATGAGTGTGGGAGAAAGTTAATGCGGAATGATAGCAAAAAATAATTATTCCCTGCAAGTTAAGCGAATAAAGTAAATGTACAGAACGCTTTAGCTGAGAAAATGGATGTTGGAATGCGGGTCAGAGCTGTGATAGATCCAAGAAATCTAAATGGTTAAAGTTCGTAATCGCTTCTTTAATACGTAATTTAAGAAAATACGTGAGATAACAAAATTCCAATAACCATCCCACCCACTGTCAAGACTAACTGCGCTAGTATGGTCAGCATGCTTATTGGAGACAAGAATGACATCCTGTAAAGTGACAGAACTGAATATTTTCTGGGAGTAGCCATGGTCAGTTTTGTTTCATGGAGAAATTGTGACGGTGAGTTTCCTTCCTTTGTAAGACATTTTGCACAAGACTCATAATGAGTTTTTAAGTATTTCGAAGGTAAAAATGGGGAAAAATATGTTTTTTCTCCCACAATCCTCTGCAAGAACTAAAGGAAAATTTGGTTATCTAGGTTCAGACAGCATGCACTCGCATTTCGTATGAGTGTATTTGACTCGTCTCAAACTGTATGGACATATGCTAGTAAGAGAGAAGGCAGAGTTTGCAGCACAGCTCGTAATAATAACGGATTTAAAATTGGTATATAATATGAGGTAGAATGACATCGATATAAGATCAATAACTTCATTTGTCTTCAAATACTAATCTGTTTAAATTATTATTAACGATTCTGATGTTTACGCATATTATTGTTTTACGCAACAGTACTTTTCTTTCTTTCTAAAGCCTATGTTCACTGTAATCATTAGAGAAAAAAATGATTATATGATAGAATTTAATAAATAAAATATGTTTATGTTCTTGACCTAAACAATTTGGCCATTTATGAACTTCATTTGTTTCCTTATATTAAAGTATTAGCAGTTAATCGTAATAATTTGTCATAGATCTTATTTGATAACTTCGGAAAAGGTTTAATTTTTGTGAAAACCTTTTTTTGAAAGAAAACGTTTTGAAAATGTTTTCTGCATTTTGAAGAAGAAAGGAAATCTAGAAACACAAAGCGTAGTTACGTTTCTTAATACTTCATTCTAACGGTGAAATTTTCTTAATTTTACTATACTTCGATGAGTTAGACTGACGTAACTTTCTATTTGAAGTTAAGAAAGTAAATTTTACAGTGTCTTAAGATAGACCGAACAGTTAAATAATTAAGCAAAATCGTAAGTAAAAATGCTTAGTTCTTGAATTCTGGGAAGTATAATTCTGCTTCATAATTTGTTCAACTTCGCACGTGCAAGACACCAAGTAAAGTTTATCTTCGACTCTTCGAAACTTCTCTGAAGTACATGATTACATTCAAAATATTTCAGAACACAGAATTTTACTTAAAATTTTAAAACAACCCTCTTATCTGTTGGCATTTTCAATGGAATTTGTAATTTTAACACTGTGCTGTTTAACACTTAGATTGCTAAGTAGCGTAATTATTTAATACTGTGTAAAGCGTTAGTTACGAAGAATTATTAGTGTCATAAAAAGAAGAAAATAACATAATCGGATTAAAGAATCTTGGTTTTGTACGGATTTATTACTTTACATTGGTTAATAAAAATTTGTTTCCAATAATATTTTGTTTGAAAGAATTTTCAAGACTACAAATAACCTATAATTATATTTTGATTCCCTGTATAAACTTACAATTTTGCAGTGTTATTAATAAAACCAGTATGATCTACATTCTTCTGTTGGTCACAAAAATGTACAGCTGTGGAATGAAATCAGTATAAAGCGGGCCAGACAGTATAGTAGTTAAGGTAGCTTACTGCGATACCGAAGGGCTCGAATTCGAATCCCGGAGAAGGAATGGACGTTTGTAAATGCACAGTGTCTGTGCGGCGCTGGAGCACTCTAAATTTGTGGCGAGCCGAAAGTCTTCTCGAGAGGTTGTTGGTAGGAAAAGATAGGTGGGAGACCCTCGGAAAAATCCCCCCCCCGAGGTGCTTTCTTTAAAACTGGGGAGCAAACATGAGTGAAGTCGTACTATCACCTGCATGGTGCTCAAACTGTATGGCGACAGGCAGCAAAGTTTTGACCTTGCCACGATGAATTTCGTAGGCTTGTTCTGATGTCACTGTCAGGGACGTAAAATAAGTAGTAACAAAAATAACAACCAGTATAGAAATGTTCTCAAATTCTTGAAATAAATATTATGTAAAACGTGATAACTGTTTCATCCGAATGAAATAATTCTTTCATATTAGTATTAGTTACAAAAGAAAAATACCAGTTTTGTGAAAGAATTAATGATATCATTATGAGAACAAAAAAACCAAATTTCTGAGAAACATCTTACGCAGGAATAAACTTATTTTACGAAATGCTCAAAATAATGATGTCCTCAAGGAAATCATTTGTAATATTTCCTGTGTCATCTACTATTTCGTACAAACATTTTCTATTTCGTAACAAAATCATGTGCTTTTATGAATTATAAAAACTTACGGTTTGATGAAAATAAAATAAAATAAAAGTATTAATTTAGCAAGAATTTGTTTCTATTTCAGCCATTTTCATCTTGAGAATGAGCTTCAAGCTTCCAACTGTAGAACGAAATTAAATGAGAAGCAGGAAGCTACAAAATTTGTTAAAACGTAGGATAAATAAGATACTAAGTATATTTTCTGCGCTGTGTTACTGCTTCAGAAACACATCTATAATTTAAAAAGATTTGAATAATCGAAACCATTATTATAATTCTTATTAGTTTCCTTGCGGCAGTAAATTTATATATATATATATATTCCATGTATGGCCGTTAAGAACATTGCGAAATTGAGATTTCTGTACCATTTGCAAAAATATTTGCTTGAACAAAGTTTTTCTTGGAGCAGTGATTTTCAGAGAAAACTGAATTAAATCCTAAAACCGATGCCTTTAAGTACTCTTCAAAACATTAATCCTTTTAAAGCTTGCGGATAAATATATATATGTAACACATCTAGCACTTTACAATCTCTGCTAGAGTATATCCATAAATATTTGCTCATTTACCTCTTTGTAGTCGTGAATATACAATCTAATGGCAAACTAAAATCGGATGTCTTATTTACGTTTCTAACAGCTGGAATAATTGGAAGACAGGGAGTGAGAATGTTCTCCCCAATTTCCAAATATTTTCTACTTATCAACTTATTACGAGATTCATTCTGCTACTTTAATCGAAACTGCAAGAATGTAATGTGAACCTATACAGCAAATTTTATCTGAAGTAAGGCTTGTAACAAACCGTACGATAAGAGCTACATCTTGTACAAAAATAAGCAAAACATATATAGACTTCAGTCTAATGAAGGAAGCATTTTGCATGAATTGAGGATTGCTCGCCATGGATGGAAACTAAATTAGAAAGTGTGATTTTTTATGATGAAAGTATGATAGTTTTCGTAGTTCTGTTAGATGCATAGTTTTCTTAGTTAGTTAGTCTTTGGCAAAATTTGCTTTCATATGGTAGGACCATTACCAAAGCGTTACTAAATTCTGCAACATTGCTGTCTCCAGTGATCCAAACTCATTCACAAGGAGATTCTGTTGTCCAACAACAGGCCCATTAATTTATTTATCAAATGCCTGGCGGCCATCAGATCATAAGGCAACGAGCTCTCCAATATTTCTTTACAATACAGTCCAAACTCTTACGTCAGAGCACACATCCAGATGAGCAGAGTCCGTGACTTGTCCAGAATCACTCAAAGCACATACAGGTGAGGACGTCCGATTAAAACGAAACAAATGAGCAACAAGGTAGTGATGTCCGTCAATAGTCTAAACTCAGCCACAGCAGTAACACGAGGAAAGTCCGAGACGCAATCAGCTTTCAATAGCACTCTCCATGATTTATTTTCAGAAGCACTAACAGCAACATTAGAAAGGAATTTTTATAAATCCTATTAATTTCAAGTTTAGCAGAGTGAAGAGATAGGTCTCTGGAAGACCTTTGGAGAATAGCCGTACCTTTTTTTGTCAAACGTTCCTTCATCTTATTTCTGTTGTAAATTAATCAGGCATTTGAGAAGAAGAAAATGTTATTTTTAACTTAACTTCTGGTAACCCTAGAAATGCCAAGGTGCGCGCAACAACC
>KK112988.1:284692-295371 GCA_000611955.2 Stegodyphus mimosarum | reverse complement strand
TTGTTGTAAATTAATCAGGCATTTGAGAAGAAGAAAATGTTATTTTTAACTTAACTTCTGGTAACCCTAGAAATGCCAAGGTGCGCGCGCAACAACCATACCAACTACATCAACCATTCCAAATACGTCAATCACACCCAATTAATACATCCCATGATACAGTTAATCCTTACTTCTTTTTAAGCTTTCGTATGTGCTTGTATGCAAACATTAATGTATCTGTCGCTTTATATTATTTAGTTATAGCTGAATAAATATGATTTGTGCTTAAGTATGCATCCTATCATTAATGGATACATCCCTCACACCAATGAAGTTTCGGAGATTTAACTGCTGCTGCTGGGTGCACAAAAGGTAAGCTAAATTTTGCTATCTTTATTCTTCAATTTCTCCAAAGGAAGGCCCATTAATAACCAAGTGGTTAAGATTACTGAACACTGATAATTCGACTTGGGTTCGAATTCTGGAGAATAAGCTGTTGTATGTATTTTTCCTTGGGTAACGTAATATGAGCCAGTTTTCCTTAAGATGTTTTCCGCGGAGACATCAATCATCTTAGTAATTCTTATATCCCCTATGTTTGATTTGTCGTACTCCAATTAATAAACATATTGAGTCTTACTTCAAGACTATATCTAAGCACATGTTGTGAACCCTACCGCTACTTCGTTTGGCCAAACAGAGCCTAAGCTCGGAAATAGAATCCAACTTGAATCTAATCTTAATCCCATCCAAGATCCGTGGAAGGGTTTCGAGAAAGAGAACCGAAAGTACAGCCTATTGAAGCTGTTGAGAAACGTATCTGAGGCTGTTACCTATAAAGCGTGGGCCAACACTTTAGGATAAATTTGCTGTATATATGTGGCTTCGATGCCCAGACGAATTGTCAATGAATATGCTGCAAAATGGCAAAGTATAAAATGGCGAATATGTATGAAAGCCAGATGAATATAAATTTACCATTTTTCTAATTGGGAAGCTATAATATTTCCAGGCTTATATCTATATAACTGTTACAATATTTTTGTAGATTCTTTTACAAATCTTAATCGAGGGGAATGTTTCGTTAATTAGATAAACTGCCTCATAATCAAAAAAGTGTTTTCGTTTCCTAGCACTCACAGTAATCACATGTGCCATCACGAGGAAGATGTTATGATTAATAAAATGTTAGTTAGTTCTATGGCTTTATGTTCAATCCATGTTGGCATTAAAGCCTTGTTTAACATATATGTGCTTGTAGTAATCTATCTCAAATTCTAAGCGCCTGTTAACATTGATGTCCTGACACCCCAAATAAAAATGAATAGTATTGTTACTAAAAATATGCTTAAGTCAGATAATTTTTAAATTAATTGAAATGGCAGAGAGTTTTGTATTTTATTTTTATCACATTCGTCCACTTCATCATAAGGAATGAACAACGTTCTTTCCCTCAATAGGTGGGCTAGAGAACTTTCTTCTTCTATAATTGATACACTTTTATGTTGATATGCTTCTCTAATTTTTACATTCTAGAGTATATTAACTCGAATAAAATTCTCATTTGAGGACTAGAAATTTATTGAACAGCTGCGCAGAGGAGTATTATTATGAGATAAATATAATGACGTAAAAAGAAGGAAAACTCGAAAAGGAGAAAAGACTCGAAAAATAAATGAAAAAAATTCATTTCTATAACAAAATATCTTAATACATGTCTCAGCTAAAATTTGGAAATTACTTCATTTACCCAGAATGCTAGTAAAATGCACACAGAAAAGTTTCTTTTATAGAACTTTTAAATACGGTTATGTTATTACTTTAAACTACCAATTCATTTAAGAGTAATCATAAAGACTGCTAAACAAAATTTCGTTCCGTTTGTCTTTTAACTAAATGAATCACAACTCAAACAAAGCAAAAGGTTAAATACAACTGTTTATTATTCCGTCGAACTGGCAATTACACATACTTAATGTTTAACAGAAAGAGAATTTCGCTGTATTGCGGGTGATTGGACAAACGTCCAATTTAAATCGAAGCCAAAATATACCAAAAACAAACAGGCCAAACTAAACTTTGGCTTGCCTCAAAGCTTTCGCGAAGCAATGGTGTTAGCAGTAGATTAAGTCGATAAGTAAAATTCAGCATCAAGGAAGCAGAACTAGAGTGACAGTCAGCCTTTGCTTCCAAGCGCTCTCTAAAAAGCCCAATTTGGAGATTGTTTATATTTTAATTAATTGGCATTCTGATGGAAGTTGATGAAAGTGAAATCAAAACAATGTCAAAATATTGAGAAAATTGGGTAAAAAAATGTGAAAATCTGACAAAAAAAAAAAAAGGTTCTACATTCGCCACCCTTTTTGATTAGACAGAATTTCTCCTTTATTCTTTTATGATCTTCCACCTGTATGAAGACGTAATTGATCGAAATATGAAATTTACTTACAATAAGATTCATGAAATCAATGAGATACTTGCAGAAACCATTTACATTAATACCATTTTCCATTTATTCTTTTGCGATCACAAACAATTTATTATGCAACACCAGTTTGAAAAATTTGTTTCCTCACATGAGGGAGATAAGCTACATTTAAATAAAATGTGATTCATTCGCCTTACATGAATAAATTACAGTTATGCCATATTTAAAGAAAATTTGATTCTATTACCTCACACGAATGAGTTACATTTAAAGCAAATACCGTATTATCTGCAAAAAAGCACGATTTTTTCTCATGATCTTAAGCTAGATTTACAGTTACACTTATTTTCACTGACTATTCTCTTTAAATTTTGCATCAACATTTTCTGCATTTCAGTCGGTTCCTCATTTGGAGTTCTTTCAAAAGAAAATGCATTCAAGATAAATTTAAAATTACTAAATTTGGCAATGTCTATCTAAAAATGTCTAACTGTGCAACTGAGTTCTATTATTCTTATAATGTTTACTGTATACTAATTCATATAGTTTAGATTCTGCATGTTTAGAAAGTTTATATTACGAACTCAACTGCCAAAACAAAGTGATGATTATTACACTACAAGAGTCATGTGAAAAACATAATTTTAGTCTGCTGAACTTATCGAACGACTGGGTAAGGAGAAGGTGAGGTCCTGTCGATCAGATCAAGATAGTAACAAGCTATCTTCCACCTAATTTGTAACTGGTAGTTTCTCTCTGTGGGTTCCGTTTCTGGCATTCCCATGATGGCTGCATGTGTGTTTTCATGGTTTTCTCCATGTGTAATGTGTATAAGTGTCAGTTTTTCTTAGAATGTCCTCCCAGAAGGCATACCATTTTTACCTTAGGCACCCACCGGGTGTGAAGCTAATGTCTAGGATCTGTACCTGATAAGAAATTCAGCCACGGGGGTATACAATTCATGAACCTTGCGGTTCCAGAACTCGGAGTTGGATCGTTTTTACGGACCCCGGGGTATTGAAGACCTAGAACTGATAGTTCTGTAGCTTAGTGCAGTGTTGGGGCAGTATTGAGTTTGCTAGGTAATGCCCTGATGTGACGGGCAGGAAACGTAGTACTGGCGGAAGCAGTTTAACGACCAGTCAGATGTTCAGGCGTTCAGGTCACGCCCCTCACCAAATGCCGAGAACAGAGAGTGGTGACCCTTCGGACCTGGCACGTCGGTGGGGGTTTATTTGGATCAATTTTATGTCTGAAGCTAAGATTCGGAGGCCAGGACCTCCAGAATAACAATGTTTTAGAAGAGCTCGTAAGTAGAAATTTCGATAGATGGGCTGAGACTAAGAATTAGAATTTGTTGCCCAGATCTCCAGCTCAAATGAGAGAGTTCAAATTGTGGCAGATCGACTGCGATCTCCCCCTGCCTAATATGGGGGTTTCTCAGCAGAGACCAGTCGCCCTTAGTTGCATTCAGTTGTAGGAAGAGGAGTGCAAAGTTTGTTGTTGTTATTACCTTAAGCAGATATCCCTAGTGTGCATTGCCATAATCAACTAAACCAAACCAATCTAATTTTTCGTTAGATAGGCACTGTCATATCACCAGGTGTCTTTGTGAACAAGAATCTTGAATAAACTAATGTGATTTCGTCCGGGTTCAGATCCGAGACATAATAATGCTAGAGGTGTATATCAATCTCATCCTGAATCTTCTTACTCATCTGGGATTTACGGAATATTCTCTGCAAAATACAGCAAAATATATCTCGCTTTAAATGTCTATAATAATATCTCCCCACAAAGACACATGGAAGGAAGGAATTAATTAGTTATACTACAAATAAACATTCCAACTTTTATTCGAGTTCTTCGTTAATTATGATATATTATGTTTTATTAGAGTTTTTTATTAATGTTTGAAAATATTGTCATTCCCATTTAAGGCGTGAATCAATTATTATTTTGCTCAATTCAAACTGCCAAATGGCCATCTATTTCCAATTTGGCTTGAATAAAGAAATCAATGATATGCGGGTGTGTGCGTTAGTGGTATGAAAAGATTCCAAAGACAAGAACCAGCTGTTACGCTAGCGTCTCCTTCAGGTCATCTGATAATCAAGGCATTTATTTTCTCATTGTTTAATGTGTAAACAAAGACAAAACTGACAAAAGAAACAAAGAAGAGAATAGCATATCCAAAACACATGACACCATAAATTTAACAAGTTTGGATCCGATATTAATTCTTCGATTAAAGTTGTTTATAAAGAGAAAAGAAAAGCGCAAACTTTTGTCAGTTTGGATGTGATGTCTACTTAGATACCCGTGTCATAGTTGGAAAACTTTAGGGTAAGTCTTGAAAATGTTTAACGGTGGCTGATCAACATTTTCACAGTACGGTACTGTTATTTTTGCTTATCTTAGCTATAGATTTGAATAAAGCTTTTAGCTCGTCTAATTAAAATTGAATTTATCCCTCAACTTACATAACAAGATTGCTAAAAAGTTAAAAGAGCATTAAGTTATATTATATAGTCAATTCATGATTTACATGGGTGATACTTAGATAATTAGAAAATGAAAAATGTAATTTCGTTGTCCATTTTGCAAGTATGAAATACAATTTCAATAGACATCAAGAATTTTTTTCATAAGCACACAAACCGATATTTTAGTGGATTTTCTAGTTATCTGAAATGCAAACAGGGAAATGAAAAAATATCTGGAAAGAATGTAAACACAGATATAGTGGACCAAAATAAGCATATTTTGTAACGAAAAGTGAGTGACCAAATGGCGCGTTATGTAGTAGAGTGCGCTACTGCGCGGTAAATAAAAAAGTTTATCTCGGCATATTTCGACATACCCATTTCAGATTTCTCTTGGTTTGCATCTTTATAAAAATGCGATTAAAATATATTTTTCTGTAATGGAAGTTACCAATTTGATGCCTGAATTCAAAGACAACTTAAATATTTCTAATTAAAGGATTCAGTAAATTAATATATTTTTTTATTTGCTAATTAGCAGATTAATACAAAATTGTTTTGTGTCAGATCATGGTTAAACATCATCCCGTATTTAAGATTTACTTCAAATTAATGAAGTTCACGCGATAAAACTCTTAATTTAAAAATGATTCTTGCAACTGAATGACTAAAATTCAAGACTAAATTTTGAGCTACAACCATTAATTCAGTTTACAACAAAATATTGTTTTAAATAGAAAAAAATATTATTTTCATAAAATTTATTTAGACCCTTCTTTTTCAGCTTTGTATTTTATGGATTCGTTTCTGTTGAAAAATTTACCCATTTGCAGAGATGTTTTATACATTCTGCTCTAAAGACAACAAAAGTAGTGAGATCAATAGGTTACTTTGATTTTTAACACCTACCACATATTCTTAATCCTATTTTTTAATTATATTGCAGTTGTCCATTTCCATGGAACATTTAAATCCCCTGCCAAAAAAACGTTACTGATCTAATAACTATTGAATTCCTTAAGATTTTATCATAAGTTAAGTCCCCTGAATAATCTGGCTGGATTATAGAATCCTGTTAACCAAATGGCAATATTTACTTTACATTAATTCACTAAAGAATAGAACCACGTTTTAGGATACGGAAATCTTCCTAAACTTTAGACCAATTAAAGAGGCTTATAGCAACGTCCTCATAGCTGTCAGAACCATCAAGGTGATTAACGATGCATTTACTAATTAACGGCAATGATGGACTTACTTCGGATTCAATGCTTTTCAAGCGAATGTTGACTTAAAGGGTTGACTTCGCGCTTTTATTGCATTGCACGTTAGAGTTACAAGATACGGTTTAGAATTACATGCTCTCGTAAATCCTCGCAATTAGCTGGAACTGCGAAGATTCCAAAGTTCAGAGACATTCGTCAATTTGAATTTTGACAGATTTGAGCTAGTAAAATTTAAGTTTATAGTCATAAGGTTTTACTGCAATTTTAAGAAGAGTAAAAATTCATTTAATGAGGAATCTAAAACTGAAGAGGGCCTTTACTAGCGAAACAGTTCTGCTTTTCTCTTCCATGTTCAGCACATGCTCACTGGACTTTACTTTTGTGAAGCCAAATCAAATGTAGAATGCAAAATTAGTGTATAATAAATGCATTTATGCTTTATGTAAATGCTGTAATTTCATATTTGAGTCACATTTGAAAACATCCACATCTTTTTATCATAGGCATATTGGAAACATTTGCGAGAGATTAAATTATTAATGATGATTTGAAGCGATTAAGTTTTTCAGAGCTCAAAACATGAAACATTGTGTGCCCGCCAGGATTCGAACTATGAATCTTCCATGTTCTAGCTGAACGTACTATCCATTTAACCACAATAATACATAAGAAGAAATGCAATAATTACTTTTGATGCATTATTTACATGAAATTCAACTATGTTGTCCTCTCCCCCTGGAACCATGAATCTTCCAGCTGCTGGACCTGGATGTGCTTTTACATCGCAAGGGCACTCAAGGGGGTATGCACTAATTTCTTGCAATGCGTATTATGTCTTAAACTAAGAGCGAAAAGGCCTTTTCTTAGTTCAATAATATTGTTATGTATTTTGTACTTATTTAGCTATTTTTAGTAGAATTGTAATTAAATTGTTTCATTTCCCCGTGCAATGCTGCGCGCGACAAGTTTTAAGAGAAAGCTACGCTAAAAAAGTAAAACTACAGGAGCACGCGATTTAACATTTTAATAAATAGATATCTCGTAATTATCTTCGCTATCCAGAAAAATCGAGAAATTACCAGAATGGTCTCGTGCATGATTAAAAAGCTTATAAAAGCTGGAGGAAAACATCTCAATCCAATTGTTGTTGTTAAGTGAACTGTAGGTGTTTACTTAGTGCTGTTATTGATTGTAGCGAATTCGCGGTGAGATCGGATTAGCTTTCTCTGTACCTTGAATTTGAGTTATGTTTATATTTTATTAGTTTAAAATATAACTATTGTGAGCTATTGTACGAATATCTCTGAGGAAATTTCAGCGTTTTGTTTTATTTCTTGGGATAAGAACAAATTTTATTAACTTTTTATCGACTTGCGCATTCAATCCAATATGAACCCATATGCACGCAACAATATACTGCTTCCAATTATTATTAGTCCATGTAATATAACTCACAATTGAATGTCTGATATAATATTAGAATAGAATACTTTCTAAAGGTGCTTCCGAATTCTCTCACTAGATTTCCTCCAAATTCAATGCTGGAATAACATTCAATTCTGAAATAATATCCAACCATTCGTAACATCAGTATCAAACAAACTATTCTGACTAGCATATATTTGGCCATAAGGCGAATCTTATTAAATGCTAGTGGAAGAGAAATAACAGCTTTATCTGTAACTGTTCTATCCCATTCATTATTCGGCGAAGCCAATCTCTGTAAGACCAGCTTTAATAAGCACCGCGAGCAAGAATCACAGCTAGATATTGGAGTGGATCAAGATATATCTTTCCAATTCAATCTTCTCCCTCAATCAGTTTTATACCGAGTTTCGCTAAACTCTGACTGTTGAAATGGAAAAGCGAATGGCAGCTAGTAAAGCGGTTGGAGAATATTGATGAAGGAATTATCGATGCAAAACGTTAGAGCCAAAAGATTATTTTGTATGAGATCTTTGATAATGTTAATTGTAATACGTTATAACTATCAAACAAATATATTAATAACTTAACTAATCATAATCAATAATTCAAAATAATTCAGCGAGTTTATTATAATTTCACTTCAGCGAGAAGTAATATTTTTAGATACCTTCAAATATGTAATTATTTTAAAGAAATGATATTTTTCGTAAAATGAGAGTATACTTAGCCAGCTGTAATTTTACACAAGGTCTTGATATTAGCAACAAATACTTCGCAAATGTCGAGTTATATCGATATATCTAACATTTAACGCTTTTGAAATCATCAGTAGAAGCTATTATAATAGAATATTTAAAATAGTGAATGAAAATTGCTATAAAATTTTTAAAAGACTACCCATATAAGGATTTAGGGAGAGCTGTGGAAGGAGTATTACGTTTCATAGCGTAAAGTATAGTTTCCCCCCCTTTTACTTTTCTATAAGTAACATGCCAGACTTCAGCTAAATTACCGTTAATAAAATAGTTATGATGTGTAGGAGATTTTCCTTATCCAATTATCGTTTATTCGGCATAAAATGCTTAAATCAAAACAATGTTATAAAGGGAATGGTACTATTCGCCGTGGCCGTTTCGATGTAGCAGTTTCTCCGTCGGGCCGCGTCAAGACATATTTTTCTTTACACGACTGTATTATAATTTGCCATATTATATTAAGCTGATTCAGTTTAATAAATCTGTTTAGTTTTATAACTTAATTTAATTTAATAAACCTTTCAATAAACTGTTTTCGTGTACAATTTTACATAAATATATCGTTACGCATGATATATTAATTTTAAGAGAGTAATGTGCTGACAAGATTCCAGAGTAATTCCGTTTTCAATTTAGATTTCATAAAAACGTCAATTTCCTATTTGCATAAGTGATTTCCATGAACTAGCCAATTACAATTTCAAGAAATTTTAACGAATCATGTAAATATTGCACCTGCATAATTTTAAAACCAATTATATAACTTCTGCTACGTCACAGGTTTAGCCGCAGGTTTCTTTATTATTGACATAATTTTCGAACTAACTATGTGTAATTTCTTTGTATCGCATATTTGTGAACAAGTATATAAGCAGCCATTATTACGTATACGAAAGGTAAACAGAATATACAAAAGGTAAACAGAATTATTAAACTAAATAAATTTAATAAGAGTATAATATGTTAAGATATAATACAGTCTTGTCTTAGGCCCGTTATAAAAACATTGCTTCTGAAATCATTGCACTTTTAAGAAGATTGATCTCGATAAAGACGTTTTAAAAGCTTTTGAAAAAGTATTAATTAAAGAATGTAGTGACAAAAGTCTGTGTTCGTTTTCTTACACTTGCTATTGCATACAAACAGGAACTGATTACTTGCCTAGTCCCAGGGATAGAGGGCCCCAAAATCATTTTTCACACCCCAAAATCCTCTATTCTTCTGTAACTGTGATTGGCGTACGCTCCGAGAGCCCCTGAAGGAATGCTGTACGTCCCTCGGCTGACTTAATTCATTTAGTATATACAAATACATTTAAAGTGCTAAGTTAAAGCCATTTTATTCTGACTGTGCTATGAAATAATTCATAGATTTATTAGTTTGATGTTTAAAACATAGAATAAATTTCTTATTATGCAAAATTGTTTATAAAATAAATACAAAATGCTGTTTGTTCATGACTTCCAATTTCCTATCAATCATTTGCCTTTCAGTCTGTCAAATTGCTATCAGACTGGGAAAAAAATTCTCCGAACACCTCGCTGAGGGCAATATTTGAAGGAATCTTTGCTTCCAGGGTTTTTACATACTTAAGTTCCATGATTATTCTTTCTTGCAGACTATTTGACATAAACAAAACACAACATCAATCAGAAATTTTTTGCCATCGTCATAAAATACTTCAGTCTTGTTATTTAAGTTAGATTTGTAATAAAACCTTTCTAGAAGAGCTGTTTATTGCTTTTCCCATCCTTAAGTGTGAAACCAGCTTTAGTTAATGTGTAACTTAAAACACATAAGTAAATAAAAAGGAAACGGATAGCTGGAATATTGTTCTTATCAATCATACTAATTTTATTCTTAAAAATCTTTATAGGCACAAATAGTAGATTCTAAAGTTGCATTTATGCATGTGTGTATTTGATATGCCTGTGTTTCAGCTTTTCTTAATTTCGCATTAATTTCAAAACTGTACAGTCACTGCTTATGGATTTTTATAAGTAATTTAATCCACATAAATGAATGTTATAGTAGAAAAAGGAGAATAATCAAATATTATTTGATATTTGGATTAAATAATAATTAATGATAATGTTTACGAGATACATGCACTGGATGCAAACCACAAAGTACCGCTGAAAATACAAACAGATAACTCAGTCTAAAGCAGAGCATGGATTTAGCAGATTTTGGAAAAATCCGTGATTTCCTTCAAATTTTAAATATTCTTAATAGTTTCACTTTCTTCATCTCAAGTCTTAGTTTTATAAATTAAAATTTCGTAAAATTAATATTTTATTGAAATCTTAATTTATTATTAAAATTATATAGAATAATTATATAATTATAATTACATTATAGAATATGTAACGTC
>KK112988.1:261013-284599 GCA_000611955.2 Stegodyphus mimosarum | reverse complement strand
TATTATAGAATCCGTGCTTTCATTCAAATATTCAATATTCTTAATAATTTCACTTTCTTTATCTCAAATGTTTTATGAAATCTTAATTTATTGTTATAATTATTATAATTATATAGCATCTGTGACTTCATAATTACCTAGAATAATGATATAATTATATAGAATCCGTGACTTCATTCAAATATTTAATATTCTTAATAGTTTCACTTTCTTTATCTCAAATGGTTTATGAAACCTTACTTTTATAAATTAATATTTCACAAAATTAAGATTTTATGAAATCTTAATTTTGAAAGTGAATATTTGAAATGCGGAGGAAGGTTAATTAAAAATTAGCTTTAAATTTTTTGACCGATAATATGTTATAAGAATGTTATAAGAATGATCGATAATATGTTATAAGTTATAATTTTATACTAAAATATAGTTTCGAACTCCTACTTTGTGGTATTAGTTATTTTTAAAATAAAAGCTGAAAATTTAATTTTCAACATTCTTATAACCAGACATTATAAGAAAATAGTAACTTTACCAAATCACAATCACTCTGCCTGAGTGATTAATTTTAAATTTTGGGTTTTTGATGTCATTTTTGGCTTGTCTTAAGATCGCTTAAAAGTAAAATAGAATATTCCAAGGTTGATATTTTTCCTTAAATGTTACTCAATGATATTCTTATGATTTATTAGAATGTCACATTCCTTAATTTACAATTTTTCGAAAGCTAAAACTATATTTTTAATATTTTCATGAAGTTTTATTACTTATAATCTAATAATCATTTAAAAATTCATTAAACGAGAAATATTTTCAATTTTTAATATATGCAAATAATGCTAAGATGGTTAAGATTTTAATTGCTAATAATGTTAAGATCTGACTGGATGTCAAAAGTGAATTTCGCCGCTGTTTCCTAGAAAATGAATGCTATAAAATTCTGTGAATAAGATCTCCTTTTTGAAAAAATGAATCTTGGACAATACTTTTCACGTCATTCTGCATAGCAATATTTCATGATTAATCTATTAATCTGAGAAAAGTTTTCTAAATTTATATTCCATTTTTCAGCTACTTGCAGTTACAAATATTTCACTCTTCAATTTATGTACGACCCCTGAACATGAACTCAAACTTTAAAATTAAATATCTTGGGATAATTTAGTGTATGGTATCAAATGATACTTTAGAATAAGTATAAAAGTTTACTGAATGTACCTAAAGAGATCGCAGACCCATATAAAATTTAGATTTCGAATTAGTAATATGCGCAATATTGAATTTAAAATTTGAAATGACAAAACGTCAGTATATGAGCCAATTAAAACATTGGCGGAAATGTAAAATATAAAGGCCGTATAAGGATTTTTGAGCACACGGTTTAAATTTTGATTAAAAATAGCAGTTTCAGTCTTGACTGCCGCTCCTAACAAAAGTCACTGACACCTGTTGAAAATACCAAAGAAAAATTTATTTAAAATCTTCAACAGGTGAAAATAAGATTAATATAAAACAGTACAAGTTATACATACAGAAGTGAAGAATATTAATTCTGCTTCAATTCAGAAAATTCAATTTCGAGTGAATAATTAATATTTTATACTTATTCTTTGCCTATTTTCTGTAACTTTTGTACTGTGAAATTAAGCAGATTTTGTGTACCTATGTATATAGCAGCTGTTCAAGTTAGAAAGTAATTAAATTTTTATTTCCCATTTTCTCAGTTTGTGCCTTCTGAGTGGTCTAGTTGTTAAAAATTGATTTTTATTTTTCCGCTTTATCCAGCACAATATTTTTTCCCTGCCTTTATATAAATAACTTCAGATGGCAAAAATGTTCAGGAATTTTTTAAAGTCTGCAGAAATGTATTATTGAGTTTTCAGAATTGCTATACCAACAATTCTGAATTTTTTTAAATTAGGAAATAACCCAAAGATTAAAACATAATATTTAATTTTAAAAACAAAATTACATTCTGGTGTGATTACTTTAATTTTAATATTAAATAATATTTTAAGTTTTCTTAATTTCCTTTTCTTAATGCCTTGTGTAATTTTATATGAAAAGCTCCTTGTGAAAAATTAAGGAGCCAACGCTAAAAGTGTTATTAAGAAGTATTCATACGATCAGAATGATCAGAACTTATAATTAAGCTTCAGTTTTAATAAAATAATTAATTGTATCAGCGCTAAAATATCAGTAGTATGCTGATAAACCCCTCGAACAGAAAAATTAAAGTAGAAAGAGTTTAAGGTGTTTACTACCTAGTGTCTAAATCTTTTAGGGTAGAAATGTATCAGTCTCAAAATCCTTTTTGAGATAATAGCCTCGCATAAAGTATGCAGGTGGGAAAATGATGAAGGTACTTTCAAAACCGTTCACAGTGTTGATTTGTGGATATTACTGAGATTTACGGCTTTCATTTCAACGAGCCGTTAAAGTTGCAAGCCTGCTGAATTCTGCAATCTTCAAACTCCGAAAAGCAAATATGCTTTCTCCTGTTCAAGTGATTGATGAGAAAAATCTCCGGATATCAGCGTATTAGAAAAATGACTACACGTCAGACGGCAAATTACGCTTCATTTGAGTAAGTTTATATTTTTATTACTTTATTTAAATGAAACACGCTAACAGCAAAATAGAGCATTGCAATTAATCTTCGACATGCAGAACTTAAGAACACATAAAAGCAATTTAAAGTTGAATTTTTTCCCTGTTATTAAAAATATTTTCTGAGTTACGTTTATTTTAAAAGAATATTCTCTCTGTTATTAATATATTTTAGCAGCGATGAAAACTTCGTTTCCTAAAATATTTTAGTATTTATTAGCTGCATATACTTTTAAAAACCTACCTTGCGTAAAACTTTTCTCAGGAACTTCATTTAATAAGTGATGGATTTTTAAGGCTATTTATTTTAAAAAATAGCTTTATGTATTTTATTATCTAGTATTGAATACTCTTCCATTTGATCAACATATATTTTTAAACAAAGTTAAATGTTTCGAAAAAAAATTATTAAAATATCCATGAAGAAATATACAACGTCAAATACAAAAGTTCTTTCATTATTGGTAAAATTCAAGACTTATTAACTTCAAAGAAACTATTCAGCGCATTTGAAGCGAATATGTTTCACTAGAGAAAATAATATTTTTACTTGGAAACTAGAATAAAAGAAATAAAACGCTGGAACACATTACGCAGATGACTTTTAAAAATAGACTTTGATTTACTAGGAGCAATAGTATTTTCATTTAAATTAGATATGTGGAATAATTTATTCGTACCTAGCAATTAACATTTCGAAAAAGTATGCAATTCTGAAACAACATTGACTGTAAGAAACACATCTTTTTTTGCACGAGAAAAAGAATAAGAAGTCTTAAAATATTCTTTTTCTCATACTTACATACTTAAATACAATAGAATAACCATTTGCGAATAACCTAAGAGCAAGTTGTTTTAATTATATTTATTTTATATCATAAATCTATAAATCTATAAATCTATAAATCTATAAATCTAATTGTGGTTTGAAAAAGAGATCACTCAGTTTCAGATTTTTCACGTGCATTCATTCATATGAATGCAGATTACTTTGGTTTGGTTTGGTTTACTTCATTACGGCAAAGCAGACGAAGACTATCTGTCTAAAGGGAGGGATGCCTTCATAAAGGACTTTCTAAGGGAAATTGGTTCGTACACACGTTACACATGGGGAAAATGACGAAAACGTCGATGCAGCCAGCCCGTTCGCCGGGATTCGAACCGCGGACGGAACTACCCGTGTTCAGCGACATTATCGGTCGGCCGCTGGTGGACCAAATAATTGTGGAAACTTTTATATACTAGATCAAAGGTTCTCATTTTCAGAGGAAGAATGCCGTCAGCCTTTCGTTTATCTGTTAAGTTATTTAGTTTTAATTTAAGGATACAAAAAAAATATTCAAGCTTTTGTATTTATCAACATTTTCTATGCTTGTTTAATTTACCAAATGCATTAAAAATAATCTAAAATAAATGTGTATGTATTTTTTGAGTTTTTGAGTTTTTGAGTTTTGTATTTTTTGAGTGAAGAAAAGGGGGATGATTGTCTAGCTGCGCTGAAAGGGGTGCGAGGGGAGTTTGAGAACCAATACAGCAGATACAGTTCCCAACCTGGCACTGATAACAGACATACTTATATCGAAAAGTAGGAGTGAAATTAATTATAAGAAGCTGCCGTTTTCTATCCAGCTAGATTACTGTCAAAGAAAATGTCGTACCTTTTTTCTCTCCTTTAATCACCGCAGAACATTCTTGGGGTGACAACTATGAATGTACTCAAGAAAAAAAAAATAGTTAGCGGGAATCCTGCCAAAAGAAACTTGCTTTTTTATTGTTTTTTCCGGATCCGAAGCATGGACCATGTTTTATAAGATAAAGTTGCCAATATTGAACTTGTAAATGTTCCCCCCTGCCCCTTAGAACGTCAGAGTATTTTTTTCTTTTTCCTTTCTAGCAAGCGTTCAGAAATCCCAACGTTTCTGAATGCCATTAGTTTAAATCCTACACACATCACCACTTTTATGTAATATGTTTGAACAAGTAAACCATTTGCAAAAGTCAGCGCGTATGTTAATAACATTCTAGACTTTTTTTCCCACTCGTATCTGAAAATCGTTATATGGTAGGCAATTTTCTGAGAAACTAAGCAGATCATTAAAATAACATTAGCTTTTAGATTTAGAGTTTTCTTTCACTTTAAAGTATGTTTACGTGCAACGTCGATATTTTTAGAAAGCTTTGGGACGAAAATTTCTAGTCTTTACTTAATACCTTTACTTTCAACGCTGCGAAATTTCTAACGATCATAGCAAGTAAAGAAAGCTTGCATAATAGCTTTGATATTATAAGCTTCTTAAAATAATTCGGTTAGCTTGAACAATTTTTTTCCAGTAGCCAAAATGTTGAAATATATATATTGTTGCGTACTTACGGAGTCGTAATGGATCGAATGCTCACAGAACCGATGATAGCTTGATAGAATTTATTTTCCCGAAAGAAACACTTTACAGTTATGGAGCATTCCACAAAAAATATTCGTGCAGCTCTTCTCAGTATAACAGCCGACAATCAGTAGTTACCACTTTAAACTATTAAGAACATTAAACACAACGCAATGCAAAACGAATCTAAACAGCGAAGCTCGCACAGAGATCTTTCAATATTCCGAAACCCACTCTAAACTGAAAAGCTGAGAACTGATGCTCTCTCTGGTCTTATATAGTGCTCCCCAGCCGCCGAGAAATCTCTAGTAGCTTCCATTTCTCAAAATTACTGGAAAGCATGTATGCTTAAAGTTGCATACAAGTGCCGGATACATTTCAGTTGCTTATAGAGACCAAATACAGTTATACATTGACTGGACCAAAATGTCGCCAAATGGTCACCACTTTTAGCGACTTGTGGCGATTTCTCCTTTAGTAGTCAAAACTGTCTCCAGCTTAGGGATATCTTGCCAATTTAGTCAGATAGCCATTTACCTCAATGTTATAGCGACTTGCTCCTGTAATCTTACTTTTCTGGTAGCGTCTGGCTTTTATTGAAAGCGTTTATATTATATTACAGAGGGGTTTATCATAAACAAATAGTGTTTCTAGGTCAAAAAGGGTAGTTAATAGCTAAATTAAAATGAACTGTTATGGGATTATTGCAAATTAAAGTTAGAATTTTGATTTACATACTTTTTATCTTACGTATAGAATGGCGAAGGGGAGAATTCTCTTTTTTTTTGATAAATGCAAATGAGTTGCTTTGGAATTATTTAGCTTTTATTTAAAAGCTAATAAATGCGTTATTTAGCATTTCGATTTGCAGTAAGCTGTGAGTATCTGATCCATAGTGATGAATACTGACAGAATTAATGATAACTGAACAGCTCTGATGATGCGAGTATCTGATGAACGCTGATATGTAATCACAGAAATGATGGAGTTTTACTTAACAACCAGTTTTTTATGTCATTTCTTTTCTACTCTTTTTGTTTTTAATTGACCTTCAGTAAAATGGAAATTAAGCAGGGTTTAAACAGCTCCTTCAAGTATTGTTCAGTGATTTTGTATTGGCAACAATTTGACAATTTGGTTTGCAGACATGCAACAGTTTGCAACATTCCCTTCCCCAGTTTATTAAGCTATCCCACCGTCGTATTTTCAGCCTGTCGCAGAATTTTGTAGTTTATATTGATACGAAAAGCCCAGAGGCTACGCGGAGAAATAGTTTCCCCGCAAAACTCGGATAGGGTTGCCAGACTTGGCGCTAAATCGCCCATTTGGCAATGTTTAGCGAGAGAATAGCGATGTGCCATAGACAGAGTGAGAAGATTCTAGAACGCATTCTCAGCGGCTTTCTAGGGAATATTCTCGAAGGTCGGTTAAAGCTATATATACCGAGCCTGTATGGGAAAAATGTAGTGTCTTGAGTTCTAAGAGTAGGTTGAGAGCTGTACTTTAATGCTTTTGCTGTGAAACATTCCTCAGCGTTATGGTCTGAAGGCTGTTTTGCTAATTGTTTCAGCGTGTTTGTCGTAGTTTTTCGACGAGTGTAAATGTATTTTTGGAACTATCTTGTATAGTATTGCTAATTGGTGAATAAATTTTGTTTTGATTTTTCATCAAGTGTTATCATCAATTACTCCAAATCTAGGATCACGTAGAACGCAAAATAATGATAGGAATTTTCTACTTAGACTGGTAATTTTAGTAGAATTATAAGTAAAATCGTTGTATTTTTCTGTATAATATAGCGCGAGACAAATTTTAAGAGAAAGCTATGCCGGGAAAGTAAGAGTGCAGGGGCAAGTCATTTAACATTGAGTGAATGGGTATCTCGGTAATTTGGCGAGAAATCGCCAAAAGTTGCCGAATTTGGCGCTATTTTGTTACGGTCTCCGTATCACCGTAATAAGTATTGTAATTGAATAAATGTAATTGACCACTAGTTAGCTGTAACCGTAATTCCACCCTCGCATTGCTTTCAAGTAATTTTCAGGAGCAGAAAGTACTAGAAATACGTCGGCGGCAAGTCCGAAGAGACAGTATCTGCTGTCAGTTGCTTAGTTATTGTTGCGAGTTGTAGGTCCGCGTGAACTGAGATAAATCCGAGTTAGCTTTCGCTGTGCATTGCGTTGTGTTTAACGTTTTTAGTAGTTAGAAGTGCAACTACTGATTATACTGTGTGATTCTGTGAACACTTGTACGAATATTTCTGCGGAGAATTCCAGAGTTCTGAAATATTTCTTTCGATAAAAATAAATTTTATTAACCTATTATCGGACTTGTGCATTCAATCTATTACGAACACGTATGCAAGCAACAATACATTAGAAAGTGAAAGTTTGTTTGATTATTAGCTTATTAAAGCTTAGGAGTAAGTTAATAAGAAATAGCTGTTCGGAGTGAAAGTTTCTGAACATACTAATGAAAACGCTTGAAACGCAACTTTTATGTTTATTCAAATTTATATATAATTTGAGTTAAATTTTCCTACTGGCAGAAGTGAATAAATTTTGTAACAGTTTTAGTTTGCCCACGTCTATGATCATATAATAAAGTTTTACTTTCATAAGTTTTCGGTTCGTGTGCTTCACAGATCATAGAATAAAGTTTTTAAGTTTCAGTTTTCTCATTGAGGGCTTACTGAATTATAGTATAGACAGTTTCTCCTTTGAATACGAACTATTTAATTTTTTGGGTGTAATAATAACGGTTATTTTCTCTTTGAATGAAATGATAATCTTTTAGTTACAAGGCGATAATTTAGTAACTTGGGTAAATACTAAGCTACACTCTATTTTTGAAAAAAAATTTCTAGTTAATATTTAAAGTGGCTTCATAAATTCTTCCTACATAATTAATCATTTTACATTGTAAGGTTTTATTTAAACTAACAAAGTTTTATTTTAATTTTCCCCTTTCTATCTGTTCTCATTTCAACTTCCCGTTAGAATAAGCGCGCGTTTCAGCTTTATGCTAATTTGAAGTGGAGCCAAGGAGTATTTAAGCAAAAGGTAGAAACCTTTCAGTGTGAGAGAGCTTTTAGTCTCAGACCACAGTTACTCTATTCGACGTTCGCCTGACTAGCTAGCATTTAAATTCTAAGCCATAGCGCTTTTACTTGATTGCTTACTGAAGTAATTCCAAGTGCGTCAGTATTAGCTAAATCTTGCTACGCACCATTTAGTTTAGAGGCCAACCTCGCGTTATAGCTCTGTGAGCAACGATTACTTAATTTCTATTTAGCCCCCCTCTTTTTCAATTAATTTGATTGTTCATTTTAGACCCAAGTGCGGTCTTTATTTTCTGTATCCCTCCCGAGTTGGGAAGTGGCTGTACATAATTGTGGTTTAATAAAAGAGGATTTTAATTCCATCTGAAGTGCAGTTCTTCTACCACTTATTCATAGTATTCTACCACAGAACATAGCTGCATTCAGCTCCCTGTTCAAGATCAGGACTTTAAGCTGTCACGAAGATCTTTTCCAAGAATATGCACCAAACACTTAGTCCTGACAACATATGTGAGATTAAACAAATACTTGTAATTTATGTGGATGACTCTTTTCCTTTTTAAAGTGAAAAATACACTCGCTTTTAATTCTACAAATTTAAGTTTCATTTTATTTAATTCTAAAAGAAAAACAACCAACTGACTTTCATTTTTAGTATAAATATTTCTTAGCGAAACTCAATAATTTTATATATAAATTTAATTTTAAAATAGATACAAAAATCTAGAATTAGAAATCAATTTGCACTTTGATTGCTTAATATATAACAAGCAAGTCCGAGCCCACGAGCATCTGAGCAATAAAGTCGCTGAATCGCTGAACACTGTCAGTTCCGACCTGGGTTCTGACTGGGACTGATCTGGTTCTCGCCTGAGAACTGGGCTGCAGGGGAATGGGCTGGCTGCATGGGTATTTTCGTGGTTTTTCCCCATGTGGTAATGTGTATACGAACCAGTTTCCCTTTGCAAGTCCTCCACGAAGGCATCACTCCCCTTAGGCAAATAGACATAGAATGCTTTTCCAGGACCTCAACAAATGAATAAATCAACAGCAAATCCGAAAAAATTAGCAGTTCTAGAAATATAAGTTCAATGCAAGATTTCTTTTGACAAATAATTCAATCTTGTCGAAAGTGAATCAATCAAGAACGATAATAATTTAAGCACGCAAAAAAATCTAACTAGTTAATTAATATTACCCAGTTTGGCAAGAAGTAAAGCAGAGTAAAGTAATGCATTATCAATGACGTGCAAAATAATGTAATTTACGACATACTGTTATTTATTTATAATACATTTTCAAGCATTAAATTATTTCAAAAATATTACATGGATTTCCAATTTTTCCATATATTTTAATCTATCTTTCTAGGAAACGTGGCTAAAAATGCTTTGGAACCAAATATTATTTCTTTTCAAAGTGACAAATGCAAAACATTATCTGACGAATAATTCTAAGAAACGATGCAGGAAAATCAGATATTTTTCATTTGAAAAAGCTTTTTATTCTCATAGCGTTTTAAAGCAATACTGATGATGAAAACGTCCGTATTTAAATGTTAAAAAAATTTTTAATTACAAATATCGTAACATTTAGAGTCAAAATATGAAAATTTAATGAAAAATAATATAATATGCGTAGACGCAAGAAAAATTTAAAGAAAAAAATGAGTGAAATATTTTTTGGGGGGAATATAACATGTAGAGCCTTAAAGTTTGATTATAAAATTGAAAATAAACGTTTATGAACAAAAGGATAATGATAAAAAGTGCATAAGGAAAGTGCATTGAGGAAAATAGTGATATTTTCTTTCAAACGTAGAACATTTCTTTTGGATAAGTAAATAAGACACATAAAAATATCTAAATTTAAAGCAAATATTTTATCTAACACATAAAAATAGCTTTTGAATAGTTAAAAAGTTCTCTCTGTGTAAGAAAAATTTATTAAGAAGGTTATATATGTTTATGTATAGAAAAGTTACTGGTTGCAAATATTTAAAATGAAAGTACCATACTTTTACAAAAATAAAAATATTCTCCTAACTTTGTTGTTTATTTCTAACAGCAATTCGGGGTAGTACATTATTATTTTCGGTTATGTTAAGAAGGAAGCCATGTTACAAAAACATTAAATTTGTTATAATTAATAACGATAAAAGACGATTGATTAAATGAAAATACAGAGTGAGGTACCAATTTCCAGAATAAGATACCACACGTATTGCACATGGCAATAAATACAACTTAATAGCTATTAGGTTAGTAAGTGGCTTGGATTCGCAAAAGTAAGCCTCATTTCCTCAATACTATGTTATGAAGATGTCCTTAACGTAATCAAGCTGTCATCTCGCAGGTGCAGTTGCCATAACGAAATACAGTCTAACCTCGGATAATTCAGGATAACTGCGTCGATTTCTCTTGAATTCAATTATAAATTTTACGAATATGAATGAATAACGTTAAAAAAAACTCCTCCACGAAGACGTTTTTCATAACACAGACAGACTGTTTGCATGAATTATTTATCTGTATATCGAGCATATCTTTCAATACATAGATGCAGAGATGAAATTTTATTATCCTATTTGATGCCTTTTCAAAGAAGCCATCTTCGCAGAATTCATTATGGCAGACTTCAACTCGTATGCAAATACCAAGGCGATAAAACGTCATCCGTTAATATTTCGTAATAATTAGCTGCATAAAATGACATCCACCGCTTTCTACCGGCAAAATTTCGAAAAGTCAAAAAAGTTATCGGATTGTAGTGAAATTTTGTAAGCAAGTAGCCATTAGAAATCTCCTGCGTTGGCCTTAATTAATGCATCTCAAATTCTAAATACGATAAAGTCATCACTAAAAGAATATTAATTTAATTTCTTTCATATATTTAAATATTTTATTGTAATTTTAACAACAAATTCCTATATTTGTAATTTATGAAATAGTTAACTTTGGTTCTTTTATTTTCAGAAGTATGATTGATACGCAACTTCTGCGCAAGAAGAATAAATTGTATATATAAGTAGTGTAGGTAGAATCTTTTATGACAGGCTAGAGAAGAATTGAAAGAGTTGTAATTAAGGAATTCTGTAGTCTGTGTTTCACCAGTGACAATGCAATCACGAAATACCTGTTATTTTCCATTCAATTAAAGTCATGGGTCAATAGTTAAATTGGAAAATATAGTGGTAAACCAGTCCGTTGCTTTATTACGTAAAATAAACGAAAGAGTTTTCACTGTACAGTATAGATTAATATTATCACGTGATGCATTAATGTTTTAAAAATAACTGTAAAACGATTTTATGACTTCATATACGTAACTGTTGTTCAAAATGTTTTTTCTTGGATAGGGAGAAGGAATTTAATAACGAGTAAAAAAGCTATATTTTTTAGGCTTTCGTGATTCTGATTTAGATGTCTTGAAGTGAAACAAAGCGAATTTTTACTCTGCGGGAAATGTTATAATAAATATTGGGTCATCTGGAAAGTTCTGCGGTTTCTTGACGATAAGTACGCTGTGAAAAGAAAAAAAAAGGACAGTTCTACATCTCCCGTTCTACTGGACCGATTGACGAAATTCAAATTACGTTTTTCATGTCTCGAAAGCGCGACTCAGGATATGTATTAAATTTATATATAGCATTGTTCAAATATGGGTATTTTGAGACAAAATCGGAGTTTCTCTGAAATACATGCCCATTTTTTTCCATATTTCGATTCTACGACTTAAATAATGCCAAACTTCCAAGTTTTGTAAAAATCGCAAGAGTAGTTTTCAAGAAATTAGCCCTCAAAATTTTAGCTTCTCAAAGTTAATTCAGTTTGGTATGTATTTATTAAGCTCTCTTTTTTTATGAAACTTATTTGATTCCTTCTTTCGAAATTTAGGTTCGCCCATTTTCTATGATTTATTTTTCTATTTTATTTTATTAAATTTCTATTTTTAAATAATTTTTATAAATTTTACGAAAAACATTTTGAATTATAACCTATAAAATTTTTACATTCATCTTAAAGTAGGTGTATTTCTAAGCATACCTGCAGAAAATTAGAGCTTTTTATTCAAAATTTCCGAAGTTATACGTGAATTTATATATTGGAGCGTTTTGAAATTTGCCATATTTATTGGAAACGATAAGAACGAAATTGTGGTTTACGCACTTTGTTAAAATTATTTGAAAGTAGAATGATGGTGACTTTTTTTCCTCTCATCCACAATGTAAAAAGGCAGGAACGATGTGAATTTTTTTTCTCCTCTACGCAACGGAAGGGAAGGAAAACAGGTTGCCACATTTTAAGAAGTTCACCAAGCCTCAAACTGAAAAAAATTAGCCACGTTAAATTTATGAATTTCTCCATAAATTTCGCACCAAATTTTACAAAATTTAATATTTAGTCATAATTTGAGTCGTAGAATCGAAATATGGGGAAAAATTGATATGTTATTTCAGAAAAAGTCCAATTTTGTGTCAAAATACCTATATTAGAACAAAGCTATATATAAATCTAATATTTATCCTACGTCGAGCTTTCGAGACATGGAAAACGCAATTTGAATTTCGTCAATCGGCCCAGTAGAACGGGAGATATAGAACTGTCCCATTTTTTTTTTTTTTTTTTTATTGCGCAGTGTACAAATGAAGCAGTGCAAGAAACACAAAGCGAGTTTCATTCAAGCATATAAGCACTTTTTTGTTCTATGACTTTTTGTCTTTTCTCTGGCAGATGGCTCATTTTTTTTAAATTGTCAATTTTTTTATTTTTAAAGACATTATCCAGGTGCTGTTTGGTATTTTTCAAAGAAATGAAGTCCACGCCACTCAGAGAATTTTGAAGTGACCTGAAGAGCAAGGTAAAGTGAAGGAGCAATGTCTAGTGAATATGACAGATGACTCAAAACTTCTCAACTCTACTGAGTAAGTTTGAGTTTGACATTCTTCGAAATATGAAGTTGAGCATTGTCCTGTTAGATGAGAGCACCTCGTAAACTAATCAATTCCGAGCGCTTTGCGTCGATTTCTGCTTTTAAACTGCCACTTGAGAGCAGTATTTTCTCACATTTTTTGTCTACTTTGGTAGAAAAAAAAGTTTAGTCTGCAGTTCCTTTATAGTATCATCATACACAAAGCATTATTTTTCTGGAATGCAACCCATTCTCGATGGTTCTGGAGAAGGTTCTCCTGGTTTACTCCCTGATGTTTTTCTTGTAAAATGGTGTTGTATTCACTTCTCATCTTCAGCAATGAGCCGTTTCAAAAGAGGAGATTCTTCATATTTTTTCAGTAAAGAATCGCATGCCAAAACTCGAGAAAGCATATTTTGCTGCGTTAAAGTACCATAAATCATAGCAACTTACGTTACAAATTTTCTGCTAATGATCATATACTGTACTTTTTGGAACATTTTGACGGTCTGATAGTTTCTGAATTATATAACGGAGAATTTCAGCAATAGCTCCTCTTGATAAGTCCTTGTTTACATTGGATGGTCATCCAGGACGGATATCATCTTCGAAGCTGAAATTTTAGCACTTCTCAAACTGCCTTCAAACTGTGTCATCAGAGACAGTATTTTGTCCATATGTCGTACAAGTTTTAAAAGCAATTTGACAAGCACTTTTACAGTTTCAAAATAAAAGAGCATAGCGTAATGAAAATGAACTTCTGGGTTTTTCATTACATTGGGAAAAAATACAACAATGCATCCAAGAATTAAACAAAATGAGCAGAAAAGACCATATTTGAATATTCCCTTCAATCAAAATCAGTCCTTATCAGAAGTAGCAAAATAATGAAAAGAAAATGCGCTTTGATTTCAAGAAGCGCAGAATTTTCCGGATTACCCAATATATCTTCGACTATTCCTCCTTTCGCCTTTTGAATTATATAGCCCTAACATACGGAATAAGCATTCTACGTGTCCTAAGTATTTATACTTCTTCCAAACACATAATATACTTAATTAATCTTAATTTAATTATCTAATGAATAGTTAATTAGATTTATTAGTCTTGTTATTTGTATCGGGGAATTAGGACCTCTTCGAAGCAAAATAATCTTTATCACGACAAAGTCAGATAATACTCACAAAATGATTTCCAGAATGGCATTTTTTATTGATTACAAAGAAATCAATAAATAAAGCCTTTAAACAATTTTTGTCCTGTGCGCATCCTTAACGCGAAAGGAGGGGGAAGTTACCCTGTTCCTGACAGTCTATCCATCATTTCTTTCTGTCACGCCCTCTTTTCAAAGAAGCTCAAACTTACCCGTCGCATGGAACCTTGAAAATCGTCTTTCGACACTGATTTTCTCCTGTCCGTTTGTCGTTTGAGCATGGCTGCCTGAAAAGCGGCCTCTGAGATATTCTTACTATCTTGCCTCTTGTTGAGGAGATTCTTCAATGTCCGGATCTCCTGCTCCCTATCGTGTATTATTCGGCCTAGTTGCTCTGACAGGTTTCGGGCATTCTTCAGTTGACGTTCCATAATTTCAGACATTCGACGCTCTCGCACTAGTTGAGATTTTGTGTCCTGAAAAGATTAAAAATCCTGTGATTAACAGACATACTTCGTTTAGATTTAATATTCCATTCATACCCATTTACATGAAAAATTTTAGATATCACATTTAGCAGTTGTAAGGTAATTTTATAACACTTATTTTAATTTGGAAAACCTTTACTATCAATTCTTGCTTCCATCTACAACTCCTTACCAGAATGAGGTTTTACGTCGCGTTGAAACGCAAATGTGTTAGAAGAAGTATTTAAGGAAGGTTCAACCTACTTCGTTAGAGAGTGCTAGGAATCCTTTGTAGCGTGTGTCTGCTTTCGGGCTAAGTCACTCTTGAAACTATTATACTCGACCGTATATTACGTGCCTTTTGATATTCGCCGGCTAATTTAATTTAAGGGCCAACTACGTTAGATAATTGTGTTTAGCTTCGGCTAAGTTAATTATAGTTTAGCTTCTTATTTCTTATTCTAAGTTAAAGCCCGAGTAGAGGCTTCCTCTAAGCCCGAGAAAGGGCCGATTGTTATTCTTATTTTAAGTGAAATAAAGGTTTTTTTTAAGCTTTCTGGAGTCTACGCTTTAGTTGTTTGAACGCAACGATAAGTCGCTACACAGTTCACTAAGTTCCTCGACGTTCATCTAAGCCAAAAAGAGTGAGGAACCGTATACAGTGAAAAGTTGAAATCTAGTTTTAAAAATATATTTGTATTATCCCTGGGTTAGAAATACAGTAATTGGCTAAAAACCGACTTCTTCTGATATTAAATGGTCTCACGATAGGGACAAAGTAAATTCCAGTAAAGGAAGTATCAGCTTCACGAAGATTTACAGGCTGACAACGAACTCAATCAGTCAAGCGCAAGGTATCGAAGTAAAAGTTTCATTTAAATTCAGATATAGTCTTAGAAGGAAACTATGTAAATAAAGCCAAACAATTTTAATTACGTTTTTCATGCTATCATCAGAATAGAATTTTTAATCCAAATGGCATTTATTACTCAGATTTGAAGAAAGTTTGACTACAGAATTTAAACCAAATCTCCAAATTGCTAGCAAAACATAATATGAGTTTTACAATAACAGTGATGACCAAATTGGCAAATTACAAATGAGCCTTTATCTACAACAATTTCTTTGAAGTAAAAATGTAGAAGAATTCTTAATTAAACCTCTTATTTTATAAAAGATATTAATTTTAATGAACGCGTATGAGAGCAGATCTCACTGTTACTGCGAACGGACCTTCGGATGGCTAACCAGTCATGAAAAAGAGGACAGTCAGTCCAATAATCGGAACTTTTCTAACTGCGAACTATGATAGGTACGATAGATTTATATAATCATTGTTGCATCATTTAGGCGACAGATATTCAGGATCGTTATTAAATTAAAAATCCATACTATCTTGATACGATGATTAAATATATGTATTCACATGCCAAATTTAATTAATTGAGAAAGTAATGAACACCGTTTTCTGATTCACAGAATTATTCTTAGGTGAGTGAAATAATCCCATTTCTCAGTGTCAACAGATGAAATGTTTCTATCTGAAAATTAAGCTGGTATGTGATTATCACATAGACATCTATGTTAGGTTTATGGAAGGAAATGCGCTTTTATATATATGATTTGTCAAGAAACAGATTATATAAATAAATAGTTTTTATTTCTTAAATTTTTAAGAATTTGGGCAGAAAAATATTTATTTTGTTTTAATTTTTTAAATAACATACACATTTTCATCACTAAGAAAGCAGCCGTTACTATTGAATTCTGTTCTTCTCAGTCGTTATGCTTGCTTTTAATTGCAAGAATGTCACAATTTGTAAAAAGTTTTACGATTATTCATTATACTTATGCTTGGGACATTGCCATCAAATAGCGTCATCACTGAAAGTCGTATGTCTTCATTTTAAACCCAGAGGGAAAAAAATGCGTTGACTTTAATGATGCAGTCCTTAATTGCGGGTTAATTTAAACGACAAATATTTTCATGTCTTTTTTAATATTCAAAATAATCATCTTCCTCCAGTGCCAGTTTATGGAATGTTATTGCTAGAAACTATAGAATGTTAAGCTACAGAGTATGGTTCTAAACAATGGAATGCAGTTGTTATTTTAATAACATTTTCTAGCAAAGGAATATAAAGAAGGCAATTTTTAATCTCCTTATAAGCAATAATCTTCTTAGAAGCCTTTTGTACTTCGAGGCTCATTTTATATCACAAAATATTAATCCGAGACATTTTACATTCTCTTTTTGTCACTTTACTGTGAAATAAATCTTCCTGCAAAATGTTCTTTTTACTTTCTTGTAGGAAGTAAAGGAAGTAGTACTGTAATCGCGAAAAATTTCCGTTATTATATTTCAACGAAAATAGCCCTTTTGACCTCTCTTGAATCCGTTTGGATGATGTTTTTGAGTGACATACGTACTGACAGAATAAAGGCCTATTTTTTTCCAAAACAGATTGTAAAATGGATACAAAATGATTCAGAAGAGACATTTTTGTGACGTCTGTACGTATGTATCTAGCATAACTCAAAAATGGGTCGCCGTAGAAGGTTGAAATTTTGTACACGGCATTGGTATAATGTCTAGTTGTGCATCTCTCTTTTTTGCTGCATTCGGCCTCACCAAACGCGTACATATATATATATATATATATATAGATACTTTTATATATAGATACATATTACATATATATATATATAGGTACATATATATATATATATATAGATAGATAGATAGATAGATAGATATAGATATAGATATGAACATATTTCCGCTTTCTCACTTGCCTCAGTGAGCTCATTTTTTATTCTTATATTGGTAAATTGCGTTTTTTTTGCTTTAACAGTGATTGAATTATTTTGTTTTTATGTTCCTGCCACAGGTTTTATGCTTTTAGTTAATGTGCATGTAATAGTTGTAGAATTATCAAACATTTAAAAATTTAAGTATCGCTAGGCCTAAGTGGCGACTATTTGTTCATATTTGAAGCTCTTAGTGGTACACTGAATTAAGTCAGTTGGTGCACCTACTTCAATGGGACCAAAATTTAACTTTAAATTTTTCACCACCGAAAATTTTGTGGCGTAGAAACTCTAATTTTAATTGCAAGAATTAACTATTTTTAACTGTATTTTGTATTTTAGATTTTTCTTCATTTTATAATTTTTAATGAACATGTTTTGAGTTTTTTGCTTTGCCGCGAAGTGAGAACTGAATTGATTGAATGAGAAATATATATCTTAAGAAATTCAAGGAAATAAGTCTAAATGAAATGCAGCAAAAAGTGTCTATAATTTAATAGGCCGTACAAGGAAGTTATGTAGCGTCCTCATCAGGTATTTTGTTTATATGTTTGATATGAAATGTATTCTTTCTGAAATATGTTCTTTTTTATAACGCAGTATCATTCATTAACAGAAGTGACCTATGTTCAAAGGATTAATGGCATTGGTAGTTTATTTCAGAGCCAGAATCTAGATATCTTGATACGGAATGAGCTAGTTTCTTCATGCTGCCATAGACGATCGTGAAGCTGTGGTGTATAATTTATATATTTTTTGGGGAGCAAAAAGAATGGAAGACAAGTTAAAGAACTTTATCTCCGGACTTGTCTCAATCAGCCGTAGTTTCCTCAAGTACTTTGCTAGCGTGAGTCAAATTTCTGTTGCCAGTTGATAAATGTACAGTGCCCTGTAGTTAGAGATAATACATTTACTTCGCTAAGAAAACGAAGTAATATAATACCATAACTGATGCACTATTTCGTGCTGAAGTAAAATGAGTATTGAAAGCTTTCGAGCTTACGCTTCCTGTAATGGTTTTTACTATGCGTGCCCTTTCGATTGTAGTCTCCTCGTGTACCTTATCTTTTTATGACTAGAGTATGTTCAAATTTATGATAATATGTTTCACTTTTTTGGACAAACTATATAAATGTTTAATAAATATTGATATGTGGCATATATATAAACGTTTATTCTAATTTCCAAACTATATATGCTATTTTGTACAATTTTCCTGCATCACATGTAATCTTACGCCAGAGAAAGACCTTGAAAAAAAATGAAGACATATGTCCTTTGCTACACTATTTTTCTTCGCTCAGAGACTTTTTCTTTCTTTATTACTTTCCTATAGATTAAAAGGTAAAAAATAAAATGTGTTGCAGTTAACTATTGTGTAAAAATGAAACTCCCATGGGAAATAGAACATATTATTTACAGTATAATTATGTCATATATAAGTGTATAATACTATTTAGAATAACAGATTAAAAAATGCAATTAATATTTTCATATTCCTTCTTACGAGACAAGAACATCGCAAAATTAAATAGCTCGTATATAAATATTAATTAATTGAAAGAGAAGCATACTAATATAGAATTTAAATTTAGACAAAAATTGCAACTACAATTTAATGTATATTTTGAATAAAATTATCAGACATATGTCATTCTTCTACAGGAGCAAAAACATGTCTCCGCGCTTGAAACCAGTAGACTTTTATTTAAAGTGTACTCCAAATTAAGGCTGAGGTTTAGCTTTCTTTCAACTCTTAATCATTTGTTCTCGGTTCATTGCTTCGCGAGCCGTTCCATCGGCGTTACCAAGCTGACGTGATCCCTTAACGTGAGAAAAGAAAATTATGTGGGTTACATGATTTTAGTTAAATGCACAAAAATAAAAATAAATTTTGAAAGATTGTGATATACTTTGTCATAACTGACTAAAATAAAATCGTGGGGCACCTATATACCAATTATCTTAGGATAGTAAATTTGAAGGAACAGTAAAACTAATAGAACTGAAGTGACATATATGAATATCAAAACAGTCAATTAATTTAAATTTCTGATGATACGCAAATAGTGCTGGAGTGCTTTGCCATAAACAAATAGGTCATAAATTTTTGCTGGTCAATTTTATTTTAAAATTCACATTTGTTAGCAAACCTACGGAACTATTATAAGTCACATCAGATCAAGAATATTAATATCAAGAATATTAATATAAGTTAATAGTTACTTTTTTAATGCATTTAAGGGAAAAGAAAAAGTAAAGAAATTTGCATATTTTTTACATATACAATAGCAGGTAAAAGCACATACAATTCTTTTTTTTATAATCTATTATGCTGTACCTGCAGTTTAGATTCTTTATCACAGAAGGCTTCTTGCAGTTTTTCAATAGTTGCTTGCATTTTTGCTTTCTCTTTCTCGTGCTTCGTACAAACTATGTTTGCCTAAAAAGATAAAACAGCATTGTTATTAAGTTTTGTTTTATTGTGTCTTATATGAATGGACATAAATTTTAAAAATTCCAATACTCTGTCATAAAGTAGCTTATATTTCTTTTCTATAAATTGAAATTCATTAAATACCGTAAAATTAATGCACAATAGGAATAACTCTAAAATCAACTTAAATGCGTAATATGAATAATGCTATAAATTTTTGTTTAAACTGATCTTTTTGAGAATATAACTTATACATACATATACAGAAGTCAAGAAAGCAATGCAAATTCAATAAAATAAATAAATTATGAATATGAATGGGTTCATGCGATGTGTACTCCTTGCTAAAAATGTTTCATTTACTACTTGGGAATGAAATCTAACTCATAACTAAGCCTGTTAAAAGTTTACCGTAAATTTATATAATATGTAAGATCTAATAAAGTGACTTTTATTCTATTTTGACTGTTTGGAATGCATGTAGATTTGTATGAAAATTTGAGAGACAGAATTGATCTAGTAAAGAAAATGAATCGGGTTCATGATTTACATATGATAATGCATAAAATTTCGTAAATATTTGTATTATATCTTTATAATTTAATTTCCATGTACTCTTGTAATACTGAGTACTGTTTTATTTTAGTATATTATACAGTAAAGTTATGTATTTTAGTGATTTAATTTTTGATTTTGAATTTCTGTTCCTTTTTTATTGATCGTATGTGTTTACTTATACGACTCTGATCTTTTAATTCTGAGTCAGTGGACATTTAAATTCTAACGATAACTCAAACAGAACCGGAAATATAAAAAAAAAAGCTCGATATCTGGCCATAGCGACAAAGCTTACGCCAAATTTCAGAAAGCACGGTTTTTGGAGCCTTAAGAGTAATTTTTTTCAAAGTTCCCATAAAGGCTTACCTTTGAGCAACCCTATAAACGGCGGTTGGGAGCTGCCTTAACACAGTCAGTTAAGAATTTGCATTGGTAAGTTTCTTGCTTTAGACTCTTCTGTGTGTGAGTTTCTGATGACTTATGATAATCCTTGCATCTTATTTTAGTCATAGCATTTTATTCATTTATGATCGAGAAATTTTATTCTATAGCTGTCTTTTCTACCTGAGTCTTTTACAAGTTATCTTATTTAACAGATGCTGTTTAGCGTAATAAAAATTTAACTCCTCTTATCCATCTGATTCAGTCATTTGAGATGATTCTACAAACCTGAAGTTTACCCTAAAACTGTCTTTTCTACCTCGGCTTTTTACATCAAGTTATCTTATTTAAGAGATGCTATTTAAAATAATAAAAATTTAATTCTTCTTATCCATCTGACTCAGTCATTTAAGGTGATTCTACGAACCCGCATTTTACTCCGTAACTGTCTTTTCTTCTTGGGGTTTTCATAACAAGTTATCTTATTTAACAAATGCTATTTAACATAATAAAAATTTAACTCTTATTCATATGACGTTAGTTGAGGGGATTATAACAAGCCGTAGTACATTACATTCTACGCAATACGAATTGTATGGGATGTAAGCTATTACCTCCTCCTCACAAATTATTTCAGCTTTGGAAAGTAAATAGAATTCAATTTCAAGTAATTAACAAAATTGTTAAAGACCATTTAATGTTCAACCAAATAGACAATGTAAATTCTGATTTGAGACCTCTCTAAGGCGTATTGTGCTTATTTCAAAATACTGCTCTCCTTAAACGTCTTGTTAAAATAGTACAAGAATATTTAAAGTTATTATAACAATGGACAATCATTAGGAAGACTGCCAAAAATTAGGATCTACATTTCTAAAATAAAAGCAAGTGGGTTTAATACAGCTGAATGTGAATATGAAAACTAGTTAGAGAAATTAAAATTAATGGTCAAAGAAGATGATATATTTGATTCGTCATGATTTAAGTACCAGGAATTGAAAATGATACAAGCACAATTTGAAGAGAAGAGAAAATATGACAGTTATTTATTACTCTACAACAAGCCATAACTCTCTTGCCCTAAATCTATCTGTTTTTCATTAAATGCTGCACATAAATTAAGAAACAGAATACCCATATATGTAGCTTTATTAACCTAAAGAAGCGTTAGCCCAGACGGGATGTTAGTCTCAAAATGGCATTTTCCGTCGAATCACTAAAAGCGTTGAATATGTTTTCAAATTGTTGCCACCAAATATTAGCATCCTGTACAATATTTAAAGAAATTTAAATAATAAAGAATCTGCATGAATGTATGTATGTTTTTCGCATTGTGGAAAAACTACGCTACCTAGAGCCATCAAATTTTGAATACCGTAATCCTCCACCCGAACATGGGCACCTGGAAGCCCGAATTTTGAATTTCGAAATTGTTTTATTATCTATTTCATATTCTGTAACACTGTAACGAATTTTTGACTAACAAACTCAACGATTTCTAAGAGAGCAATGCAAACACTATACGAAAAAAAAACATTTTTATCTCCAACGCGCGAGACTGTGTATCGAAAATTCTAAACATATGCTGTTTCTAAATATTTTGTGTTGCTATCGAATTGAATGTTATGTGGTTTAAGTGCAAAGAACATGATATTTAATAAATAAAGGTAACACACAAAACGTTAAAAAAACGCCTCTTTGGATATCACATAAAATCTGAAAGCTTTCAGGCTTTTCCAAAATTTTGTGACGTTTCCTGTTTTGTTTTGTTATTATATTATAATGTATATTAAAATGTTTAATTCAAAGACAGAAACGTAATTTATGCAATGAATTATCGAAATTGTTGGTAACAAAAATACGATCTGAACCTGGAATTAAATGCAACAAAAAGAACGCGTAAGAAAACTAAATGTTAACACAATTTATTAAAAGGAACGAATAGAAATGTAAAGAATTTGTAAAGCTGTTGTAGTTCCGAAGTTTAAACACTATCTTCGTTTTGGTTGCGGGAGTGAAAATGGCAAAAATGCGTAATGGGCCTATGCGAGAACAACAGAGAAAAATTCGATAATATTCCAATTAAATCTTAGAAAATGAAATCACTAGCGATCTCAGTTGAACTAAAGGAAATAAAAAGCAACTAGGATACAATTTCTTGAAAACTTGGGGGTAAGGAGGTCTTAAAATTGGGTTTATGAATAGAAAACGAAATATTTTAGACATGATAAACTCCTCTTGGAAATATTTACCATTGGAAGACTCTGAAAATTTTGGCTGGTGTGAAGTAGAAAAAGTATTTATTTGAGTAGTAAATATGGGACAATGAAGGATTTATTTTCTGAATATTAAAAATAATTACACTTGTTCAGGATTTTATACTTAAAATATTTGAGCATTAAAATTATTTTATTATGTTATTTTTGTATGCATATAAATGTTTCATTAGGTGAAATGTCGTCAATAGTAAGAATTTTATATGCCGCATTTTAATACCTTGTTTCACTGATAAATACCATAACAAAAACACATGCTTGAAAAATTTGTTTTTATTTCTTTAATTACTAATAATTCTAATCGCACTCTCTTAAAGACATTCGAGAATGCAAATACAGTCTTCCTGATTTTTTAACAGTATAAAGTCATGAAGTAGTAAATAGTATTTATAAAATGCCCAAACAACAACACATACTAGTAATTCACCGATCACTATATATTTTCTTCAAAATTAGCATACAACATTAGTTATTTTTTGTTCGTAGAAATAATGAAATGAATGATTGTTAAACAAAGAAAAGCAACAAACGTTTTTTGATAAT
>KK112988.1:215511-260950 GCA_000611955.2 Stegodyphus mimosarum | reverse complement strand
ATATATAATGAAATAACGTAACGTAATGCATATAAAATCTAACCCTTCCCCATATTTTGGTCGACAATATCTTGCTACTTAAATAGAAGAGAGGCAATAAAAGGCCTAGGAACTATTAGTATCACAATGCTACATTTAATGCCAGTAAAAATTAATATGAGCGCAAATAAAACAAACAATTCAATAGCTTCGAATGCATTTTTAAGCAATAACAGCTGCATTAAAAAGTAATAAAAAAATAAAAAAGTAAGATCTTGGAAAACAGTTCCTTATTTATGGACCATTCATAAATGATGCCTTAAAAACACCAAATTGCATCTGTGTTGTTAAATGGTGAAGTCCTAGAAATAAGGCAATTTGGAATAGTAATTCTTTTTCTCAGAGGTCCATAAAACTGCCTCGTTTAAGCTGCCATCTTGGTGATGAAAAATTTTCAAAAAAATGAAAATAAAAAGTTAATGCTCTATATCGGCGAAAATGGCAATCTTCGAACTACACGCTCTCTCTTGCAGCCAAGAGTAATAGACTATTAAAAGATACCTCTTATCTCTCATGACAAACTGATATGAAGAAAGCGTTTGCTCGCTTCCGATTCATTGACTTCTATTTTTGGTTGTCATGTTTCTGGTGAAAAATGGCGCGTCGGGCAAATAACATGAAACATCGGCTTAAAATTGGGATGGTTTTCTATTTACACTTCAATCTATTTTTGTAAGATTTCCAATTATGGAGAAGTACAACTGATACCGTTTCCAAGCACATTATTTCAGCATTTCCCCTTGTAGCTTTAAGTTATTTTATTTGCGATTCTTAATATTCATATTTTCACGACTATTTAATTATAGAAGTGCTTAAAATAATAAACCTCTGGAAGCTAAAATTAACAAACAGAGTTAACGCATTCGAACCTACTGTATACTAATTTTACATTATGCTGACGAAACAGACCATATATAAGTGGCAGAAAAACATCTTTTATTAATAGTACCACTTTTGCACATATTAATAAAGCTTGTTGCCATGGAAAAGTATCATAATATTACCAAGCAATATGTAATTATTTCTACAACTCAGTTTGTTTCATAGAAATTTATTATAACATTAATGGTTTTATTACAAGGTTAACAAGCAATAGCTAAGCTGTAACAAACCTATTTATGATGTGTCAAATCATTATAATTAATTGCTCTTAAATGAGTGTTGCTTCATTCATCAACTGGCAATCTGCCAGGACAAAAATCTAAGATTAACTCAGGATCTGTTTTAACACGATTTAGTATAATACCCAGGCATGAAAAACATCATAAGATCGGCTTAAAACTTTGAAGTTAATATTTTCACAGCTAATGTTTTCTTCGTATTTATAATTATATCCTTCTATTAACACATGAAGATATTTCTGAATTGAAAACATGCATTCTTTTCAAGAGCTGGTAAGTTCCACCCTGGGTTCCGATGGATTGTTCAGCGGTGAGTAACAGCCATAGTAGCTAATACGTTATTTTTATATTAATTCTTTTCTGTATTCTGTTTTTTTTCAGGTAGCCTTCACTATAATGCAGATGAAGATGGATTTAAATAGCGAGTAAATTTATAATTTAAGGAGTCAGCTAGGAAATGCGCAAGGAAGTGCTTTTTATCCCGAGTCACTCAGCTGTGTGCCGATTTGAGTTTTTGAATTTGTTAGTGCTTTGAGATAGAAGTAGTGGATTACTGGAGCCAGGTTGCTTATACATAGAAGTTACGTGCTATATTGTAATTTAAATACTGCTACCTGAATGTGTAAAATCATCCCAACTAGACTATCGCAGTTAGCGATGGATGAACAACTGTCATCGCAATTGTTGGATGATTTTTGTTAAATTCTTAATTATATATTGTGAGGTTTTAGTTAAACTAACCAAGTTTTATTTTAATTTAAATCTGTCTATCTCCTCTCTGTTTCAACTTCCTGTCAGAAGAAGCGCGCGTTTTCAGCTTATGCTAATTTTGAAGTACAGCCGAAGTACTATTTAAGCCAGAGGTAGAAACCTCTCGGTGTGAGAGAGCTTTAGTCTCAGATCACGGTCACTCTGCTCAACGTTCGCCTGACCAGCTAGCTGCTAAATTTATAAGCCATAGTGCTTACTACGTAATTGCATTGTAAAACAAACTGAAGTGCGCTAGTATTAGTATATCTTGCTACGCACCCTTTTAGTGAGAGGCCAAACTCCGCGAATCGCTCTGCGAGCAAAGTTTGATTTTAATTTCTATTTAGATTTAGTTTTAAATTTATTTGATTGTTAAGTTAGGCCCAAGTGCGGTCTTCTACTTTCTGTATCCCTCCCGAGTTGGGAAGTGTGTAAATAAGAGTGATTTAATAAAAGAGGATTTCAAATCCCTTCACGTGCAGTTATTATCCAGCCCAGCAGTTACATCAGAACAGAGCTTACATTTCATCAGCTCACTGTTCCAGTTCAGGACTGAAAACTTGAGAAGAAACACCCTGGTAAATATTTCACAATGTTCTCCAAGAACACACACAGAACACTCAGTCCTGATAATATATAAAACGTAGTTTTAATAAAACCATTAATAAAAATTTAATTGCTGTCTGTGTTCTTAGGTTTCCAGACTTCTAGTCGAGTGCATAAATAAGAACTTGTGGAAGCACAGCAAAGTTATAAAATGTGTAGTTTTATAATTAAATAGCTTCAAACTCACAAATCGGCATGATATTTTGCTCTCGTCACAAACAATAAAAATTTCAAAATATTTTAGGCGGGTGTTAGACACGTGACTTATTCATTAACTGCTGCCGGATCATCCAACCAGTGAGCCCACCAGCGTCCAAGTGGTAAAGTTACTAAACATTGGTACTTTGACCTGGGATCGAATCCCGGTGAATGGACTCGCTACATGGTTGGTTGGTTTTCGTAGATTTCCTCATGCGTAACGTGTATCTGAACTAGTTTCCCTAAAATGTCCTTTAAGAAGGCATCCCTCCTTATGCAGATAGTTGTCGATTTGCTTTGCCGTAATCAATTAATCCAACGTAATCTAACATCCAACCAGTGTAGCAGACACCTTGTTCTGAAAGGCGTGGCTAATTTATGCCGCCTAAAATCTTTAAGCTTTATTGTAATATAAAAGAGGATTTCAGGTTATGATGATGCTTATCAGCATAACAAATTGAGCGATTTAGAAACAATACAAAAATTTCTTTAAAATATTAGCAACGTTTACATCGTCAGTATACTTTACAAAAGATAAAGATTTTTGTACAACCGTATATTGAGGATGTTTGTTGCAAAGATGTTTTAACAAGTTAAAAATTAATTGTAATTTCTCCTCCATTCCAATTGGCAACTGAATGATGAAATATTTCGATTCATTGCTACTGACAACCGAAATGTTGAAATGTTTTGACAACTTCGTACACTTTAAAGTTTAGTTCCGGAAAGAAACAGAAAATTTCAAAAGCTAATGGTCTCTTACTGAGTAAATCGAAGGTATAGGAAACACGTGTACATTATAAACATGAGCAGAGATTTCAGGATTTGAAAAAACGTAGGATGTGATATTACATGGTCTGTTTACAACAACAGATTTCAGGTTTCCATCCCATTTCGCTTTGAAATCAAATTAATGACTTGAATACAAATTTCCTTTTACAAAGTAAAACATAATATAGAAATAGCACAAAGAATAATTAGCATTTGTTCTTATTTAAAATTTAAGCCTTTAATCTAGCTACTTTAAATTTTAAGTACACTTTAGGCGGTTTAAAGTCTGAACGAAATAAAATATTTTAACCTCTTTGTTGGTTTTTAAAGTTTTTTTTATTCTTTCAACATCATCTTGAGAGATTAAATATTAGTCAGTTTATAAAAACGTCTTTGTTTAACTACGCTTTTCGTTAATTTTTTTCTTTAAACTTAATAAGATTATTAGTGCATTAATTGCCATTACAGAGGGAAAAGTGCTTAATTAATGCAAAAGTTTGAAGGTGACCTATTTTTTAATGCAATAAAATGGCAGAAAAACTTCTTTGATCGAATAAAAGTCTTAAATGCATTCAAATGATAAGTATTTAAAACAGAAAGTTCAAACACTTAGTTCTATAATAATTAATATAATTCTAAACACAAAGAGAAGGCTACTGATAGTACAGAAGTTTACATCTCATTATTTTTATATAATGTGTAATAAAAACTGTTAATTAAAAAACAGTTAAAATTGAAATTTTTAAAGTCCTTAAAATTTGAATGTTTGCAGCATTATTTTCAGTGTTTCTGCTCTAAAACTGTTTTCTTCGGCATAGCTTAAGAAATCATTAAATCTCCAAATTAATAATTCATTGGAAAGCTTTAAAAATATCGTGCAAAATTAAAAAAATTAATTTCAATAAAGTACTAAAAAGAGTTAATTCCAATAAATGTTAAAAGAGTTAATTTCAATAAAATGTTAATCTGAGTTTTGGTCATAGATAGTATTAGCGTTTTAATATGCTTTATTTGTCTCATTTCTTAATAAAATACTTAATTACGCGAGTTTGAATTCATTCAGATTTGGCTTCACACTGATATGCGGGATTAGGCAAAATTATTGTTTTCATGTAGGTATTCTGTAGATTTTGTCTACCGTATTTGGAGAGTAAGAATATAATTAATTATAATGGTATTGAAAACAAATTAACAAACACATAATATGAATCTGGCTTTGATTTTGAAATAGTAGAAATAAAGGCAAAGTAGAAACCTGGATGAAGAAACCCTTTAAAAAACAATTTCAGGCATTCGAAAAATTGTAAAAATCTTTTATTACTCCCATTTTAGAAATAGTATATTACAGACACATATAAAAAAGAAGACATATTATTAATTTATTTAGATTGAAAAAACTACGAAATACGAAAAACGGAGACGAAATTAAAATGTTTTTCAAGAATGATTTTATATACTAATTTTGTATGTTTTAATTTTTTTAGAAATTTAAAATAAAAAAATATTAGTTCTGAATCTCTCTTACTACAAATGCTTTGCGCATTATGTTAAGATAAATGTATTTTATAAACAAAATAAATGTACAAATGTTTTAAGTACTATACTAAAGCATTATATTAAAAAACTCAGGTATTAATTTTTCTATTGTTAGCCTACTTTTTCAGTCAAAAATTATAATAGTTATTAATGTAAATGGTATGCAATTCATATTAGAAATAAAAAAATCTGATGTGTACACCCCATGACTTCCTTGCACGGAATATTAAATTATACGCATTTTGCATTTCATTTAAACTTATTGGATTGACTTAAATCTACTTAGTCGATAGCGCATAAACCACAATAGAATAAATCACTCTTTAAAATTCACTATGTTTGTTTACCATAGCGACTTTCTGGTGCTAGGTTCACTTACAGCGTTACATCTCATTCATTTTATGACTCAGAATGTACAAAAATTATGCATATCATCTGAAGAATTATCTAATCGTTGCCACATGTTCTATTCAGATACTATGAAAATCTAAAAAGATGTATAAAATGAAACAAACAAACAAAAAAAAAAGAAACAGTTTTTCACAGACGATTCGGTATTTCTCATTCAATTAATTCAGATCTCACTTCGCGACAAGGCAAAAATACATAAGAATTCAAAATTTCTATGTTAAAAATTACGAAGTAAATCTTAAACACTTATTTCCTCGAATAAATTCCAGAGTGGATTAAGCATGATTTAATACGAAATAATAAAAGAAGGCGTTATCTTTGTTGTTCCGAAGCTTAGTTTCTCTAGATTGGCAACAAATCCAATATTCTCCTAGGTTTCAAATGTAAACAAATATGCCTGCCAAGAGAAAAATGACCAGACTTAGCCGCATTTACAATTTTTAAATTGTTGATGATTCTACTAATCTTGCATGCAGATTTATTAAAGGCATAAAAACCTTAACCGGAAGATAGGAACAACATAATTCAATCATTGTCAAAGCAAGGAGTGCACAATTTACCAACATATAAGAATAAAGAAACAGATCCTCTTGAGCCGAGTAACAGAGTGGATATATACACTGCTGGCCACTGCAAATGCAACACCCTGAAGGAAGCATGCAAATAACATGAAATTTACAACATGCATTAGCGGAGGTGAGATATGCAAATGATTAGAATTTCAGCGCAGACGCACATAACGCGCGCCTGTGGCGCCACTTCAAACCGCTATTTAAGGCTTGGAGTTTTTGACGATTTCAAGTTCGGCAATTGTGTTTTTCTTGTGGTTTTTTTAAAAAAAAACATCAATCATGCCTCGTAGTAAACAGCGATCATCGTTTGATCAAGTATCCGAGTTCGACAGAGGAAGGATAGTGGCCTACCGAGAGTATGGATTATCTTTAAGGGAAATCGGTAGTCGTGTTGGACGAAAGCAAATAACTGTAATGCGGATATGTGACCGTTGGATGCAGAAGGGTACGGCGGACCGACATCTTCGATCGCATCACCTCAATGCACGACTTCACGGAACATTGTGCGCATGGCAGTGACGGATCGCTCAGTCACATCACGAACCATACACATTCAGTCATACAACCACGGCACATTCAGTCTGTAACGCATCATCCAGTGTCTGCGCGTACCATTCGACGCCGTTTACAGCAGAGTGGTCTGTCGGCAAGACGTCCATTGCTTCGTCTACACTTGACGCAGAACCACAAACGTCAATGGTGCGATGAAAGAAGGATGTGGACGGCAGAATGGAATGAAATTGTCTTTACTGACGAGTCACGCTTCTGTCTGAAACACCACGAGAGTCGGATTCGAGTCTGGAGACACAGTGGAGAAAGGATGCTGAGAAGCTGCGCCACCACACTGGTCCTGCACCGAGTAGTATGGTATGGGGCGATATTGGATATCACTCTCGCACTCCTCAAGTACGCATTGCCGGTACTTTAAACAGCCAGCGCTACATCTCCGAAATGTTGGAGCCAGTTGTTCTTCCTTACCTTCAGGGCTTGCCCACAGCCATATTTCAACAGGATAATGCACGACCACACGTGGCACGCATTGTCCAAGGGTTCTTCGTCAATTGCCAGATTGAATTGCTTCCCTGGTTGGCTCGCTTTTCGGATCTTTCGCCGATAGAAAACATGTGGTCCATGGTTGCTGAACGATTGACCCAGATTACAATCCATGCTGCCACACCAGATCAACTTTGGCAACGTGTGGAAGCTGCTTGGTCTGGTAAGACAGATAGGCTCAGGAATATAAAATTTGGAATGGATATTGTTCGGACAGGTAAAAATGAGTGCACGTCTAAACGATTTTGAAAAATTTTAATTAGATTATTTTTATTTAATTTTTTTGTTGATATTTCTCACATAGTTTCGCTTCATGAAGAGACTGATCATCAAAAAATGTCTATTTGCACATTCAGATAGAGTGGGAAATGTGTTAAAAATGAAGTTTCTTTCAAAGCATCAACACAGTTTACAGAATTTTAAAAATCTCAATTTTATCCAACACTGCATATATTTTACTTTAAAATTTCAATAGGCAAAAGTATCTGAAATTTTATATAATTACAGATTATCAAACAAACTATTCGTTCCCTTAAAAACAGGAATGATAAAAAATAATAATTAAGCAAGTTTGTACAACTTCTTTTTCAAACATGTAGTGTCATGTTCGGATATTAATATGATAATATCCGAATGAGGCCGAGTAATATAGTCAATGATTCATATTTCTAAGATTTTCTTTATTCATATTTCTAAGATCCATGAGTTTGAACGGAGAGAAAATTTCTTCTTGTGTTAGAACATTTTGTTTCTTAATTTTACGATGATAGGTAATATTTTTCATCCCGTCTCTTTTTTTTCTTCCCCTTTTTTTATTTCCTTTCTTTACCTGTGGATTCCCTTTCAATTTGAAAAAATACTAACCTCGGTCCATCTTAGAACGGTCCCCAGCTTCAGTCCATCTTCCATCCTTCACAGTGGGAATTGTGATGTATGAAATGGTCGGAAGAATATCGTTAGATAAGCTAAATCTCTTTCTTGTCACACCATATAAATGGCCCAGTACATGATATGTGCATCATTTAGTCAGTAGTCTTTCGCATCTGGGTGATATTTGGAACAAAAAGCTAGTGATTGAAATGAAATATTTCCGTACTATTTTGACAGGAAACGCACAGTCCAAACAAGGTACTAGAGATTCATTTAAATAAACCAGACGCTACGGATTATGATAGTGCTCTTCTCTGCAAATACGTTTTTTCGGTAAAATAATGTGACCAAAATGTTTCCTTAATCTTCCAGTTTACAAGATAAAAGTATAACCAAATGTCAATAGAAAGTAATTGGAACAACATATCCGATCTTTAGTGGTAAATAAAGTAAATAAAGTACACTGCGAAAAAAAAAGGAGGGGGCAGTTCTAAGTTCTGTATCTCCCGTTCTGCTCGGTCCATTGACAAAATTCAAATTCCGTTTTTCTTGTGTCGAAAGCGCGACTTAGAATATATATTAGATTTATGTACAGCATTGTTCTAACGTAAGTGTTTTGATACAAAATCAGATTTTTTTCTGAAATGACACGCCAATTTCGTTTGTATATTTCGATTCTACTAGTCAAATTATGCCTAAATATTAAATTTTGTAAAATTTGATGCGAAATTCAAAAATTTGTCCTGGAGCATTTTTTTTCAGTTAGAGCTAAGAATAATTCACTTGGTGAACTTCTTAATTTTCCTTTCCCTTTTTTTCATCATAGACTAGCGGGAAAAAGTCATCATTCATGCTTTCAAATAATTTTAACAAAGAGCGTAAACCCCATTTGGTGTTATCGCTTATAACAAATACGCCAAATTTCAAAACACGCCAATATGTAAATTCATGTATATCTTAGAAAATTTTGAATAAAAAACTCTAATTTTTTGCAGGTGTGTCTACAAATACTTCTCTCTTTAAGATCTCTTTTTCTTATTCTATATTTTAAGATGATGTTAAAAATGTTTTAGGTTATAATTTAAATTTGTTTTTCGAAAAATTTATAAAAAATATTTAAAAATACGAACTTTAAAAATAAGTCATAAGAAATGGGAGAATTTTATTTAGAATGAACCTAAATTTTGAAATGTGAAAAGAAGAATCAAATACGTTTAATAAAAAAAGGAGATATTAACTAATATATACCAAATCCAATTAACATATTGAGGAGCTAAAATTTTGAGAGCTAATTTTTTAAAAACTACTCGTTGGATTTTTACAAAACTTGACAGTTCAACATAATTTGAATCGTAGAATCGAAATTTGGAAAAAAATTGGCATGTCATTTTAGGAAAAATTCCGATTTTGTGTCAAAATACTTATATTAGAACAATGCTATATATAAATCTAATACATATCCTAAGTCTCGCTCTCGAGACATGGAAAGGCAATTTGAATTTGGTCAATCGGCCCCGTAGAATGGGAGACATAGAACTATCCCATTTTTTTTGTGCAGTGTGCCTGCTAGTATTAATATATTGATATTATATGCATAAGACTATAAATTTAGAAAACTTCGAAATAATAACCTCTCAGGGCACAAACTCGGTGCATGTGAAGAACCTAAATTCATACTAAGCTGGTGTAAGCAGGTAATATTCTAATTTATGTGTACAAGCGAATGTTTTAAATAAAAGAGAAATAAATCATATGAAACTAAGAAAAGTTGAATCATATACTAAAATTGGCTTCATAGAAAATTTTCCATTTTGAAAGAGAAAGACACTGAGTACCTAATATATTATTTCAGCGAATGTAAAGCCAGTGTAAAATTGAGCTTTATCTAAAATGAAATCTTCGCTATAGTTAGTTTTTGAAAATTATAGAAGTCATTTTATCCAGTTATATATTGCTTTAAATGAACTAGATTCGCTATTCAATAATATTTTAGCTAAAAGCAAACAGATAGACGTATTTCATCGTAAGGTTTCACAACTTGCACTCTTGTATTCCTACATTGTTACTTTTCGAGTAAATATTCCTGAACAATTCCAAATATGAGCTTAAAAAAAACAAAGCATTTTTTGCAATGTATTCGCAGAACTTAAACTCATTAGTACAAGAAGAAATGTAAAACTGCTTTGGTTCTTCGTAATGTTACGCATAGGGGAGAAAGTAGTTGAATATTTGAAGAAGCGGATAAAGCTTTATTACATATTTATCTAATATATCTTCATATTTTAGTATTAAATAGTTAATATTTAATATTTTCGTATTTTAGTATTAAATTACTTAATGTGAGTATATGTTTACTTACATTAAGTAATTTATATATGTATATATATATATATATAGACAAATACGATGGTGGGTTGTAACAGACACTTTTTTAATGCGGCAAACCACTTATCAAAATTTAATTTTAATGTTTATTTAAGCAATTTATCCTGTTTAGTAATTAATTTTATTGCGTATTTAGGCAACAAACTGGTTCTTAAAAATACTGAATGCGACCACTTGTCGCCTATCTTTTAAAATTAAACATCCATGCTTTTAAAACGTTTTAATTTTATGTGGAGGTAATAATGATTATTTGGATGTTCCTTACCATTACGTAACTATATTCATAAAATTACTAATCACTTTCAAAGGTGATCATGTCAGAAAAACAGAAGACTGTGAATATTTTCATTGCTTACGGATTGCTCTTAATTCCTTTAAAGGCAAGAATTTTCATAGAATGAAGTTAAAATAACGAATATTCTTATGTACTGTTATTTTTTCGTGATAAGAAACTATTGTCTTTGAATTTATGCATAATATACTCCTTTCAGAGTAAATGCACACCTTATTTCATTTCGTGACAAAGATAAGATGACCTCTCCGAATCTTAAAGTGAAATCAGTTGGATCTACTCCTTTCTATCATCCAGTTGATACGAATACCTAATTCAGCCCTGTAAAAAGAAAGAAATGCTGTTACAGGGATAAAGAGAAAAGATTATTGGAAAATCTAAGTAGCAAACGGATTAATTATTTTTAACTGATTGTGAAGGTTAACATTTCATTGATGATTTTGGTTTATTTAATTGCGGCAAAGTACACCAGACTGCCTGAAGGGGAGGGATACCTTCGGGGAGAGCTTTATAGGGAAAACTGGCTCGTATACACGTAAAGAAAACCACAAAAGCGCTCATGCAGCTAGAGCGTTAGGCGAGATTCGAACTCAAGACCGAACTACCAATGTTCAGCGAATTTACCGCTCGATGGCTGGTGGGATAAAGGTCCCCTAAAACAAATTCCATAAATTATTACTACCCAAATATCATACAGATTCAGACGGGGAAATTATTATTAAAAAGAAGATGTAATCATACAAAAGTTTTATCATTAAAATGCAGAAAGTGCGATGCTTAATTTCTGTGTACGCATCTGACACCTATTACTAGTTTTTGCGTTTAAACATTTGTCATTTTAAGATGGGTAACATGATTAACAAGGAATCTACACATGTTACTTCAGCATATTTTAAAATGCAGATTTGACTGCCTTTTAGATCTTCAATGCAAATGCGACAAATATCCGAATGAAACCGCGCAATACAGTCAATGATTCTTATTTATAACATTCATTTGCTCAAAGCTTTAACTATTCACTAACGAGAGTGATGGACAAGAGAATGAATATACGAAAAAAGTAATATAGCTTTAAAAATGCTGCCGTAATACTTGTTTTAAGTGAAAACGAACTAAGTTTATTATAACACATTACCAAATAAAAACATAGAAAAAGCGTAGAATGTTTCGGCCGATTACTCAGATACTCAGCCATAATTGCGACAACCAATAACAGGTACACGCGGAAAATATGAAATATGTTTTTGTGCTTAACTTCTAACAAGAATAATACTGAAGTGAGCAGTAACTGACAGTGGATGTTTCCTTCCATAAACTTGCCTCAAGCATCTAGTAATAGGCTTGAGTTTAGAGACTGCTGCCCAACCCATTTTCGTCTCTAGTTAAAGAGGTTTGCTTTGCATAATTAATGTTGCACCAACTAGCAAGCATTTTGCTGTGAATCCTTCCCAAGAGAAGCACAGAAGGAAAAGGACTGAAAAAATAGAGGATACTTTGGGAAACATGCAAGATAACTTTCAATAAAAAATGCAACAGTTCTTAAATATTAATGGTAGACATGCAGAAAGTCCGAAAAGGTCTTATGTGACGAAAATATTTATTCCGGAAATAGAATTTAGGATGACATTGCAGATGTTCCGAGATTTTATCCTCTTCTTAGCTAAAAAATCCGTAAGTACTGCGTAAGACATACACAGCATGGTAATTTAAAATTCTAAATAAGAAAAATTTAGTGACGGACGGATATTAATTTCAGGGATAAGCTCCTCACAAATCGAGAATATATGACAAAGGTATCTCTTCTTTAACGAACTGTTGTTTCAATTTTCTCTCAATTTGGCCACGTAACACTGAAATCCATGTAATATGATAAACTCCACAACTCTCTAGTTATTTACTTTCATCTCTAGGCTAAGTTCTTATGGATTTTAAACTCAGAGCACATAGCTCTCCAGCTATCTAGTTATTAACATCCAAAATGTGGTCTGTAGTTGAAAAAGAAGTGATTTCGATAATATTAACCAAAGAATATAAGCTCAGGTGCTGAGTATCTTTGGAGAGTGATAAATATGCATATGTGTTCAGAAACTTTTCGGATAGTTTTATGCCCATTCATGGGGATAATCCTTGGGGGAGCCATTAACCTAACTCAGGTGGCAAATCGGGGAATGCCTCTGTTGTTTTTCCAATAGGTGGTAGAAGAGAAATAAAATACCTTTTGCGGACCAACAGGCATAGAAGTCTAGTCAGTCTTCAGCCCTCGTGGTACCTCGCCTCAAATGAAGCTGCATATTACCCTTCGCCATGGACCAGCCGCATATTGTTAATTGAAGTACTGCATCGTCCATCTCGCAGGATAATCCGGGATGCGCTCAGGATTTAGGCAGAGAGTCCTGTTCGCCAAGCAAACTACAGTCTCCTCGTAGAAATAACTTGATTAAAAACTTCGTATTCTACAATGCAACATCAACGGTCTTAGCACGGAAGCTAAGCGGATTAAGCTTGACCAAATCTTGGAAATGGCAGATCGACTCCTAGTGGAAATTATAGCACTACAAGAAACAAAACTTATCAAGAAGCGACTTTTGAACATTGGAGAATACAATGTAGTCCGAAAAGATAGAATTTCAGAAGGAGGTGGTGTCATGTTTCTTATTAGAGAAGTGCATTATAAGAAACTGTCTGATATAGACTTTGCTTCCTCAGGCCTCGAATATCAAGGCATTACTATACTTAAGGATCGCAACATCACCATCAAAAATTTATACCACCTTACCAATAATCTGAAATTCAACACTGTTAGGATGGAAAATTTGTTTGAGGAAAACACTGTGATCCTAGGGGACCCCAATGCTAAGCATCTTACCTGGGGAAGTACCAATATTAACACTAGAGGCTCCGACCTTGACAATTTGATCAATGACAAGGCCTTCCTGTCCTTAAATGACGGAACTCATACTTACCGTTCCCATACCTATGACACAACTGATGTGTTAGATTTAACACTAGCAAGCCCTGGTTTATTTCCATACAGCTCCTGGAAGGCATCTCTAGCGATCACCTACCCATATTAACTGAAATAGATCTCAAGATAATTCTGCAGGAACGGGGTATCTCCTTTGGAACTTCAAGAGGGCTGACTGGAAACTATTTGAAGACTTGTAAAATGACCTTTTCTCTAAAGAACCTCTGTCGGATGACTTAGAAGGAGAATGGTCCAGCTTCAAATGCATCATCTTTAAGGTCGCCAAGGCTACCATCCCTAGGGGAAAACATAAAAGAATTCAAACTCGCCATGTACACAAAGAAGATCCTATCGAAACGCTGCTAGTCAAGAGAGATTGCCTGTTAAAAGAAATAACTCGGAATGGCGGTATCGACAAAAGAAATGAACATAACAAACTTAATAGAGAGATTAAAAGAAGCTATGTAATAGTAAAAAGAACAATCTGGCAAAATCTATGCAAAAGTCTGGACTGCAGATCTCCAAATACTAAACTATGGAACTTGGCCAAAAAGATTGCCAATTGAAGTCTGGTAATGAGGATACTAATGACATCATTGATGATAACGGCCATGTTTCGGTGGATGATCGAGAAGAGGCTGATGCACTAACGAAGCACTTGGCCCAGACGGTATTCACTGACATTTCTTGTGCCATCTCGGTACCTTGGATAGGGAGAAACGTTTGCACATGCTTTGTATTGGAAAACAGGTAAACTTCCATGACAATGGAAATCGGCCATCATTATTCCTATACGCAAACCAAGCAAGCAGACCAGTTCTACAGAAAGTTATTGACCAATCGCCCTTATCTGTACCACATGCAAGCTGATCGAAAGTATTATTCTGAGGAGACTAACTCAGACTAACTTATTAGCCAATAAATTGCTTCCGCCCGAGTAATTTGCTTTCCGATGGGGCCACAGCGCTATCAATCAAATTTTGTACTTTACACAGCGCATCAGAGATGCCCAGAATCACAGGTCTATTAGACACACTGTGGCGGCTTTCCTAGACCTGTCTAAAGCGTTTGACAGGGTTTGGAAATATCAGCTCTTAAATAAGTGCTATCAATATTTTGACATTAGAGGCAAAGCACTGCGCTGGATCTCGAACTTTTTGAATTACAGCAACTTCTGCGTGAAACTACAAGACAGCCTTTCAGGCTTTTTCAAAATGCATCGGGGAATACCCCCAAGGCTCTGTACTAAGCCCCATCCTTTTTTCGTTGTTTATTTCGGGATAGGAAAAAGCATCTATCCTTGTGAGGTCGCAATTTTTGCTGATGATGTTGTAATGTGCAGCAGTGGTTCCGACATAAATAAACTGGAACTTCAGATGAATAAAAGTCTGATAGCAGTTCAAGAGTTTGCAGACACCCACAAATTTAATTTTAATGCTTCCAAATCCTCCAGCTGCCTCTTCACTACAAACAGATATCTTTATAATTATTCTCCTGACATTTCTCTGAATGGACTGTACTTGGACTGTAACAAACACCCTTCGTATCTCGGATTCACTTTGGATTCCGAAGTGAGCTGCAGTAAGCATATCGAGAAATTGGCCGATAAAGTAAGAAAAAGACTTCGGATCATGAAGTATATCTCAGGTAGAGACTGGGGCTCTGACGCCACTACCCTTAGAATAACCTACATTACCCTAGTCCGCCCTGTCCTTCAATACGGTTACCAAATCTATCAATTGACTTCAACTGCTAACTTGAGGAAACTGTAGAGAGTACAGCTCAGTGCGGCGAGAATCATCACTGGCCTTAGAAATAGTTGCCTGAACGACGTTGTTGGCTATGAGGTGGACATCCAGCCTTTGGGAATGCGTTTTAAGGTGAATTCCTACAAGTATTTTAACAAGCTGAAGAGTTTTGGTCCTTATAATCGGACCTCAGTCTTTATTTTAAATTGGACAAACAATAAAGTCCTAAAGCGAGACAACCCACTTAGTTATGTATAGCCGTTTTGCTTCAGATACTTCTTTTAATCATGTTAACATCCGTGAGGAATTGCCGACTAATATTGTCAAGAGCAGCCATCACCCGGAACTCCTCAGGCAAATGGCTCTTGAAATCATTAATGATATTCCAGCCCAGACCCTTGTGATACGTACAGATGGAAGTATATCAGATAAGGATAGAGCAGGGAGTGGCATTTATTGTAACACCGCTGAAGGAGATATCAGATGCAGCATCAGAAACTCTGATCATTACTCCGTCTTCAGATCGGAACTTATCGCCATCAGCAAAGCACTTGATTATGCTCTCTGTTCAAGTAGTGAAATTATATGGATTCTGACGGACAGCAGAAGCCCCATTCAGTACCTTAAAAACTGGTCTAAGATCATGGATGAGACCGGTCAGGATATTGTATCTAAACTTTTCGAGCTTCGACAGCGTAAATCAATATACCTCCAGTGAATACCATCCACGTTGGGGTGTAGGGTAACGAAACAGCTGACGATCTGGCAAGAAAAGGTTGTGATCTCCATACACCCCCTTCCACTGATTTATGCTCAACCGAAATTCATTCGTATAACAAACATAAAACTAACATCGCATGTTCACCAAAGTTATTTCGCTAAACAACCAGGCCTGCCACTTCTGAACAAAAGATCTAGGCCCATCCAAACGGCCATGGCCAGATTCAGAAGTGGGCAGCTTCCACGCATGAAACTCAAAGAGGGTGAAAAGACCTTCCCCTCGTGTGCCTGTTCCCTCCCTGCCTCTCCCGCTCACCTAATGGATTGTATAGGCGTCTCCTTGAGACAGCTGTCGGCTGAACAGGATGACATCAGCGATTTGCTTGTGCGGCAAGGTCTCTTGGACTGGTGTAGGCTTTCCTGTCCCAATGGATTTGAAACAACAACAACATGGGGATATCCAACAAAATACGATAAAAGATGCTTTTAAAAAAGTAACCAGTGGTCAATAAAAGTAGCTTTTAAATGTCTGAGTTCCTTAGCAACAGTAGGTTGCGAAGAAATTACGTTAGACAATCAAAGCAAAGCACAAAAGAAAATTTCTTGTGGTGGTGGCAAGGGAAATAACAAGATTTGACACAAGGATAATAAATTGGATGTATTAATTAAACCTAAACATCAGAGGGATACTTACTACTACATAAGGATATATTTTTGTGGTGAAAGTTTAAGAGATACTATCTCATAATTATATATTACATGCGGAAAGGGGACGAATATATCCTTCACTCCCGGAAACAGACCACCAGATGAAGTATCATTATTTAGTGCGTTACTTATTTGTCTATATAATAAAGAAATTGATTCTATTAAAAATTTGCGATAAATTTACCATCGAAATTATGATCATGTATAATAAATTAGAAAGAGAGGAGCCACCGGAATTTAGAAATTCAATTTCCAGTCTAAACTAAATAACAATCCCCCCAAAATTTACGATTATTGGGATATTTTTTATAACTCATGATTAAAAAAATATTTGTAAGAGCGAAAATTTCATTGTCATAATTAATTGAAAACGAAGAAAGTTCTCAAACAAGTAAAATAATAAAAAACTACGATTACCATAGGAATTATAAACCCCTAACAATTCAAATGTTCATTGTAAACTACGTAGGGCATCGTAAACACTTTTATTATTTATACTAATTGTATATATCCCTATAAATAAATTTAGATATCATAATATTTTGTTGTGTAGTTTTCTCAAATTAAATTGTCTTTGTATATTTAAATTATTGTATATTTATCACTATTATTAATTAGCGTAAATAGTAGCATTTATGCTAATTTATAGTACTCAATATGACACTAATAAGCCTTATATTAGTGATGGAAGTGAAACATGATAATTTCATCCCAAAACCAAATGACAAGAAATTATTTAACGTGACTTGTAATGTTGTTATACCTGTAATGGCAAAGGACAGCAAAAGCATAATGCACATCACGTCACTGTTTCACGAATGCTAAAAGTTGGCTGCTCTTAATAGGACTTTCGATGCCTCGTAGAGCAACTTATCTCCTAAAGCAGTGGTGCGCAAACGTTTTTCAACTGCGACCCCTTTTGTAGAGAGAAAATTTTTGGTGACCCCTACAGATAAATGTTCACAAATACGATGTATATTTCGCGCATTTCTTTCAATTCATCGAATAAAAACATCATATTTGACTCATATTAATTTTATTTATAATTTTAAGAAAATACATTTTGTATAACACAAAAATCAGTAAATTGCCCTTTAATGAGATGTATGTGGCTGCAAGTTTCTAATTATCTCATCGATGTTTGGATTTATGTTGCTAATTGCAATTCGCATATCATCTTCAGAGTTTAAACGCGAGCGGTATTTAGTTTTTATTGAAACTAGTTTGCTAAATCCAGTTTCACATAAATACGTTGATGCAAATTGTATTAACAATCTGATGGCATTCTTGCATAAAACGGGATATTGTTTTTCCACGGATAGCCAAAGTTTTTGACAAGGCTGAGTCTTAAATTGATTTCGAAGAGTATAATCACTAATTAGATCTATCAATTGCTCTTTCTCACTAATTTGAAGAGTTGAACTGCATATGTCAAAGGAAAATGGATCATGAATCCAACCAAGATCGTTTTCAGGAAAATCCTCGAATCTTCTCGAAAACTTTTCCTTTAACTTTTCAGTGTGATTGGAAATGATGTTTTTAAATGTAACTATATCTATATTATTTTCCTTGATAAAATCGTTAAAGCAAGAGAACCTGTCGGTTGTTGTTTTTATTCAGTTCAGTTTGCCAGAGACTAAGCTTATCCTTAAAAGCTTGAATTTTACTGGCTGAAGTTATGATAGTTGAATTCTCACCCTGCAAGCTCAAATTTAAGTCCTTAAGTTTTTCGAAAATATCAACTAAAGAGCTCAGCTTCCCTAGCCAAACTTCATTGATATAATAACTTATCAATCTATGTTTCTTTTCGATTAAAAACATGTACACTTCATTTCTCAAATCCAATATCCGTCGTAGTATTTTCCCACGTGAAAGCCATCTGACTTCGGTGTATAACAGTAATCTCTCATACGTTGAGGCCATCTCATTGCAAAGTACTGAAAAGAGACGGCTGTTGTGGCTGTTGCATTTTGTAGTTAATTGAAATAACAGCGTCTTGCAATATGTTGTGCAACTCTTCATCCATATCTTTTGCAACAAGAGCTTGCCGATGAATCATACAGTGATTAAATACCATATGAGGCGCCACCTTCTGAATTAAGCCTCTGAGCCCTTTATTCGAACCTGTTAATGCAGCAGCACCATCAGTACAAACCGCAACACAGTTTGCCCAGGTAAGGGACTTTATTTCAAAATAATCATTTATTAATTCGGATATTTTTTCTCAAGCTGTTTTTCCTTCCAAACTTTTGCAACATAAAAACGTTTCTGTTATATCTTCATTAAAAATAAACCTAACGTAAATAATTAGTTGTGACATTTTAGTAATATCGCTAGTCTCTTCCAGTTGTAAAGCAAATACAGATGAATTTTGTATGCGTTTTATGACTTCTGACTCGATATTTCCTGACATTTCGTAAATCCGCCGAGACACGGTATCTCTTGATAATGGTATTGTTTTTAGTTCATTTCCATATTTATCGCCATGCATAATTGATGTCATCTTAGTGGCTGCAGAAAGGATAAGGTATTCTCCAATTGTATGGGGTTTCATTGTTTTTCCTATTAGATAAGAAACGTCTAAAGAAGCTCGTAAGGCTTTCTGAGGTATTGTTGTAAATTTCTTTAAATGTACACTTTGAATTTTCAGATTTTCAGCTCGTCTTTGAAAAAAATCGGCATGCTTATGTTGAAGTTTTTTATGTTTGGTTTCCAGGTGCCTTTGTAATTTAGCTGGTTTCATGCTCTCATTTGCTAATTTTTCGTTGCAAGAGACACATATCGGGCGTTCTTCATCATCAACAACACAAAATGTAAAACCATACTTAATAAATTCCTTATTGTATTTTCTTATTTTTTTAGATTGGGCATTTAGTTCAGTATTTTGCGACTCCTCATCAGCATTTGTTCGTTAGTAGGCTGAAGATGTATCTGGTGTACGTATTATTCATTTATCCATTATGAAGATAGGGGTTAAATTATTTAAACTAAAACAATAATATATAAAATTTTATAATTTTTTTCGAGAAATTCAATAAAATTAACAGAGATCTTTCTCTAATGATAGTACATACCTGATAACAAAGAGTATCAAAGCCCGATAATAAATATAAAAAATCATAATTACACAACGTCACATGATAAAACTCGAGGATAAACTAAAACAATTGCAGGCCAACTGCTACATGCTAAACTTCATGCGAACACTTCACGTCTTCACTCTGATTATCAGATACACCGCGTACCTCGCCATCTGATTGGATCACGGAAGTCCCTGCGGTTAACGTCTAGTCAAATAGGCGCTTTTCAGTAAAACTGGCAAATTACCTCGAAGAGGGCGCTATCTACCGGAGCGGGTAGCATGAAATTGCAATTAAACAGTGGGTGACGGCGCTTCACTCTTTATATGTACACTGTATGGTATGCAGCATGCAGGCATAATGCATTTCATATAAATTTGGCGACCCCCAAAAAACTTCTGGTGACCCCCACAGGGGCCGCGACTCCTAGTTTGCGCACCACTGTTCTAAAGCTTTATAACACGTTCCAAACATTCCAGTGCCTCTAAGCTAAGCTGTATTTTTTGTTGTTTAAATTATTAATCGGTTTATGTAACTGGTTGAAACTAATGCAAGAGTTACAATGGATAAAAAATATAAGGTTTTATTACATTTGATGATTATTAATAATTTGCATCTCTATATGGTAAATGTAATAACTTTTAATGCTTTCCATTAGAAAATTGCCACTGCAAACACGTATGACTGTACGTATTACTGCACCGGCGCAGTCGACTATTTACATTACTGCTTTGTGTTCTAAGTTTGATGTATTTGTTTGTGTTGTAATTTCGTTTATATTGATTTTGGTTGAGCACAATTGTTTTTATACTTACATTAATTTTAGATTACCCATAAATATACAGGTTGATTTAAATGTAATGAAGACGTGGGTTAATGATTATGTTAACATTTTAAAATGGAGAAAGAAAAACACATCATCAGTTATTTACAAGAAATCTAGTATATTATTTTTTGGGGGGAGGAGAAAGTTAAAGAGAACGAAGAAAAGATTCTGGCAAATCGCCAGAAGACTCTCATCGACTCTCAACTTACGGTATTGTAAGAATTGGAAGTATTTAAAAACTCATCGTACGATTAAAAAACAAAAACAAAAAAAAAAAGATTATGTGTTGAAGTTGGAAATGCAGAACGAAACGGAATGATGTATGGAACTTAAGCATTCAGCTAACTGTTGTTTCAAAATTGTTTTCGTTGTTTACAGTACGAGCTATTGTTTTGTTGCATTAGAGCAGAAATTATTGTGCGCTATTTAAACTTGTTAAAAAAAACAAAGTATTCCAAAAGGGTCTCATTTTAAACCAATTGAAATCAACGAATTCGTGATTTTAAATCGATCTTTTTGCCTTGCAGTCACAAGCGAAGGGAGATTAAAATGGTTTATCAAAACCATCTAAAGGAAATTTATTAAATTAAGAGCTTTATGAGCAAAATGAGCTGAGCAATTTGCTTACCATCTATTGGATGTATTCATAATTTATGGAACACCATGGATTTTTTCATATCAAAATGGCTTGGAATGCGCTAATAGAATTATTGAAGAAGTTCGAACAAGGACTGTGAGATACTGTGAGATAAAACTCGAAATATTTCTCAGAAATTCAAGATAAGGCTCAGCTAAAGAACAAACTAATCTCAGATTTGTTTGCTTGTTTGCTGAAATTGAAAATTGTCTACTAGGCTTGAAACAAATAATGCAAAGAAAGGATAAGAAGAAATAAAATTCATTCAATTTATAAAAACTGGACATCACTCTGGAACAACAAAGCATCCCCTATAAAGCTATATTTCAATAAGATTAAAGCAGGGCTAAAGTTGATCAAGAATATTATCACTGTTATTATTTCTTTTAAAACTGAAAACTTCTGTCAACTAGGCACAGAAAATTGCATTTTAACTGAGAAAACTTTTATTTCAATTAATGAAGTTCCAGATACTAAAGTCTAAACGAATGCCCTCGCCAGAATTCTAATTGAGACGGTCAAGGATCTCAATATTGCAGCAGGTGATTTTACTGCTAATCGCTGCTAAAACCTTTCACGGTTTCTAATGTTTTGGTAGAAAGGTTTTCGCTTAGAAATAAGTTATTTTTTTAACTTTTTATTGAGACATACGAAGTGTGACACAAAAAAAGAAGCAGACTAAGTGTGTAGCTTGAAAAAAGAATGGAGTTGGCAGCAAATGTTTTAGTGACTCTATCGATACGGCCAGTTTCGACTTAACCGATCACGCCAGTTGTGAGTACTGCATTATTGAGTGACCACGTGCAACTGCATACTGCTGGAAAAATGCCTAATGTAAAAACCGAATGGCGAATCAACATCAAGTTTCTTGTAAAGCTAAAGAAGTCAGTCATGGAAACATTTCAAATGTTAACCAAGCTTATCGAGAGGAAACCTTATTTCGTGAACGCATATTTGAATGACATAAGCGGTTTTCAGGGGTAATGTGGAAGATGATGAACGTGCTGGGCGCCCAAGATCAGCGATTACAGACTAAAAAATTTCCAAAGTTCGTGATGTGATCCGGGGTGACCGAAGATTAAGTGTTCCTGCAATGGCGGAGTTGGTTAGCTTCGATAAGGAAGCTGTTCGACGCATTTTAACTGACGAGTTACACATGACGAAGATTTGTGCGAAGGTTATTCCAAAAGTTCTGTCCGATGACCAAAAACAATACCGTAAAGATGTGTGTGTGGACATGTTAGAACGCATTGCAAACGAGCCACACTTGTTGGAACCTGTCGTAACTTATGATGAGACATGGAGTTTTACCTATGACCCAGAAAGTAAGCTCCAGTCGATGCAGTGAAGTCTCCCGGATCCCCAAGATCCAAAAAAGCCCGCATGTCCCAAAATCAAAATAATGTTAATTGTCTTCTTCGACATTAATGGAATTGTAATGATTGAGTGGATTCCCTATAGTCAGCCTGATAATCAACACTACTACGTTGAAGTACTAAACAGACTTCTTGAAAAAAAAATAGAAAAAAAAAGGCCACAGCGTGGAGTGATGGATGGCTGTTGCACCAGTACAATGCACCCGTTCACTCAGCCCTATCTGTCAAGCAGTTTCTGACCAGCAAAAACATTACGGTGATGGGTATCCTCCTTATTCACCTGATTTTGCTCCATGCAACTTTTTTTAATTCCTAAAGTTAAATATTGCCTAAAGGAAACCCATTTCACCTCAGTTGAAGAGGTTCAGGCAAAAACGAAGAATCTCCTGAAGGGCCTTCCAAAAGCCCTGTTCCAGAACTGTTACCAGCAATGGCAGCTCCGAATGCAAAAGTGTGTGAATGCTGAAGGTGATAATGTCATGGAGAATTGATTTTATAAGCACAATTGGGCCAATCTTTTTTCTTGTATTACACATCATATGTGTAAGAACTTGTTTCTGTAATAACAAATTAATCTGTTTTATGAGTAAAATTAGTAAATAGTATATGAAACGCGTATTTTTATGAAATTCGTCAAGCATTACCAGATGATTGTTAATATTTACTGGTAAATATAATTACCATATGTTAAGTTATTATTGATAATAACCTATGTATTACATAAACTTGAGGCAGGTAATAATGGTAGAGCTATCTGTCATTTCATGGAAATCTGTTTTAATCCCTTTCGTTTAAAAAAAAGGACCGGTTTAAAGATTTTTTTATTTCGCAGAAAAAAATAGCAAAAATATAATTTATCTTTTATCATTTGTGTTATACATTGATTGAAAAAAAAGTTAAATTTCATTAGAAAAAATGGAAGGTTTAGGACTTTTTATCTACGAAGATCTGAGCAGGACAAAAATTTATCAGCCTAAGTCATAGTTTCGTTATATGGATTTTATCACTCAGCAATCCGTATTGAAGAAATTTAGAGAATGGTACAAGTTGGCTACAAGAGGATATTAAGAATAAATTTTGGAATCAGAACAGCTTGAAAAATTTGGTTGTAAAAACATTTTTGTAAAAATACTTAAAAATTCTTTTGATTATTTTAGTATTTAAATAAAATACGTTTGGGTCACATATCTTTATATCAAACACATTACTCAACTCTTCACATGTTGGCCAAGATGCATGCTGTAATACTGCATTTTTTATTTACTCTAAAGAAGTTCAAGTTACAATTATTTGTCGAATTTCCTAGAAATCATGACGAGACATTTTGGGGGGGGGGGCAAATGAGACAGTTCTATATCTCCTGTTCTACTGGGCCGATTGACGAAATTCAACTTGAGTTTTTCTTATCTCGAAAGCGCAATTTTGTATGAGATTTATATACAGCATTGTTCTAATATAGGTATTTTGACGCAAAATCGTACTTTTTCTGAAATGACATGCGATTTGTTTTCCATATTTCGATTGTACGACTAAAATTACGCCAAACTGCTAAGTTTTGTAAAAATCGCAAGCGTGGTTTTTAAAAAATTAGCTCCCAAAATTTTAGTTCCTCATTGTTAATTGAATTTGGTATATATTTGTTAATATCTTTTTTCTTTTTAAACTTATTTGATTATTCCTTTCACATTTCGAAATTTAGGTTCATTCCAAATAAAATTCGACAATTTTTTTATGATTTATTTTTAAAATTTGAACTTTTCAGTAATTTTTAGAGAAACATTTTGAATTATAATCTATAAAATATTTACCATCATCTTAAAGTAGACGTATTTCTAAGCATACCTGCAAATCAATATTTCCAAAGATATACGTGAATTTATATATTAAAGCGTTTTGAAATTTGGCATATTTTTTATTAGTGATAACAACGCCAAATGTGCTTTACGCACTTAATTTAAACTATTTGAAAGTTTGAACGATGGACCTTCTTTCCGGCTCGTGCACAAACAAAAAAGGTAAAGAAAAACAGGTTGCTATAAATTAAGAAGTTCGCTAAGTGAATTATTCTTGACGCAAACTGTAAAAAATCCGCTAAGATAAATTTTTTAATTTCTCCATAAATTTCTCACCAAAAATTACAAAATTTAATATTTAGGCATAATATGAGTCGTAGAATCGAAATATGGAAAAAAAAATTAGTACGTTGTTTCAGAAAAAGTCCGCTTTTGTTTCAAAATATCTATGTTGAGACAATGCTATATATAAATCCAATATATATCTTAAGTCGAGCTTTCGAGACATGATAAATGCAGTTTGAGTTTCGTCAATCGGCCCAGTAGAATGGGAGATAAAAAACTATTCCCCTTTTTTTTTTTGAGGTATAACTATACAAGTTTTGTGAAATTCGTTTCTGCATCCGTTGCGCATATTTGTTTCCTTATTGCGTGATAAATTTTTATTTATAATTTGATAAATGTCTAAAGCGGTTTATGCATTTCTAGTGAGGGCGTATATAACACTTGAAAAGGACACCAACTATATTATTGATTCAAGGGTAAGGAGCACTGCACAAGCTTAAAGTGGGCGTTGGGGAGGAAAAGAAACTGAATAGTGAATAAAAAAATATTGAGAAGCTATAATTGAAATAACATATAAATCAAGTACTTAGGTACTTTTTAGAGTTTTGCGTTTATTGATACATTATTACTATTTTTATCTTTACTATCACTTCTATTATGACCCGTCACAGCATCTACAAACTGAGGCGTCTAGTGAATTGCTGATAATTCTCCTCATCCCGTTACCTTCTTTGACCTGCGGCAGACTACATAGAGATAAGTAAATCGTGTGTGCGGTTCTTGCAAGTCACTACTTCCAAGCCTTTATGATGTGTCATTCGACACATTTTTTACATCACTGAAGCAATAATTCATTCCAGTTAACAGTGCAAGAGACATAATTTCACTACTAGTGTCAGGAGATTTTAACATTCTGCACCATGCCCGTTGTCAAAGCCTCTCGATTTCAGGAGGGGTGAGGAACCAATGATCTGATTTTTCTTCTGATATCGTTCCAGATATAGCGAATCAGAGGGTGTAAAATACTACTATAAAATTAAGGAGACCTGGCTTATTCAGTCTGAAGGTTTTCTTCATCGGAGTAACACACAAGAAGGCTCCTGAACTCTCAACTAGAGATACCTACATTGCTCTTGAGCTGTCGACTAGAGAGGCCTACGTTAGCAGACTCCTTACACTGGGAGGACTATAATTCATTTCAATACTCATCTATATCTATGGATTATATATATATGTGTGTGTGTGTGTGTAAAGAGCTTCTTGTACTTGTAGTAAATATGTTTTGAGTTTAAAATGCAGTAAGAATTACGCATCCTCATAAACTTACCCAGTCATTATAAGGAGTCAGATACGCTACCTGCCGCCACTCAAAATAGGGGAACCTGACAGTCACTCCCACAGTAGTAACCAAACCTTCCAGACCAATCGCTGTGCGTTTGGAGTTAAGTGCAATTAGACACCACCGTGACGTCCATGTAGTAGGAAGGTGCATTTACGCCCCTCCTAAGCGAATGCAACTCTTTTTTTTTTTAATTTCAATTAACCGAAGTTGGCGAAATGTTTGCTCTGTTTTTTGTTTTTCTTTAAGCATTTTCCCCCCTTCTTCTTTACTGTGGAGTCTCTTGGCCCACAAATTTTAATCTTTTCCCGGCTCCTAAGATTTCACAGCCGGTTATACAAATCAGCAGCTGCCAAGCGGCCACCTATGGTCCCAACATTCTTTTATTTACGTTCACCTTAAACGATATAAATGAGTAACGGATATATGGTTCCAATTCCGAGTGTTTCCTGTAAACAAGAGTTTTTTCTTTGTCCTTTTAGTCGGCATATGAGTATCATTTTCAACACTCAAGGCTATGGAGGGCCTTTTTGTGAAGAAAACCAGTGATAAGGACATATAAAAGTCTCAGATCTCTTTCTTACGTTAATGGCAAGGATGAGAAAGGAAAATTATTGTGATCTGATTCTTGATTCAAGCAGTTATAAGTTTGGTCAAGTGCTTAAAGTTAGGTAAAATTAAAGAAACAAAGGTTGCAAAATATAATAGATCCGTTAATCTGTTCGAAAAACGCTTGCATGTAGAATTCAAAACTTCACGAAAAACAGTCAGTCCTCATATTAGTCTGTATTTGAGGGTTTTCTCATAACCTAGAGCAGATAACAAATCTCGATTTTCAATGCTGGCTCTGGAACAGAGAAGAATGATAGACATAGTGACCCCATGGATACAAACGATGATCCCTCATTCTGATCTCCTATGTATTTAGCTACTTAAATTAAGATGACTCAACTGAACCATTTGTAAGCTTTCCATTGTACTAATTTAATTGCCCTCACAATTTCGGAAGATAAAACTGCACTAGATATGTAATTATTTTGATTGGGCTGAGCATAAATCCTCAATAAGTCAATTTATTTGGTAGGTGTCTCAATTAACGCTTTCCCTTTCCCCTCTCTCCACAAAGCTAAGAATGAAACAAACTTGCAATTTTATTGAGATTTTGTTTTTATGATTCACTCAAATAAATATCTGAATCTCTCAACCGGTAACCGATTAATTGGAACTGATTTAATAACACATATCAATAGAGTAGGTAGAAAGGCAAAAAATATTCCGTTCCCCTGTATTTTGATATTTATATATTACCGTTATCTCTTGTTAAATAAAACTCGTGAAAATTTTTTATTTTATTTTAATCTAAAACACTGAGAAAGAAGTGATATTTTTTTGAGAATTTTTCATTTTGGTTAGATAAACATTGGGTATGTATTTAAATAATTATGAGATAAAAATTTAAAAAAAAAGAAATTTAATTTCCTTTCATTTATTGCAATACAAAAGATATTAAAAAAGAAAAAAGAGAAAAATTAAAAAGATTCAGATTTTAACGTCACACCAAAGGATTTATTAAGGTTTTTTACACTCTCGTTGAGCATCGCAGGTTACAGTCTGTAAATTTACTCATCTTTACACAAATTTTTATCTTTTTAGATTTATAGTTAAACATAATTTTCATAGCACTTAACGTCTCATGAAGTTCAAGAGAAAAATCACAAAATATATAAAAACAGCAAATCTTTAGAATTTTTGATAGAATGTTAGGAATCGCCATACTTTTCTTTAAATATTTGTTTCTTTGAAAACTAGCTGATCAAGCTGCCAGCCTTCTAAAAGTGTTACATAAGAACGAAAAAGGCATATAACGATTTTAATGTTTACAGCTAGCGTCATTTTATAAAAATACCTGATATTTTTAATTAGATATCTCATGATGTAGATGCAATTTTTATTTAAATCCAGTCAGAATAAAAAGCAGAAAAAATATTTTTAAAAACTGCGTTTACACCTGTTCAGCAAAGGCTTGCGAGCCAGTAAAATAAGGATTAACTTTTAAAGTTAAATATCGTACACTTCACTGAATTGCAACATTCTGGTGCATGAAGATAATAAGTACTCTATTTACGGCAGTGGCAAGCCTTTGCTTTCAACGAAATCTGTGGATAAAACTTGAAGTTAAATATCTTATATTTTTCCGAATGGCAACAGCCTGGAGCCCTGGAAATAAAAGTGCTTTGTTTCGAAAAGTGTTGCCAGTTCTCGCATTCTGAGTTTGTTAAACAAAAATTAGCTAAATATATACAAAATATGAAGTAAGTCCAAAACCAAATTCGAAATTAAAAATTTGGACATCGACATGTCCGCGTTCGGAAGGACTACGTGTATTAAAAATTCGGTGGCCCTAAGTGCCGTCATTTTTTTCACAATGCTATTTTCTACAATGCTTAACCTACATACATACATATATATTTCTCACCACTTAATTTTATTTAAAAATAATACATGAGATAACATTTGGTGGCCATAATTTGAAAAGTGCTTTTCGGACAAAAAGCGCTTTTCGAGACTAATAGCACCTCTGGTGCTAATAATTCTTCTCAACAAATACGGCAGAAAAAGAGAGCTATTAGATATTTTAACGAGTGACACATTTCATTTTCTTGACGCAATTTTAACGTATAACTACCATGAAATAAAAATATATGTCATTAAAGATAATTTACTTCGAAATTAATTTTCATTAATAGTTCAGAAATTAATACCAGTATTAAACTAAAAAAGAAGTTCTCCTTGTTCAAGAACATAAAATTCGCTGAAAACTTTAATTTTGGAAGCATTAGTCAAGTTACCCTACACATAAGAGGTGTTTCTTCTTACTTAACGGCCACGATATTAAAATCGATAAAATGTTTATTAAAACGATTAACTTCAAATTCTAAACCGTATCAGATTTTCAAGTGTAATGTGTTCTAGCAGTTTAGAATTTTTGTAATATATAATTACCTCTAAATGCTGTGTGCACATACAAATAGATGAAAGGTCTTCATATTTTATACAGACATTTAAATTTATACATTCTGTGGTTGTATAATACACATTTAAAATTATGTTATTTTTCAGCTGCATACAACAGGGAAGCGAATAATTTTTAAATGAATTTTCAAGCAACGTTTAAAAAAAAAAATAAAAATTTTGAAGCTATTCTCGTTCTTAGTGAATGGAATTTAGAACGATACGCAATATTATAAGGGGTGTTTAAATGAAAAGTTACGTAAAGTCGTAACAAATAAACCGGTTGAAATTTGAATATGCCGCTTAGTCATAACGTAGTGAGACATGTAAGGATGCGAATACAGTATCCGGCGTGGTTGTGCATATGACGCAGGAGAGAAGTAGGCAGTTTCCAATTGAAGCTGCAATGAGTATGAAGATATAATGGTGTTCACATTGAAAAATTCGAAGACTGTGGAGCAGCGAGGTGTTATCAGATATATGACTATGGAAGTGGTTAAGCCGGCCGATATTCATCGCCGGATGGTAGCCATATAGGGCAAAGACTGTGTATCCGACAAGTCAGTGAGAAAGAGGAATGCCAGTTTTTGTGAAGGTCTGAAGTGCTTGAATATTGACCCGACACCAGGCCATGCAAACACAGTAATCAAGGCCGAATTCATCGACAAGGTGAACGACCTGGTGAGAAATGAAGTTTCAAAAGGAAGTGTTTTAACTCAGAAGGCGAACTGAAGGACACAGTGGAGGACTGGTTCATGTCACAGCTATATACAGGAATTCTCGGAACAGGGAATCCTTCCAATCTTGAAACAGTTGGATAATTTTGCTCAGACCTCTGGTGATTACTCGTGAATAAATACTTAAATATATCCAGTGTCATTTCGTACTTTTTCGTTTGAACATTTCTCATATTTTTCCTTAAATATATGACCCAAATGCATCTTCTTATTCATCTGTCATTTATAGATGCACGCAATACTCGAAACATTGTTATTGCGGATGGAAAGTTGGTGTATTTTCGAATTTCACCAGTATTTCGAAAGGTATTTTTTTTAGGTTCGAAAACTCGAAATTCTGTGCTTTCTTTCATCACGGGTATCTTTCGAATCCTAACATAAAAATCCATTTTATCTCAAGACTTTGGAAAGGTTTGCTTTAGGGACATCCAATAGAAGCTTTCGTTAAAAAAATAAGACCCGTCCTTTGAAATCTGAGGAATCTTTCCAGGATGTTGTTTATTCCAGCACCTTCAACATGAACTCCAGAATCATTACCAAACATCAGCACTATAGCGGATAAAAAATTAAATAGGGTGCAAAGTAAGTGCCACAGCTAGTTGTCTTCAACAAAAATTATATGCATAAAGTTATGTGCATTGTATGAATACTAAAAGAAATAAAACAAATAAATGAAAAATTTTATTTTACACAGATGTTTAAATATATGAGAACAAAGCAATCTTTAACCTAAAATTCTTTTCAATATCTTTTCCTGTAAAAAACCGCATTAGATGATAGATCACCTCTAAATTTCAAATTTTGCTTCAAAGGCATAGCCAAAATGTGTATCATATTGTATTTACAAAGCCTTAAATGAACGGTTAAAATTAATATTCTTAAAATTTACACATTTGAACACAAATTAATATTCTAATGACAAAACTAATGCATGCAGCTGAAAGATAAATTTGTACATTTACATTTCATTTAAATACTATAAATGATTTTTATTAAGCAGTTATGTGATCCTTCGCATGATAATATTAAATTAAAAAGAAAACTTATTATTCAACTGCAGAAAACTTAAAAATATTTGCTTAGGACTTTCGCATTGTTTTATCTTTATCTATGTGATTAAAAATCACGTTATATCAGTATTTAGCATTAGAATCAACGCAATCGTTAGAAACTGAAAAAACAGAATATAATGATGAATTACCTTCCAAAACAAAAAATAACGTTCTTTCGGTTTTTATAACTATTGGTTAGAGTTTTAAGACGTCGTCTTACCGATGGAGCTTGATATTATCATTAATTATCTTTTCTTTTATCAAAGTAGTTACCTTTATTCTCTTTAGAATTGCATTATTTATTTAGCTTAATATCATATAAAAATGTGCAAAAGAGTGTTTTATCTCATTTTATTAAACCATTTACTTTTCAGTTTCTTATAATTGTAATAGCGCAGCATTTTGTTTTCTTTCGTAATAGTAAAATAATAAAAACCTACAATATTAAAATCAGAAATGTAATCATTTTAACAAAATTCTAATGAATTGTAATTAACACTTTCTAAATTTTTATTTTAGGCCTGATTTTGTAATAACAATGCTAAAAACAGTTATTAATTAACATTATCAAAGATTGTTATTTAGTTAGGTTTACAATTAAAGATTAATGTAATTATAAAATGAAAGCTCTAGTTTAAAAATTAAGCATAGTATTGAAGCTATTAAGAATCCTAACAGAAATTACAGAAATCCATTAAAAACTAAAATTTAGCTTAAATATATTAGGAGTAATGTTTTAGAAAAATACACCGTTTTAGGTTAGATTAGGTATAAGTGCAGGGGCCACCTATTATTTACCTTGAGTAAGTAGGTATAGACCACTTACACTAGCTATCCAGATTAGCAACGTCTTCCTGGGGCCCACGGTACCATTCTGGTGCCGAGGTGCTGGTGTTGTCCGGTGCAACCGACATCGCAAGCTCTGCCCACCAATGGCGGTGTCACCAGTTGTCCAGTCATATGCCTAGATCTGACTAGTAAAGTATTCTTATATGGCTACTAGCCAACTGTGGCTAGTAGAGTAGTCATATGCCCAGATCTGGCTAGTAACTGCATGTTCATCATACATAGCTATTCATCGCTTATAGAAGCAATCCATGTACTTAGTTCCTTTACGCACTTTGGTTATTGTTCAGCACTTAGACTTCTTATAGCATTTGTGGTTTACTCATATTGGTTCGTTGAACTTGCTGGTGTGCTTTATTTGCATGGTAGCATTTGAGTGATTAACGGTAGCTACACTTTTATTTTCGATAAGATGCCTGAAGACATCTTCACTGTTCGAAGAAAACGTCTAGCGTACTTATTAGATTCGGTTTTTGCGCTCCATCAATGAACCCGTAAAGGCGAGTATCTGCTTCATAAATCAAACAAAGAATTCTGCTGAAAGTTTATTCTGCTGCATGAAATGGAAAGAAGCCGAACTTTATCGGTAGCCAGTGCCATATTTAGCAGTTTTACTGAGGTTAGTCGAAAACATTAAGTCTTAAAATTTCATAACTGTACTAAGTATGGAAGTAATTCAGTCTGTATATAGTTTTATGTCTGTGATTAAGCCTCTATACGTCGCTTTTTCTTTTATTTCTTTTTCGCTTCCCCCCAAGTGTAATCATTTAGGAGGTTAGGTTATTAGGTTATTCAATTATGGCAAAGCACACGAGGGCTATCTGCCTAAAGGGAGGGATGCCTTCGTGGAGGGCTTTCTAAGGGAAACTGGCTCGTATACACGTTACACATGGGGAAAACCACGAAAACGCCCATGCAGCCAGCCCGTTCGCGGAATTCGAACCTCGGACCGAACTACCAGTGTTTAGCGTCTTTACCGCTCGGCCGCTGGTGGGCTTCCATTTAGGAGGAGTGAAAACTTTTTGTTGTAACCACGTGTTAAACATTCTTATAAAAAATAAAAAGTAAGCTGACTAATCTACCTTTAACAACAAACCTTATATTTAAGAGCAAAATTATTATTGTTGACGCAAAATTACACTACTTCCCTGAACTCCCCCCCCCCCAAAATAGAATTATTATTAAATAGAATATATTTCTACTTTTATGGAAATTTTATAAGGTATTTCTCCTGCTTTCTTCGCATGCCTTTGTAATATAGTGGTCATCGCGCTCGACGCGTATACGAGAGGTCAGTGGTTCGAGTTCCGGCAAGGGCATTACTCATTTTTCATCTCTCCTGCTTCGAAATAACCTAATGTCTCTACAGTAGCTGCCGAACTAAAAAAGGTGGTGGATGATGATTCTCCAACACCAGGATTTGGCGACTGGGTTCCTTAAGCCCCAGTCCCCTTTTAAAACGGTGAGTATATAAGACATTTCTCCCGCCTCCTTGGCATGGCTTCGTGGTGTAGTGGTCAGCAAGCTCGGCGTGTATTCGAGAGGTCCGTGGTTCGAGTGACGGCGAGGGCATTGCTAATTTTTTATCTCTTCTGCTTTAAAAAAATACATAATATCTACAATTTTACTTTTATACATAGAATACATTTCCATTTCCTTCGTCGAACATTTAAAGACGAAATGATAATGCCTTTACGATTATTACATAATGGAATAATTGATAAGTTGAAAGACGATGAGAGGATTTTTTATCCATTTTTCTATTTGGTATTTGATCCGCCAAAAATAAAGAATGAATATTTTTCTGTAGAAATACCAAGTTATTTATTTCTTGAAATCTATGCTTTTGCCGTCATGCATATTTTATTTCACTTGAAAACTCTCAAGAACATTTCACTATTCACCATTTTCAAGTAACTATCCCGAGGAAATATCCTATTCAATCAACATGTCTTTCTTCTAATCCTGTTCCCGTAAAAAGAACTTTAAGTCAGAATCCCGCCCATTCTTTGCTATTGAAAACGAATCTCATTGTCTTTCCCTGGAGGGTTTCTTTCCTCTTTTTAGATCTTTGTTAGGAAGGTACCCCGAATCAATTAATTACGCAAAAATCAAACTGAAGTCGCTTGTGTAATGGATAAGAGTTAAATTCCATGATCAGTGTTTCAGGCAGAAACTCGTTTTTATAATTGAATAGTCTTTTATCGCACTGACATAGGTAGACGCAAAAAAAGTATAATATTTTGAGTGCTGAAAGTGTTTTAAGTCATTACTTAAAAGAAATTATTCTTTTATTCTACACCAAGTGCTTCTATGTTAAAATTTCATGAATTTTGTAGTTTTTGGAATTTCTTTTAAGTAATGAAGATAAACACGCCGAAACTGCAAATTTGTCCTTTTTGACCTAAATCCAAAGTGCGATAACTGAACTCCAGAACGCGCATTAAAAAATATGAAAATATAATTATGCATGTAAAGTTCTAATCTATACTCTCTCCCTCAGGGCACTTCATCTATGCGTGTAAACGTAGTTTAACGGTGTTTCGGTTTCTAAAAGCAAACATGGAAGTCATTTTCTGGATTAATTTTGAACACATATCTCGTATTCTGTTCGATGACGCTTATATTAAAAATATTCGTCCTCTTAGTACAGTTTTAAATTTGAAAAAGGCCAGAAATCACAGGAAGTCAGGGAAATAAGCTGGATGTACTAATCGGTAATCGCTTTCTATTACCAGAAAATCTCCCAACTGCTCAACCGGGACAATGGTTAGCGACGCTGTCTGCCTTACCGAAGGACCCGGCTCGAATTCAGGAGAACGTATGTATATCTGTAAATGTATAATGTCTGTATACCGCATTCTCTTAGGCCCCATAAACTAATCTAGATCCTACTAATGAACGTGGCGACTTCTCTCACAGGCATGAAGTAATACCAGCACAGAAGAAAGGTGGAAATAACCCTTTATTAATTTCAACTATGAACAGAAAGACACATTCTTCGTGCTTTAAAATAACACCGACAACTTGCGGTGGAAACTAAGAATTTGTAACACAATAACTCCAAACTTAGGAAGAGTAGGGCTGGTCTGGCACTTTAAGTTAAGGCTAATCTAGGTTGACTCAACAAATCTAACAGGCGTGATAATTATTCAAAATGGCAAGAGGCGTATCAGCGTAACAGCAAGATCAGAAACGAAACGTGCGCTGACTAGCGAAAACACGCTCTGAATACACCCCAAGTTTCACCCGTTCAAATACTACACCTTCCGTTCACTACACTTAATTATTAGTGTTTATTAATTAATAAAACTTAATTTTAACAAGATCACTTCACTTAACATTAATAAAACTTAACTTTAACAAAATTACTTCACTTAACTTTAACAAGATCAGAAACGAAACGTGCGCCGGCTAGCGAAAACACGCACTGAATTTACTGCAAGATTCACCCGTTTAAATACTCATTTCACTTAACTTTAAATTTACGTCCTGGCGAGGAAATGCGAGGGGAAGTTGAGGAGTTTAGGAAAGATAATAAACGTTTGAATAACACGGTAGTTGGACTAAAGGAAACCCGTGAAGCTGAAAAGTCCTCTCGAGAGGTCGATGGGAAAGAAAGAGGGTTGGAAGACCCTTGGAGCCATCCCTTTGGAGTGCTCTCCAACAAAATTGGAGACAGAACCCGAAACAAGTAGTACTGCCACCTGTATGGGGCTCAAGGCTCTTGCCAACGACAGGCGTAATCTTGCACTCCTTGCCATGAGGAATTTCGTGGGCTTGTTCTGATGTTACTGTCAGCCAAATTATGAGATAAGTCACAACAACAACAGAAAATCTCACTCATGCGTATCAGGTATAAATGTATAATTTTCAATAAGTTAGTTAAAAATGGTCTAATGTTTTTACTGATGTCTAATTCTATAACTATTAATCGCACACTTAATCATTAATCGTTCGTAGATTCGAATCGCATACGGTGTTTTGCTAATAATATTAGTGTTTATTGTTGTTGTTTATTGTTATTTTTATCTGGGCGCCAGGATTTTTATGAGTTTGTAGAGTCATTAGGATATTTTTGAAGCAAGACTCATAAAAAATTAGCAACGCCCTCGCCGGGACTAGCACCTCAGACCTCTCGAATACGCTTTGAGTGTTATAATACCTTATAAGTTCTTATAAGTTCATATTATGATTTTTCCGAAAATATGAAAACTTTAAAAGCGGTTTCCTCGAAAAGATGAATTATGCAATTTTCCATTTTCGGAGTTTGACAATTTATATACATTTATGTAAAAGAATATGTGTGAACTTTAGTCTTAATACTAAGGATTTTATTGTTAATGTTAACTGAGAGTTAGTGATACTTCTTTGATGAGATTTTTTGCCATAAATTAAAGATCTTATGCTTTGGCGGTTGATAACACTTTGAGAACTGCCCATTTGCGAATACGTGTGAAATATAAATTAAATGTCTTAATTTTAAGTGAGAGTAATACATGCTAAATGCATGGTAGCATTACATAAGGGCTGAAAATTTCTGAAAGACTGCGCTTTTCCTGGCATCAATAAATTTCCTTCCGAATTCAGTTTTTCACCTTCCGAATCTTTAAGAATAACTAAATACATATTCTGAAAATTTTCCTTCGAGGGATTTTTTTCCCGTGGTCAAATTTATGTCTTTAAAGAAACAAAAAGCGATAACAAATTGTAAAGTCAACGTCATCAACATCCATTCCTTACGTATTCTTTTTCGATGAAAAATGATAACAGGGAAAACTAACTACCACAGAAAGTTTGTCATCCAAGAAACGACTTTGAATTTCCTATTAGGAACAGGATCATTATAAAATGCAGTATCCTGACATCAGGTTAACGGAGGGGTTCTTAGCACACAAGGGACTCTTGCGAGATGATATCTTGGCAATATTCCAAGAGGAGATAATGCATTAGCAGCGTCTATTTGAATGAAATGAAACTTGGAAAATGAAGTCTCCTGGTTCTGTTTCTTAACTCCGTAAATGGGTGTCAAAACGAAAAAAAAAGTATATTTCTGTTAAGAAATATTAAGTTTGATGGATGAAATTATTATAATGAAACCCGCATTTAAGCTATAAATTCTCATTATTCAGCCATTTGGATAAGAGTAAGCAGAGAGTATATTTTTGCTGTCTTAAATAATAATTCATAAATATTGAGGTTTTAGACTAAAAAATAACTCGTGTACTTTTTGTTCATAAAATGAAAAACGTTACAAACGTTTTCAAGTAAAGACTTAGAGTTTTAAATGTTCGTAAACAGGTTGCAATTGTGTTTCAGTGAAGAAAAGTTTATTTCGAACTCATAAGGAAATAATCTTTAAAATAGTGTTCCAGAAGCAAATTCTTATAATTAAAGTAATTTATCGTAATAGCATTTAGGTATACGGTGTTTGGCCATGTTTACACTTCGCAGTAAATACCTGTATCTGTATATATAGTGTGCTAAAAAACGTAATTTTGTGGGCATTGGTGGTAACCGCATTTTTACAAGCACTGGTCGTAAACATTCTTCCTATTAAACAAATATTCTAAATGACATAAACATTCATGTTTCGTCATTTTTAAATTGTAAAAATAAAGAAATCTAACCTTTTAACCTTAAATATAACTATATAGGAGGCTTTCGTACCCTATGGTTATATTTAGTAAAAGTAAGCCTATAGTTATATTTAGCAAAAGCGCCCAAGATAAAGGTCTTTTTTTATGAAAGTTGCTTTTTACATGTTAAAAATCAATCTTCAAAAGCATATAACGTATTTATGAGATTTGTTTACTCACCAGCTAAGAAATCCAACTTTCATAGATTTTCAGATACAGTAGTATAAACCCTTCGAAATAATATTCAAATATACTGTTGCATGTCTTGGCCGTAAGCTACCAATCTAGAACATTATTGCCGTTGGTTTTACAATCACCATATTAATAGTTCTTCCTAGAAATTTAGATCCATCCTGTTACTCAAATATCTACAGTCTACTCAGAATTGAGTTTATCGCAAGAGCATAAAATCATGTTCAGCTACTTATTTAGTAAACCGAAGATCGTGGAAAATTCGAAATTTGCAAATTAGTGAAGAATTTGTATTGCAACCGTGATTTGGAAAATTTTAAATTCTTCTAAATTTCTTTCTAGCCAGTAGCAAGTTTTAGAAAATCTTTTTTATACTGTAAAATATTATAAGTAAGAACTGTCTCCTCTGCGAATGTATAAGATTTGTTGTTAAAGAGGTTTTGACTTTATATTGTAAGTTTGTCCTTTATTTTTAAAATTCATAGACCCACAAACACAGTGACTGAAGTAAAAGAATACTTGAATATCAGGCATAGACAATTTTCTATCTGCTTTTAATTCAGAACCATTTCATAAACAGATACGTATCTGCATCTGTATTTAGGAGGCAGTCCACATCATCTCTTCAAATGCCCGATAACAAAAGACTTTCAAATTCGTCATCCATCACAAATAAGTCCTAAATATACAGCTTTCTTCATAGAAAAGAAATGGCGCAGAAGAAACATGAAAATAATGAATATAGTAGTAAACATAAGCACAGATTTCTGCTATCCCTGATGAAGAATTTCTCCATCTGAAGAAAAATTTCAAAGCGGCAGCATTTTTCCTTTATCTTCAGTCCTTTTGCACGCAGAAAATATATCAATGCATTCATTAGCTGTCATTTTATGTGTTCTCCTAGCCGGAGCTTGCTATGTCGGTTGTACCAAACAATAGAAGCACCTCAGCCACATCACGGCACCGTGGATCCCAAGAAAACAATGTTAATCTGGATAGATAGTGCAAGGGGTCTATACCTACTTATTCAGGGTAAGCAATAGGTGGCCCCTGCACTTATACCTAACTTAAGCTAACCTAGCCGGTATAGTGGTTACTGAAGTTGCCTTCCGTACCGACGCGGTTTAAAATTCCGGAGAAGGCATGGATGTTTGCAAATGTACAACAAGGAGGCATTCAAATACCCGGCGATCCAAAGTCTTCTTGAAAGATTGATGGCAGGGAGAAAGGAGTGGGAGACCCTTGGGCTGCCCCTGGGGGTGTTCTTTCCCTGGGACGTAAGATTTAACCATTAGAAAGGTCTAGCGATACCTAATATATACCTACCGGAAAGCACAGGTGCTGGCCTTTCTTCAGCCTGTACCTTTAATTTACATTCGAGGCAAATAATCGTTAAGGTAACTCATCACAAGCATTCTATCGTCAAAATTGCAATTGCCGACCAGACATTACGAATCGTTCTTCACAAATCTATTAGAAAGGTCCTCCACGAAGGCTTACCTGTCCGTAAACCCTAGTGTGATTTGCCGCATTCAAATAACCTAATAACCTTCTCATAAATGTTCTTAACCGTTGATGATGAAGAAATATTTCACCTCAAAAAAACGTTTTATTCACGAAATGTTACATTTGAAAGGCAGCTCTTGTTAACCTCATTGCAGAACACCAATTCCTTCACTTGCTCTCAACTGTCAATTATCTTTGTCGTTTACCGTAAGTGCAATACATCTAAAAGCTAGTCTTCCTTGCATGTTATGTATTTATACATGTCCTTCACAGCACTTCAATCATAACACTTTTATCTTATTATCTATTGCAAATAGAAAAGTCTATTTCCATTTCTCACTGCCTTTTACGAATTTTCGATAACTTACTTGTTATTTAAGAATAATTCCTTTCTGAACCTATTTAAGTTTAAAACTCAATTATTACCCGAAAATGGAAAACTTAAATTACGAGAATAATAAATCTATTAATTATTTTGAGAATTTAATATGAATATTTCAGAAATGTAGTTGTTTGGGTTAAAGACTACGCAATTAAATTTCTGAAGAATGCTTAAATTATAAGAATACTGAATCTGCTAATTATTTCGAAAATATAATATTAAAACTAAACTAAAAATTTATGTTAAATTGCACAACCATCTTCAGAAATTTAGTTATGTAATTTGAAGATAAGGAACGAGAAACTGAAATCTCATTACTTATTCATAACACTCATTAGATTTTAACATACTTGTTTTAGGAAAAAATACTGTTCTGAAAGCAATTCATTAATCCTTTGCAAACAAAGAAGTAATTGCATTATCTCAATTCATTATAATTTGTTTTTATCTTCGAAAATTTTACTTTGAGTGTTAAGGGTTTTAAGAATTAATTCAACAAATATATCTTCAAAATTCTGGCAATTTTTAATTTTCGTTCTGCTTTTCTTAAAAATAATGATCTTAAAATCTCTTCTGAAGCTGCACGAATAGATTATAATAAGCACATTACTGAAAAAAAATTAATTATATGGTTCAAATCAAATGCAGAGAAAAGAGAAAAAATTGCTTTTATCTATCATAATATTCTGATCATATGGTACTGAAATGAAGCTACTCAGGTAGGAAGATTTTAAATAAAAATTGTCAAAGAAATTTACACTAATTAAATGTCATCATTCTTATATATATGTATATATATATATAAATTGGGCTTATCATGACGACTAAGAATAGAGTAGGTCCTCAGTTTTCTAATATTTGCTTCTTTTTTTCTTTTCTTACTTGCATTGCTTTAATGCTTCCCAAATTTAAATATTAAAATGCATTACAATAAATCCACCTTTTGAGATATTTCAAACTTTCCATCGCCAATTTTTATCGCCAACAGCGCCCAAACAGGCAAATATTAGCTTCACTTTTTCCTTTTGAACTACTGTCCTTTGTCCTTTTGTTCTTCAATGTTCAAAATGTTTGTTCTCTGTTAATTATTAATATATTTTCTAAATTGTTTAAGCTTTAGTTTGAATTTTAATATTGGTAAATAGTATATTTTAATTTTGTTCTATTAGGCATTGAATTTATTTCATTTAAATTTATTTTTGAGCATGTTTATCTCATATGAAAGGGAAGAAACTGTGTAGAGAAGCATTCAGAATTTTTGGATGAACTATTCTAATTAAATAATTTGAAATAGTTCATGAGCTAATTTTGGATGAACAGAAACACAGTGGTTTTCTTAGAACGAGGGGTTCAATTGAATATGATCTATGTCCTCTTGATAATGTTGCATTAGATTTTAAATTTATTCCTTTGCTTATTATATGTATTTTTATGTATTTCTGCTGTTTTCGAGGTTAGTTCTGGTTTAAAGACACTATATTGTTTTTTTTTTATATTTTGTTTTTGGAAGATTAAGGGTTTTTACTGGTTCTGAATTTCATTTTTTTCATATCTTTGTGATTTTGGTTCTAAATTTGTTACTATTTTGTGTGTAATGTCCTAATGCCATTGCTATTTGGGAAGGCCAAGAATTTTTTCCTGTTCTAGGGGACGCATATTATAGCGGACATTCTGAGAGCTAAAATCACTTCTTTTCTTGTGTTGGATTAAAGCGATACAATTTTAAAAATGTATTTATGTGGTTTATTACATAGCTTTTAGTCTAAATAATCCGAGAAAGCAATAAAGAAAAGGCAATCGTCGCTTCTGAACACAGAAACATTATCCTCTCCAATACGGTAAGACTGCTTTTATTTAAATTTCTACTTAATTAAAAATTCGAACCCAAAAAGGCTTAAAACTATGGACTTATTAACAATAAAAGATTAAATATTTTGCTTTAAAACCCTCATAGTTTAGCACGATATCTAAAACATTGAACAAATTTTGGGAAATTGCCAAATTCGGCAAATTATAAAAAACTTTCATTTGGAACGCTACCTTTCTGGTCTGTCTGATGGTGTAAATAATAAAGTTTTGCAGTGACGAGTTTATCCTTTAAACATGGATTTTTAGAACAATTAAGTACTATATAAAAATATCTGTAATTATTTTTAAAATTTCTGCGAAGCATTGCATTTTCACAGCAAATACGCATGTATGAAAAATTTCAGGAAAGTCGAGTCAGAATTTAGGAAAGAAGAGGATCAAAAATAAATTCCAAAATTTGATGTAGACAAGTAAACGACCAACAAACAGAAAAACCAAATTAAATACAACTATATAAAAGCAAGCAATAGATAATATAAAGTTCAAAAATTCAAATCACTCTAAAAACAAATTTCCTTTGGGCGAGTTATCAACTTAAAGAGAAAACTTTGATTCAACAATGCGTATATATCTCCTAATAAATTCAGGTAGTTTTCCCAAAATGGCACAGTTTGAATTGGTATAATACCGACCGTTTGCATCTTTTAAAGACTTCAGCGTGGCAACCAGCCAAGTTCCATTGAAGGTCGTGCTTCAATCTTTTGTCCTTAAAAGAAGAACTTTATCGATGTGTTGTTTTTTTTTTCTCAGTTAAATTCACGGATAGTTAAGTACTTATGAGAAAAAAGGTTTGCTTTTACCGTTTGTGAATGTCAGCCATGTGAATAAATTGCGGAATTAGAAAGTGTTTTGGATGGAAGTTTATTCAGTTCTGCTTATGATGAAGGAAATAAATTCTAAATATAAATCATTTGAAAAAAGTTAAAAGAACAGCATGTTTTGGAAAATACGCGTTTTAATATCTTTTCGGGAGGTTTGATTTGTGATAAAATTTAAGGAAAAGAAGAATAAAATAACTTTATGAAGATTATTTCCGAATTTTTGGTTTAACTTAATGAATGTCATATAACTTCTCTACATGCAAAATAAACATATGGTGACTGCACACATGTAATCTTTCTGAGATCGATCACATGAAGATCAATCATCTGAGATCAATCACATTGAGAAGAGATTTTTTTCAGCACATGCTCAAATTACAATGCAATTAGTAGTTACTATGTTATTAAGTTTTTATCGAGGTAGAAGATAAGAAATATTAACTGTGATGTCGCCGGGACTCGAACCGCGGATCTTCTAATGCAAAGTACATAGGTTAATCACTTACACTATAACAGCATGCACAGGGAAATGCAATAACTCCTTTCACTACCCCTCATAAAGGGGTATATATGAAGTATATATAAAGGGTAAGCACAGTCGAGTAAACCCAGGCAGTAGCGAACTTTTATATCATCATATTCCTATTCGGATTCATTGTAGATAATGCTAGGCTTTTCGGTTCTAGAAGCATGGTAAAATAACTGTCACTTACTTAGTGAAAAAAAATGGTGAAAAGAAAAGATGATAAATATTCTTTCTTAGGAAAGAGTTTTAAATTCGTAGCAAATTGTGGAGAGTTTTCAGTTTACAGCGATCCTTTAATTTTTAAGAAATAAATCTAAATAAGCAGACATTTTAGCACAGCAAACCGTCTTTGTTATTTAATAGATAAATATACAAGAATTATTTAAATACTTTCACGAATGCCTACGCAAAATATCTGCAGCATAAGTAGTTCTATCTTTCTATTTGTTTAATTTAATTTTAGTTTTAATTGCTTAATAACGTATGAGTAATTTTGTGATTTTTTTTCCAAGAGTGAGAAACTATAACATGACGTTATTTGTTGTTTATAATGTAATCCCGTTTGAGAAGGGTTGAGAATTTCGTCTCTCTGCAGCATATGAAAACGAATCTTCAAAGGTGGAATGACATGGCATTTAAAGGATTAGATTGGCGTTATTCATTGAATGATTTAGAATGTAGATAACATGCGGGTGCTACGATTTTATTTTGAGAAGGTTAAGAAACATCCCCAAACGTACATCATTCTGAATATAGACTTGAAAACGGATAAACAGAATTTATTTATAAAAACTTCTTCTCAGAGCTTTATAGTACTACATTTCGTAAATCCAGAAAGCATTTTATAAGAAGTTCTCAAATTTCCCCCATATCTGGTATTGTTGCCCATTCAACTTACAGTTGCATATCTTATCGAAGGCAGGAATTCCGGAGAATTATTCTTTTTTCATGCTTTTTGCTTCAGAAAATCCCAATAGTTTTTACCGCTTCAGTTGTTGTTTGTGCTAAATGCTTGTAAATTTTGGGATTTTCTGCTAATGAACTCCTGCGCAGTTCAGACAGTTCACGAAGGAAGGACTGTATGCTCATTATGTTGAAATGCTCAGATCATTCCTTCAGTGAAGAAAAGTGCTTGTTCTGTAAGGGAATTAATGATAAGCAGAATAAGTGCAATAACATGGATGAAAATTTATAATTTAAAACACAAACACGGCTTCTAGATGAGAAAATAAAAAATCGATTTCAAAATTAAAAAAATTGTCCTAAAGAAACGAAATAAGAAAATGTAGAAAACTAAAGTTTTCGTAAACCATAAACTGGTAAAATCATAAATTATAAGAAACAATCCTTCTTTAGAGATATAAATTGTTTCAACATTCACTTTTCTCTATTCGTATATCACACCTTATGCTTTGCACTAGACGTCCAGACATTTATGTTATAAGCATGCCTGAGGACACAGTTCCTCATGAGTGACTATACAGTGCAATATTTTAGTATTTTACACCTCTTTCTCCACCAAGATGTTGATCTTTTGAAACGTCTTTCGACCTAGAGGGCATCATTCTTATATTATTCTCTGCATGGCATAGTTCATGTAAAAATATTTAAAATTACATTCCACCAGAAAATGTTTCGTTCCCATTTTCTTTCGAAGTTGGAAACAAATAACAGCAATTGGGTATTCACAAATTGCACATGGTACTAAAATTATCACAGATAATTCGGTTACTCTGTTTTTATCACTTGAATGCTTCTTTATTGGTTAAGGAGAGCTCTCCAGAACATCTATCTTGAAGGAGAGATATTTTCGTTGAGTATTTTTCTATGAAAACTTTCTCATATTTATATTACACACTCAAATGGAATAGATAAATATTGATAAGGCTAGTGAAATTTCAACTTACTCTCTTCTTCTGTTTGAAATTAGTTAAAGTTAAGTAGTATTTTGTTAGAGGAGTTCAGAAACACTTATATCTTTTAACCATCATATTAAACTGAAGAAATTAGACGATGGCTTGCACTGGAAACAAAGAATCGAATGCTACAGTGTAGAATTGGGTGCCCCTTGGATTGGAGACAAATTTTGTTCAATTTTGGCAATGAGTAACTTTGTTTTAACCTTATATGACGTCATCATTCTCCTGATTTTTTTAAGTGAAAATAGATCGATGTGTACCTGGGCAAAGTCAACGCAGTGCCGATTTTGTACAATTCTCTGATTTTTTTAAAGTGAAAATGGACCGATGGGCACCGAGTTTGTGCAATTGTTTGACTTCTTATTTTGGTTTTGTGTAGCGGCCATCTTGAAACTCTCTCTTCCTGGCGCCGAACTTGGCGTCAAAAAAGAATCGCTAAAAAACAGGGGGCACCCAATTGTAAACTTTTACCGAATCGACGCTCATTGATATTAGTTACTAGGAAAATAATTCCAGATTTTGCAAGAAAACTAAAGAAGAGAGTTTTTTTTAGAAGAATTTTCCACTCAGAAAGAAATTTCTTTGATCTTTTTCCTGCGGGTGAAGTCGTCAACACGGAACTCATTGTTCTTTCTGGTGTAGGTCAGCAGTCGCCTTTAGTGATCTAACTGTCAATTACAGTTCTCTAATTGCGTCAATCTTAATCTCGTCTCATCGCAATCTAAGATTAAGATTGACAAAGTTAGAAGTGCTAGAAAAAGGAGCTGTCAATATCTATCCGAAAGCTGATTTTGTTGGTGGGAGTTTTAAAACGACTGCTTGTCGGAATATTTGCGGAAGTTTTGATTAATTTCCCT
>KK112988.1:178691-215356 GCA_000611955.2 Stegodyphus mimosarum | reverse complement strand
TGTATTTTATATGTAGAACTTATTAAGGTGGCATAAAACCAAATGACAGATTTTAAATTGCTATATATAATATAAGGAAGCAAAAGAAAAAAGCGAAACCGTCTGTAAATATATATATCTAAGTAGGATATTTATTATTTACGTAATACAAGCTCATTGTCTGAAAATTATAGGGCCTTCTTTTACATCTGTGAATTCATGCATTCGAAGGTTGCCATCCGCGCCACTTTATGTCTTCATTAAGAGGGCTTGATTATTGCACAGTCTTCCAAAACTCAGGTCTAGAATCCAAGGTTTTAGGGGGCTACAATATTATTATATAATTCTTCAATACCTTGTTTTCCTGTCACAGAAATGAGCAATCCAAGTTATGAGTGAAGGGAATATACCATTCCGCTTCTTACTAAAAGCCGGAAAACGACCGCGCTGGTACACTGCGGGAAAAAAAAAATGGACAACATTGCGAGGAAAAAAAATGGATCTCCCGTTCTACTGAGCCGATTGACGAAATTCAACTTGAGTTTTTCATGTCTCGAAAGCACGACGAAGGATATGTATTAGATTTATATATAGCATTGTTCTAATTTAGGTATTCTGACACAAAATCGGATTTCTTTTGAAATGACATGCCCATTTTGTTTTCATATTTCGATTCTACGACTCAAATTATGCCAAATTGCCAAGTTTTGTAAAAATTGTGCGAGTAGTTTTTAAAACATTACCTCTCAAAAGTTTAGTTCTTCCATGTTAACTGAATTTGATAAATACTTATTAATCTTTCTCTTTTTACAAAATTTATTTGCTTCTTCCTTTTGCATGTCGAAATTTTAGTTCATTTCAAATGAAATTCACCCATTTTATATGATTCATTTTTAAAATTTGTATTTTTAACTAATTTTTATAAATTTTTAGAAAAAACTTTGAATTATAACATATAAAATTTTTGCTATCATTTTAAAGCAGATGTTTCTAAGAATGGCCGCAAAACATTAGAGTTTTTTATTCAAAGTTTCCTAAGACATACGCGAATTTATATATTACAGCGTTTTGAAATTTGGCATATTTGTTATCAGCGATAATAACGCCAAATATGCTTTACGCACTTAATTAAAATTATTTGAAAGTATTAACGATGGATCTTTTTTTCCACCCGTGCGGAAAGAAAAAAAGCAATGGAAAACAGGTTGCTATAAATGAAGAAATTCGCTAAGTGAAGTTAATCTTGGCGCAAACTGAAAAAAGATAAAATTTTGAATTTTTCCGGAAATTTCGCACCAAATTTTACAAAATTTAATATTTAGGCATAATTTGAGCTGTAGAATCGAAATATGGAAATAAACTGGCATCTTCTGTCATAAAAAGTCCGATTTTGTGTGAAAATACCTAAATTAGAACAATGTTATATATAAATCTAATATGTATCCTCAGTCGCGCTTTCGAGACATGAAAAACGCAATTTGAATTGCGTCAATCGGCCCAGTAGAACGTTTTTTTTCCGGCAGTGTACAATGTTTAAACGTGAAACGAGTCAATCGATTTCGCACTGTGGATAGTTGTTAACCTTCAGCTCGTAGTGCAACAATTATCTTAAAGCTAAGGGTTAGGTTTACACATGCATCAAATAGTTCAAAGCTACATATATGTCGGAATGAGTTATAACTCTCACAAGAAATAAGAACTTGAAAAAGTAATAATGGAAAATTTACTTAAAACACAACTTCTAGTGGACCATAAATAATATACAAACAGAATCTTAAGATAGTTCTAACTAAAAAATTAGAAAAAATTAGCGACTAAAAAATGTTAGAAGTTTACAATTCGAATAACCCAACTATCGCAATCTGAAAGTTTTCTCTCTCTTAATCAGCTGCTTTCCCTCGAAACAGGTTTGAACAGTCACGGTTGCATAACAGCACTTGAACTTCAAAGAACGCTTCACCGATAATAACTAAGCTGGCTAGGATTCAGCATAGCAAAAGTTCTGAAACAGTTAAATTTACTCTTGCATGACTGAGATCTGCATAAAATTCAGTAATAGACAAAGTCTTGTGGCACCAAAAAGGTAGACAACTGTATCAAAATCTAAACCATAACTTAAAAAATGAAATAATTCCGACAAGTTCATAGAACAGTGACTAAATTCATTGCAAGACAGGGAAGCAGGCAAACTAATAGTTGATTTAGCGACGCAAATCACTTTCGCACTGGTGACTTCATCAACACTCAAAACTTTTGGCTTTGGAATGTTAAAAATCTTTGAATTGTAGAAAAGATCTCAAACTGCAGTCTTTATAAGTAACAGTTTAGCTGTTTCCATTAAATGAGTTATCTAGTCTCTTTAACTTCAAATGGAGCCTATGTAAGTAACAGTTTAGCTGTTTCCATTAAATGATTATCTAGTCTCTTTTTTCGAAAACATGTTGCTTCGGTACCTTTATAAAATATTTTGTAAAAAGTCTTCAGTGCTCCAATGGAATGTTTGAAAATCAAGGACATTTGATGCAGGTTTCAGACTAAGAACCCCCCTCTCCCAGAATATACAAAATTCTTTCAATACCTGAACCGTAGTTTTCCAAGCAATTTTATCTCACCTTTTTTTATTCGACTGCTTAGTGTTCACTTCGCTTTTGAGTTTCTTCACTCCCATGTCTTCCGTTGGCGATACGTGGCTATCCTTTGAATTTGATCTCTGAGCACTGATTAAGCAAGAAATAAAAATTTGTGTGTTTTTTGCACAAATTTTGCATTTAACGTATAATTAAACGGGAGTCCTACCTTGTATATATCTTGCGTTTAACGTATAATGAAACAGAACGCCGCAGAAACTATTAAATAAATTTAAGAAATTATCGACACGACCTATGAAGTGACATGTATTGAAAGATTTGACAAATGCGCGTTCTGAATACCACTGCAATTAGAAACATGCGGTCAAGGTTTTATGATTTTAGGCTATTGATTTGTTGATTTGAATCCTGTACATTTCCTTGGAATGCAAAATAATGTTTACACACATAAAGTAGATTTCCCAGAGTGAAGGGCTGATGATCATGGTTATTATCCATGATTGTTATGTCTGTAAAATCCAATAAATAATTAAGTGCATATCGAAAAACATTTAGGCAATTAAAACTTTCAGAGCTTGTTCATTTTTGTATTCTTACCTTTCAATACCATTACACTGCCCTTAACAATAACCAACTCTGGCACTTTTCTTTATTTCCAATCTGTGAGCGTTGTCTCCTACACTGAGGCCCACCAGTGGCCGATCGGAAAAGTCCCTGAATAGTGGTAGTTCTGACTTGAGTTTGAATTTAAGTTAACAGGCTGGCTGCATATGTGCTTTCGGGGCTATCCCTATGTGTAACGTGTATACAGACAGTTTCCGTTAGAAAGTCTTCCACGAAGGCATCTTTTTCCTTAAGTAGGTAACCCTCACGTGCTTTGCAGTTATTAAACAAACCAAACCTACATTAGGAAACTATGATATAAACTAACATTTTCCTGGATAGTTATTAGTCTCTATTGCCTAGAATTACTAAAAGTCATTATTAGCATTATAATGCATTCTAAGATTTCAGAAAGATAAAACTTTATTCAGTTAATGTTATGGCAGTACAGAATATGCGGGAGAATTTAGTGACTACCGAGTTTCTAAACTGAGATCCTTGAATTGCTTTACTGTGGAAGATACGTTAAGATGCTAGCTTACTATTCCAATCAAAAGTTCCGAAGGAACTTAAATTTCTGTCATAAATGAAATCGCTAATCTAACTCTCAACACTGTGTCTCGATCAGGAAACTGTACAACTTCGGAAACCAGCTTCAAAAAGTAGTCGAAATCAATAATATTTCTCAAAATGTTACTTCGGAAAATCTATAAGATCCCTGCATTATTAATTGCATATCTTTTGTCATTTTATAATTTATTAATTTTTTTATAAAATGCATTAAATTAAATTTAAAATTTTATTATAAAAACAAACTTATTACTGTTAATAAATTCATAACAAACGAATCTGAGATTTTCATTGAAGAAAATTTTCACTGCAGACTCGTGAAAAGTGAAATAAATTGATATCTTAGTTTTATTAGTATCATTATCCAATACACAGTGCAGCAGTGCTTTACAATTTTACTTTATTAAATGAAAGAAATTACATTTGAGGAATAAATGATTAAAGCACTGGAATTCATTTCAATGAGAATAAAAATAATATGTGGGTTTCTTTCCGCTATCCCAAAAAGTAATCTATGAAATCAGCATATCCAATTCTCTTTAAACTGAAATTGTATTTAAACACCAAAAAAGAATAGACAATTCTTGAATAAAACAATTTGTGACAGAAAACATTTTGATTAATTTTGCAGACGGTGTTAAGAAAAGCATCCCAAGAGTTTCCTTTGAAAGTTACAATTATCGTTTTCAAGTTTAACCTAAAAATAAAGTGAATTTTTGAGACTCGAATTTTTTAAACCAAAGGGAAAAAAGGCATTTCTAAACCAAAACAAATTTACGCTTATCTGTTAGTAGAAATATTATTTTATGCAGTAGTAATAAAAGTAATTTTACTTATTCCATGTTGAAGTGAAAATGAATTATAAAATATCTGATGCGGGCAGCACCACTTCCTTGCATCACCTATTAAATTATACACATTTTTTACTGCATTTTATTTAAACTTACTTCCTCGAATTTCATTAGAGATATATTTCTCATTCAATTAATTCAGTCCTCACCTTGCGGTAAAGCAAAAATACATAAAAAGTCTAAACATGTTCATTAAAAATTGAAAAATACAAGCAAACAATAAACTCCAAATCAGTAAAAGAAAACAGTTTTTACAATTAAAATTAGAGTTTCTAAGCAAAAACAAGCAATCCGGCTATTGAGCAAGAAGGAAGATTTTTCGGTGCACAAAACTGAAAGTTTACTTTTGGTTCCATTCGGCAAAAATATATTGAAGATGCTGGCTTAAGTCCCTATTCTGCTGAGTTTCAAATGTAAACAAATGGAGGTTCGTTAGGCTTGACTCGCCACTTAAACTTTTAAATTGTAGATAATTCTACAACTATTGCATGCAGATTAAGTAAAGGCATTAAAACTCTGACCGAAATATAATCACGACATAATTCAATCACTTTTAAAGCAAAAAATGCACAATATACTATCATATAAGAATAAAAAACTAAGCTCACCGAGCCACGTAACAGAGTGGGGATATATATATATACATATTTATATACGATTTGGTGCAGCCGATTCCAACGAAAAAGGGAGGGGCGCAACCACAAGTTATAACAATCCCATATACAAAATTTCAACGTTTACGGCTACTCGTTCTTGAGTTATGGGGGATACATACATAGGTACGTGTAAGCACGTAAGGACGTCAAGAAATAAAATATCTTCCGAATCCATTTTAAATTCATTTTACAATCCGTTTTGGCAAAAGCAATTCTTTACTCTGTCCGTACGTACAAATGCTATGTAAAAGCATGGTTCAAATGGTTTTCAGAGCTATCGAAATGAATCTTTTCATTGAAATATGACACACGAAATTTTTCGCGATTACAATACTTCCTTTACTTCGTACAGGGAAATCAAAAAGAAAAACGGTTTCAAATCAGAAAGCAAAATTTAATCTTAAGTTTTTCAAAAGAAAGCTTACTTTTAAATTGCCCGGATACTTTAATACCACTCATATAAGTTTCATTCATGACATTATTAATCATAGAATACTTTACAGCGATTCGTTACCCTTCACCGTCAGCAAAACAGTCATTTATTCCTATATCACAAACTACTAAAGTGATTGCCTTTACTGTGAATAAGATATCATTTTACATTAAATGAAAAGTTCTAAATAGTGGAACATTCTGCAGAGCTTCTTTCGTTTCTTACATCCTATTTTAATTTTCCAAAGTACGGACAAGAACAAATGTAAGCCAAATAGTGTCAGAGTTACAGAAACATAACTCTAATTAAAGGTTTAGACGACTACTTTTTCGAAAGAATTAATGAAATTCTCTAAGAAGCCAGTTTTTAACTAATTTATTCCATCAGACCGAAATCCCACTTTATGCAAAGTGCTTGAAAAATTTCAGCGAAATTACTTCCATGTAGGAAAAGAATGTTAGCCATATATTAAGGAGTATTACCGCTGATGATAGTCAGAGGCGTAAATGAAATACTTATGTTAATTAGAGTTCTTTTGAAATGAAAGGCTGTGCGAAGTGAACTTTTTATTTCTTCTGATTGCTAAGCTCTCCAAATTATTTAGGTATTAATTCTTTTAACCGCTGAAAGATAGTAGAGATTAATAATGATTAATATCATTTTAATGCACTCTAAGAGCTAGAAAGTTAATACTGTATTTAATGGCAACTCAGCAGTTGAAGATACAGATAATGCATGTTCTTAGTTTATTTACTAACAATTATCTTTAAATGTTTTCGTAGGAATTTTCACATATTTAGCCAATATCCCCAATGTAAATTTTTTAATACGAATTTTGCCTCGAACAGTATTAAGCACGTTTTCCCTCAAATAGCATTAAGTGTTTTAAATTCTATCTTTTCTCCGAATAAATGATTTATGGTACGCTTTTGAACAATTTCCAAATAAAAGATTTCTCTTATTATAGTGAAAACTAGTCAAATTGCTTATTAATATAAAAACATAAGAAAATTCCATATTTTGTAATTTTTTGATTAAATTACATAAAAGCATTTAATTTTACAACGCATTTTATCAAAATGAAATATGCATGCTTTAAAATGTAATAATCAATAATAATGAGATAATAGATGTAGCACATGAAAATAAGCAAAAAATAAATATTACTTATATTACTCCCAAAGGGGCGTTTTTTTAAGGTTTTGTGAGTTACCTCTATTTATTAAATATCATGTTCTTCGCACTTGAACCACATAAAATTAAATTCAACAGCAGTATCACAAAATATTTAAAAACGGCACATCTTTAGAATTTTCGATGCACAGTATCAAGCGCTGGAGATAAAAATTTTGTTTTTCGTACAATGTTGCCAATGTTTAAATCTTTGAGTTTGTTAATAAAACATTCGTTAAGGTTTTACAAAATATGAAATAGATAATAAAACAAACTCGAAATTCAGGTGTCCAGATGGCATAATGGCAAACCGCACATTGAGTTGATCAATGTTAACGAATTTCGCTTACTGCGCATGCTCAATAGTGTACTGTTGGCGTGGGAGAAAATACTGGCGAATAAAAGTAAACAGCCCTAAACAATCCTGTTCGTCATGTAGGCCTTAGCGACTCTTTACGATAGCAATACTATGGACACTTTTTTTTTGCTTATTGCACTTGCTTTGGTTTCATTTAATTTTGGTTTATTTTGTTCATAAACATTACATTTAATATCAGTTATTTGTAATAATTTCTTTGGCTTTAATTCAATAATTTAAACTAGATGTATTCCTTAAGTTGTTTAAGTATTTATGAATGGAACGTATGATAAATAATCGATTGCTTTTATTCCTCAGAAGTACAAACAATAAACAACATCATGTAATGTTTCCTGTTTTGTAATCCTTCTTAAACGAAAATTTGGGGAGTTAACAATTGATATTTACACCTAAGTAATGAAGCAACGTACAACCTAACAAGTTTTAAAACCCCGAACTGTTTACGTCCAGATAACAGAACATCGACCATATACCATATTTATCTTCTTTTAAAATTACGCCAAAGTCGTAATTGCGCCAAATTCTCTTCTGGGCATGCTCAGTGTGCGTAATTCGCTTAACATTGTTCAACTGAATGTGCGGTCTGCCATTACGCGTCCAGATGACCATGTTCGGGTGGAGTATTACGTCATTCAAAATTTGATGGCTCTAGGTACCGCCGTTTTTTCATACTGAGAGAAACATACATATACATTCACGCAGATTCTTCATTATTTAATATGTTTAAATATATTACATGGCGATAATATTTGATGGTAACAGTTTGAAAAGGGATCAGACATTTATCGTGAAACAAAACAAAATGCCGTTTCGAAACTAATAACTCTTTTGGGATACCGCCCGTTTAGGTTAATAGTAAATTAAAAGCATTTCCCTCGTTTTATTGCTGCAGTAAAACGCAGCTTACTAAAATCCTACTTAACGCAAAATAGACTAAAACAATTTTTTCAGCTCTTTTTAAAAATGAAATATTTTATTCTTATTATTAAAAAAGTATTTTATTATGTGAAATTATAACCCATTGAAACAAAAGATGGTGTAATGTTGTTTACACAATTCTCGCAACTAAGGTGTGATCGCAGTTTATTTGTATCCCAAAATTTTAGGTTGTGAAATTTTTGTGTTTTAAATGATGTTAAGTGAGAAAGCTCAGTGATGGATTTAAACATTTAAAGTGTTAAATCCATTTCACTTAAAATTTGTGCAACAGCAGAAAATATGTAAATTAATAAAAATTGAGTCATCAAATATTTCAGCGGAAAATTCTTATAATTTTTCTACGAAGGACATTTGAAATACAGAAATGTAACAAACGGCCTCTTATCTGAACTCTGGCATAAACATTTATCAGCTATATTTTACAACTAAAAAGACTAATTATAAAATATTTGTGTGAATTTAATAATAAATAAGTTTTAAACTGACATTCAAAATTTTATTTTATTTAAATACATTAATAAGAAGTATCATATTTGAAAACTGAAATAATCCACAAAAAAGCCATTTTTTTTCTTTTTTAATGGCACAATGAATTATTAGATAAAAAGGATTATCTAAAATTATTGCGCAATAGTGAATTGGGACAAACATGTTCTGCCGTAAGTTGTTTTCACTCAAAGCCGTATTAATTTCAAAACATATGAAATAATCTTAGACTTAATTAATACCTAAGGGATCTTAAAAGAATCTAGTTTATCTTAAAGGGATCAGATACTTATAAAATGGAAAATTATCCCAAAAATATAACACATTTCAAAAATCTATATAATAATCGGCTCAGTTTATAATTAACTAGCTTATGATCTCAGAATTTTGTTTTATTTCAATATTTTTCTTACTTTATTTGCTGTTTCACTTTATGTTTCAAGTGTTAAAATATTTTAAACAAAGTAAAAATAACAATTTAATAAATTAAAAAATAAAAATAAAATACTTCATCATCAGCATGAAATTTTAATATGTAGGGGAGCTAAGGACAGGTTGTAAAATGGATAAGTAGTAACAAGTACTTTATTCAGTGAACGTGATTTTTTGATAGACCGTGTAACGTAAGTTCAATCAAAGCCTCACCGAAACGAGTAGCGAGAGATTGCGTGCAAGTGCTCTTTCTTAGCTAACTAATAAGAAAACAAATATTTGATGAATTTTGATTTAAAGTAAGTTAACTCATCTTTTATAAATGGTTTTACTTATTTGTTTAACATATGTATTAAGTTTTAAAACGATGCTTCAATTTTTTTTACTAAAAGCAATATTTTTTATAAATCAACATACGGTAGATGGAGGTGTAATAAAGTCTTGGAGCAAGGTGTAAAATGCATTAAGTTACAACTTACCCAAAGATTTCGATTCGTGTATTTATCTTTCAATGTTAACATGCAAATTAGTTCTTCCTATTTAGTTTTCCTTCCCAAAGAAGGAAATCAATTTTCGCCCTCAATGGTTAGACCTCTCCCTAAAGCTTCACCTCAGGAGCAGTCTAAGAGAGGCCAATGCAAAAGGAAATTTGGCATATCTTAATTTATACACTCGAAAAAGAAACATTGAGAAACGAATACGAAGAGATACTCAAAAAGAAGCGAAAAAAGAAGAGACAGATAAGTAAAGGAAAAGGGAAAAGTTAAAAGAAGAGCCAAAAAAAAAGTTAGATAAAAATGGTTGAAGAAGAGGATTTTGAACACAGATACAGATTCGGAAACAGAAAAGTGGTTTTGCTTAACTTGCAAAGATGCGTACAACAATTCTGATGAGAAGAATAGGTGAAATGCTTCATTTATAAAATGTGAGCACGCGTTCAACATGTGATAGGAAACAATCTATCATTTGTTTGCGTTTTCTTAAATTCTGATTAAGACTGGCTTTTATTTTGATTGATTAAATAATTTTATCTTGGTTTTACTATAAACCCTTGATATCGTTCAGTGACGTTATATCACGTAATAATAATCACCAATTTGTTTAAATATTGTCCCTTTGATTGTTACTATTTGCTCCAGGTCTGGTATTCTTTATCTCAAGTCCAGGGCAAATCGTCATAGACTAAGAGTTTTGGTAAAATATTTTTTGTGCTGAACAAAATTACCGAATGTTTGTTCAGTGAATAGGAAGAAAGAATATTTATACTATAAAAAACAGCAGTTGTAATCAAAGAATCGTAAATACATTTAAAAATATAAACACTTTTTAAAACGTTGTTACGATTAATCCGTAGCTATCCTACTATTTTTCAGCCAGTTTTAAAATAGCACAACTTCAGCGAAGCAAGAATAACGACTGGAAATAAAGAACAGAAGTGAAATAAAATTAGCTTTGTAGAGGCATTAGGTTATTTTGGTGCTAAAGGGCGTGAAAAATGAACAATGCCCTGGCCGGGACTGGCCGGAACCTGGACCACACGAATACTCGCCGAATGTGCTATCATTACACCACGAAGACATGCAGAAAGGAGGGACAAACTATATACTTCCCCTTTTAATGAGAGACGGGGGATTAAGGGACCCATTCGCCAAATCCTGGTGGTGAAGAATCAGCAATCACCACCTTTTAGTACCTTTTCACTGTAGAGACATTAGTTTTTTTTTGAACCAGTAGATGTAAAAAATGTGCAATGCCCTTGCCGGAGTTCGAACCTGGACCTCTCGATTACCCGATGTTGCTACCGTTACACAACAAAGGCATGTAGAAAGGAGGGAGAAACTACCTTAGATCTTAAAACAGTAATTATAAAAATTACACTTTAACAGGTTTAAGTTTGACTCTGCGGCAGTGATCAGGATTGTGAAAAAGAAAACTATAAAAAAGAAAAGCAGTAAAACCAGGAGATGATGGCATAGGATTTTATAACTCCAGTAGCAGACGTCGACGAAAATAAATTGCAAGAATAATTGCAAGACTGTTTAAGATTTTGCGCGTTAGTATAAACAAAGCACTCATGCACCTATTAACAAAGTAGTCTTTCAGAAACATGCGGGTTTAATACAAGTTTCTGCAAATTTTAATTTCCTAACTTTAATCGCCGGAACAGTTAGTGCTTTTAAGTACATGGTTATCTTCGCTTTTGTTTTGGGAGCAGAGTGTGAAGTTTATCTTAAAGAAGGTACGCACTGAAATGCGTACTTTCCTTAAGATATGCTTTTCAGATACTGCAATGTTCATCGTGTTCAAGTGTTGCGATTACGTCAAGTTTTCTTTCAAAATGAGCGGTAGTAATTTCTAATTTCAGTAAAGTGGAGATGTGCCAAGAATTGTTCTCTTGCTCCCAACAGGGTTAGTTAAAGTTAGTTAGTCTTTTATTAAAATATGCGTCGTATAATGACTCAAGTAACAAATCCGACAAATAAAATTTCTTCAAGTATACGCAAACTGATAGACCGGACATTTTAAAAAATGTTCGTGCTAAACGTGGGCATATGGTAAAATTTCAGTACCGTTTCAAATCCGATTAAAAATACTGTTCTCTGAATTTAACAAATTCAGAAACATACCAGTTTATGTTAAATGAGTATTAAATTTCAAAAATTCACTTGCTTGATAAAAAGTGCGTCAAAGAATTTTATTTTTGAACTAGTTTCTATTTTAAAATGTTCTTAGTTTGCAATATAGGCACTGTGTTTAATAGTGCTGCATAATTGATTTGTGTGTATTATTTAGTATATATTTCCTATGCATTTTCTATATTTACTAATTTGTATTTGATTTCAATCCATTTGAATAAAAACATGAAATACACTCATGTCCATAAATTAAGGATAATGCAAAATCAGGCAGAGTTAGAAGCAAAACAAATTTTACTTATTTGTAAAACTTATTTATTGAACAAAAGGAAAAGAGCAAAAAAAAAGCTGCCATATGTTTGATATTATTAAAAAAATTAGCGATTTTTTCTCCCTGGAGCAAATTACAAAAAAAACCTATTTTCAAAAAACCGATGTTACATAGTTGGTATGATTGTTAATACATTGTATGTCTCCCAGACGATGCAATACAGTCCGTACAACGCCTAGGCATGCTGAGTATCAAATTATCGATCTAATCTTGGGGGATATTACACCACTCAAAAAGCAAAGCTCTCCGAAGTTCCGGTAGACATGTAGGAGGAGGTTGACGGGCTGGAACTCGTCGGCCAAGCATGTCCCACACGTGCTCTACTGGATTCAAGTCCGGTGAGAATGCTGGCCAGTCCATACGGGTGATATCCTCCGATTGAAGGCATTCGCTTACGATGTTTGCACGGCGAGAACGGGCGTTTTCATCCATAAACACAAATTGTGCGCCCATGGCGCCCCGAAACAAACGTACATGTTTTTCCAGAATGACGTCCCGATAGATTTGGCTTGTCAAGGTTCCAATTTAAACATGCAGGTCAGTTCTGGAACCCAGAATAATTCCACCCCAAACGAGCACTCCTGCACCACCGTTAACGGTATCGTTCAATGATGTTTTCTTGGTGGTAACGAGTACCTGGAGCTCTCCATATGAAAGTCCGGCGAGAATCAGACTGCAAGCTAAACCTGGACTCGTCGGAAAACATCACACAAGCCCACGGTTGTGCTGTCCACAATGCATGCTCTGTACTCCAGGCTAACCGCAGGCGACAGTGAGTTACAGTAAGTGGAACGCATCTGACAGGTCTACGAGCATATAGACCAATCTGCCCTAAGCGTCTGTACACAGTCTGCCTCGAAATTGTCGTACCAGTGGCTGAAGAGAGCTGACGAGACAGGTCTGAGGCTGTGCTCCGCCTGTTTCTTTTGGCAGTAACTGCCAAATATCGGTCCTCATTCGGCGTTGTAACTCTGGGGCGACCTGTGCTGTAACGTGTACTCACATTACCATCATCTTGGAATTGTTGCCAAAGCCTGGAGATGATACTCTGGGCAATTCCAAGTTCGTCTGATACTTCCAGTTGGGTATGCCCACATAACAGATGGCCGATAATTCTACCACGTAAAAAATCACCCAAATGCGTCCTTTGTGTCATAACTATTCGGTTATTGCACTGAAATGCTTATATAGCGCCTGCGAACAATTTTACTTCTTTGCCTGTATTCCTTATATATCACTCTCTTACACTCTCGTCATTGTGACGTACCATCGGTGTCATCTGGTTACTACCTGAAATTTGCATATGATTCTTGAAGATGTGTGTAGTGATTTTACAGGTGATATATTTATTTTAGAGTTCGATTTCCGCGTGACTCGGAATTATTCTTAATTTATGGACATGAGTGTAGTTACTAAATGAATTAACGCGAAGGAAAATTTTTCTTTTTCTCATTAAAGGTATACATCACATTTATTTCGAAAATATAACACGAGAAATCCAAAATAATATATGATAAAACTCTTATTACATTTATTAAAATCAATATTAGGTAAATTCATACTGCTAAAATATTCAAGAATATAAAATTATTTATTCATTATTTACGATTTTAATTAAAATCCTTATCACATTTTTCGCTCTTAATGTTGCTGAAGAAGTATGAAATGTTATTATTATTTTAAACTAGACTCTTATTATAAAATAGTAATGCGAAGAAAATTGACCTGTTTATGTGTTAGTAGAGACTTCCTGATAATTCTTTTCGTGAAATTAATTACAGCGTTTACTAGTCTTGGAATATTTCAAGGGGAAAAGTACTTTCATGTTAGTTAGCTCAATTTTTAAATATTATATGACTTTTATAATTGTTTTTGATAATGAAAGAAGTTTGAATGATTATACATAAAACAGTAATTATAACATTACAACTTTAAAACAGGTTTGGGTTTAATTCTGCTGCAGTGATCAAGGTTATGAAATCGAAAAATATCGAAAAAATTCTGATATGGACACCACATGACTTTATTGTGCGGCCTATTAAATTATACACATTTTGTGCTTCATTTCATTTAAACTTATTTTCTCGAATTTCATAAGAGATTTATTTCTCATTAAACTAATTCAGTTCTCACTTCGCGGCAAGGTTAAAAATACATAAAAATTCAAAACATCTACGTTAAAAATTTAAAAATATAAAAAACATAAAACACCAAATACAGTTAAACAATTAAAAAAGCAATTGTTGCAATTAAAATTAGTGTTTCTATGTAAAAACAAGCAATTCCGCCAGTGGGCAAGAAGGCAGACCTTTCGGTGCACAGAACGGTCTCAGTGGGAAAAAAGACACCGAACTTGCAGAAACTGATTTAATTCACTATTCTACTAATTCTCAAATGTAAACAAATGGCTGCTCCATTAGACTTAGTCCCACGTAAACAACTTTAAATTGTTGATAAATCTACAACTATTGCATACAGATTAACTAAAGTCTCATAAAATCCTTAACCGGAATATAACAACATAAGTAAATCATTTTTAAAGCAAAAAAATGCACAATTTAACAACGTATGAAACTAAAAAATGAGCTCACCGAGCAGAGTAACAGAGTGGGTATATATATGTATATAAATATATATATATATATATGCTTTTAGTGCGGCCGATTGCAATCAAAATAGGAGGTAACTACGTATTAAATCAGTCCTATATACAAAATTTCAACATTCTGAGGCTATTCATTTTGAGTTATGCGAAATACATATATACGTACGTACGCATAGTCATGACGAAAAAATCTCTTCTGAATCCATTTTAAATCCATTTTACAATCCATTTGGGGAAACGAGTCCTTTATTCTGTCCTTATGTACAGATGTACGCAAAAAAATTGTTAAATTGCATTCAATAGTGGTCAAACTGGATATTTTGGTTAAAGTATGAAACCCTTAGTTTTTCTCGATTAGAACCTTCTGTTTACTTCGTACAAAGAAGTAAAAAAAGGAGTGAATCGAAGAGATGATGTTATACGATTTTATAACCCAAGTAGCAAACTTCGACGAAAATAAACAGCAAGAATAAAAACAAAATGGAAAAAAGGAAAGAGCTCTAATTAGGAAATATATGAATATTTATATAATCAATGAATATAAAAAGGCTTGTCCAAATATTCTGAAAGAATAAATGTGATGCAAAAGTATTAGTTTTGAACCTCAAAGTATTTTCTTTCTTTGTCTCATTTGCTTTTCATGCCCACGGCAAGTATACATTAGGAAAAATTATTCATGTCTAAAACTCTTGAAGGCGAAGACTTCACTTTGGAGCACTTAGTTAATTAATAATACTGAGATAAAAGCAGATATTTAGGGTACTTAGGAGCTTAAAGTGTATCTACAGCCTTTTAAAAAAGAAAAATTTTTCTATCGTAATTCAAAATGAAATATATCTATGATAAAGAACATCTCTAAGCTATATATTAAGTATACCTACGCTTTGTATGCTTCTTTGCTTTAACCAAAGACTAACTACTGCAGGCAGGAAATGCATCATCTGCAAAACCTATGAAGATGAGGTTACTGCACACAGAAGAAAAAAAAAGGGGTGGGTGGGGACAGTTTTATATCTCTCGTTCTACTAGGCCGATTGATGGAATTCAACTTGCGTTTTTCATGTCTCGAAAGCGTGACTTAGGATATTCATTAGATTTACATATAGCATTGTTCTAACATAGGTATTTTTACCCCAAATCGGACTTTGTCTGAAATAACATGCCGGTTTTTTTATACTTTGATTCTACGACTCCAAATTATGCCAAAGTGCTAAGTTATGTGAAAATCGCACGAGTAGTTTTTAAAACATTATCTCTCAAATTTATAGCTCCTCAATGTTAATTGACTTCGATATGTAGTTATTAATCTCTCTTTTTTTATTAAAATTATTTGATTCTTCCTTTCACATTTCGAAAGTTAGGTTCTTTTCAAATAAAATTCGTCCATTTTTTATGATTTATTTTTAAATAACTTTTATAAATTTTTCGAAACAATTTTGAACTATAACGTATAAAATATCTGGTTTACGCACTCTGTTAAAATTATTTGAAAGTAGGAACGATGTGACTTTTTTTTCTCTCATGCACAATGTAAAAACAGAGAGGAAAATAGTTTGTCATATATTAAGAATTTCGGCGAGAAAATTATTTTCCGCGATTTTTTTTACCGTTTGAGCCAAGATAAATTTTTGAATTTCTCCTTAAATTTCGCAGCAGACTTTGCAAAATTTAATAGTTAGACATATTTAAGTCAAAATCGAAATATGGAAAACAATTTGTAAGGTTTTAGTTAAACTAAGAAAGTTTTATTTTAATTTGACTTTTTCTATCTCTTCTCATTTCAACTTCCCGTTAGAATAAGCGCGCGTTTCAGCTTTATGCTAATTTGAAGTGGAGCCAAGTTCTATTTAAACGAAAGGTAGAAACCTTTCAATGTGAGAGAGCTTTTAGTCTCAGACCACTATTACTCTGCTAACGTTCCCCTGACCAGCTAGTATTTAAATTCTAAGCCGTAGCGCTGTTACGTTATTACTTATTGAAGTAATTCTAAGTGCGTCAGTATTAGTTAAATCTTGCTACGCACCATATAGTTTAGAGGCCAACCTCGCGTTTAGAGCTCTGTGAGCAACGATTACTTAATTTCTAATTAGCTTTAGTTTAAATTAAATTTGATTGTTCAATTTAGACCCAAGTGGCGGTCATTATTTTCTGTATCCCTCCCGAGTTGGGAAGTGGCTGTACATAATTGTGGTTTAATAAAAGAGGATTTTAAATCCCTCTGAAGTGTTGTTCTTCTACCACTTATTCATAGTATTCTACCACAGAACATAGCTGCATTCAGCTCCCTGTTCAAGATCAGGACTTAGTTACTTTCACGAAGATGTTTGCCAAGAATATGCACCGAACACTCAGTCCTGACAAATTGACATACCATTTCAGAAAAAGTTCGTTTTTGTGTCAAAATACCTATGTTAGAACAATGATATTTACAAATATAATATATATCCTAAGTCGCGCTTTCGAAACATGAAAAATGCAATTTGAATTTCGCCAATAGACCACGTAGAACAGGAGATAAAGAACTGACCTTTTGTTTTTGCAGTGTACGAACTTTTGTGAGGAATGTTGAATAAAACAATGAAATTGGTGTTAACGACAAACCGAAGTGTGAATGACATATTCAGAAAGATCAACGAAAGCTGAAAGATATCTTGATAAAGTTCCTTGTGAAATATTGGATATTTTCGACAATGAATATTTATGGTTTCTTATTTTCAGCTGTTGAAGTAATAAATATATTTACAGGAAACAAACGAACATAAGTATTTAACGAATCGATAAATCTCTTGGTAAAGTATACGAAATAAGCATTTAGAGGTTTCAAACTGAGCTCTTGAAAATATATAATAAATATAAGATTTTTTGTATTCTGCTCATGTTACGTAAGGGGTGAAACAATTAGTTAACGAAGATCTTTGCGACTGAGAAAAATACAGATATGATACTATACAGTCTATTTGAAGTAGGTACAAGTTTTGTTTAGTTAAAAAGGAATCCTAAACGTGCATAGTTTCTTAAAACAATTCTATGGAAAAGTTTCATCAACTCTACCATTGGGAGGGTTTGGTAAATGAAACAAATCTTATTTTTAAATATAGAATCACCATAAAGTCCAATTATCATAATATCTTTTTAACAAGCTAAACAGAAAACGTTTACCACGTTATGTGCAAAATTTGCAAAAATACTAGCTTTTAATTATTTTATGGGATGCCCAATAAAGTTAAACAAGATCTATTTCATTAACCGCCAAAATAAGCCCCTTATATTTAGTATTTGCTCCTTAAATATGGTCAAATAATGTCGAATTTCAAATATTTATAAGTATTGAAAAGGGATCTATGCCAGTATTTCGTCTGGAATATATTCGCTAATTTTGCTTGTAAAATATTAATTTTTTTGACAATTAAAACTGTTCCATACAATGCCACCTTAAGAAATTTTATAATTGGAAGCATATATTTAAAATCAATATTTAAATCTCTAGCTACCGTTTTTGTATAGCTTATACACACAAAAATTAAAATTTAGTTTAATAAATATTTTAATAAATAATTTTTTTTCCGGCTCTTTTTCAAAAGGGCTCTGACATTTAAAAAACAAATTCACATTTTTCAATCATAGTCAATTATTAGTCCAAAGGGGTTTTGTCCGTGAATGACTATTTTTCCGTTTTGCGATTTTGCGTCGGAAACATTAAATGTCGGTTCACTTTTCAAACTGTTGCCACCAAATATTCCAGCCCTGTATTATATTTAAAGAAATTAAATCACATAGAATGTGCATAAATGTATGCATGTTTCTCTCATTGTGATAAAACGACGGTATCTAGAGCCATCGAATTTTGAATGACGTAATCCTGCTGCAAATATGGGCATCTGGAAGCCAAAATTTGAAATTTTGAATTTGTTTTATTATCGATTTCATATTTCGTAAAACGTTAACGAATTTTTTATTAACAAACTCAAGGATTTCAAATCGAGCAATGGCAACGTTGTACAGAAAAAACATTTTTATCTCCAGTACGTGAGACTGTATATCGGACATGTTTATGCCCAGTTTAAAACTATTTTGCGATGTTGTTCTTTAACTAAATTTTATGGTTTAATTGCGAAGAACATGATAGTTAACAGATAAAGGCAATACACAAAATGTTAAAAAAAAACCTTTGGACATAATTTAAAATCTGAAACATTTCAGATTTTCTTTTCCTTTTTGAATTATAAATACAAAATATTTTTGCCGTTAAATTTCAGGGAAACTTATTTCGCTTTCAGTGATCAATAATATTATCTAGAAATGTTAAAAACAGTTCATTGACAGTATCTTTGTAAGGTTCCTTTCAATTAAATGACCTTTATTTCGTGTTTGGAAGCTTTGTTGTCAATTGTCTCTTTCCGTTTTCTCTCCAGAATGCAAATTAATTCGCTTGTATATAAGTGAGGGTTTGAATTGTTAAGATAGAACGTGTTCTGCCTCTTGAAGTCCACGTTACAACTAGGTTTGTTTCCAATTTTCGGTGTTGCATTACAATTGCAAATAGTTTAATTCAAGCCGGTGAAGTCGGAACAATCTGCGCTTTAAATACTCTGTCTAGCTTTTGCCTATTAGTTATTTAAATTTAGATTTACATTTGAATTTCTACTTTAGTTTTGCCATAAATACTGGCAGACCTTATCAGCACCATGTGTGCCTTCTGCTCATTTTATTTAGTTTTAACTGAAGAGTCATTTACACCCTCTGTTGTACTTCAGACATAGCGATAACTCGCTTAACATCCACCAAGAGGATGGTCATAGTTTCCAGTAGTAAAAGATTTAAAACATTGTATCTTTTCTAAATGGTTTTTGCAAATGTTGCTCTCGAATAATACGAAGGCTACTCACAAAATAACTTACGCTGCTGAGCTGCGAGAGATTGTGCTAGTATCCCCATCTTGGTGTCGGAGTGTCTACTTAATTCTTACGCTTCTGGTTGTAATCGTTGACGGCCCGTATGCCTCTCCTTTATTCACTGTGAATGTTTAATATATGTCCGGCAATAGGAAACCCGCCAGTTGGGAAGTGCGATCAGTGATTAGATTTTTGTTCGCAAAAAAAAACAGAGGCAAATTCAAATTTATCAGGAACTTTGTACGGTATTTTAGAAACGACGTAATGAATGAAGCCGGCATGAGACAATGGTGCATTATGTGTTTAAAAATGGCCTCAAAGTTTCTCGAGGATGCACCAAGTGGCCGGCGGAACATTGTTAATGTTGAACTCATAGAGAAAATTGATGAACAGATTCACTACGTCCACCACTTCACAATTTCGAAGTTCTCACTTTCGGAGTTTTCTGAAATTTCACGAACTTTCGTGTTGTGATGGAAGTAGGCTATTTCAAGTTTTGTGCCAGATGGATACCAAAACTCTTGTCAGAAGATTACAAAAAGCAGCACATGACAGCAACTTAAACATTTCTGGAGGCGTACCACAAACAGTGAATCACTTCTCGATCGTTCAGACGAGACTTGGGTAAAGTTCGTCACTTGTGAGACATTTGTGTATGCCTGGCTTGCAACACAGAGCTTCGACGATGACGAGGAACTGCATGCAGGCGTCCGTGCATGGCTGAAGTCTCAGGCAACAACTTTCTATGACGATGCAGTTAACAAGCTCGTGTACAATTATGGTAAATGTTTTAACTTATACGGATATTATGTAGATAAATAGCTGAATAATGTGCCTTTGAAACGTAAGTAATAAAAAATTTTACTTTCATTTTTTTAAATTCTAAAACGTAAGTTACTTTCTGAATAGCCTAAGTATAAATCTGAAATCTGTTTCTGATTTATCCAAATCAAATGGTAGCGAGTGAAAGTCATCCTATGTCAGATGCGTTGCAGCGTTCCAGCTTGAAAATCAATTATTTCGTTCATTTCATGATCGGCTTCATTTACTAGTTAAAGCAATAACAAATTTAGTCAATAAATATATTTTGCCAAAAATAAGTGAAATTTTAATTCTTCCATAAAAACTTCATGAAATCTATGACAAGAATTTAGTAAAAATTTTTAAATTAAAAATTAAGAGAGAAAAAATCATAAGAGTAAATATTTATATCGCGCTTTCAACTTTATGCACCATACAAAAGGACGTCTCTCTTACAAGGCAGTATTATCATGTTCCGAATGGATAAGAGTTTGGATTATTGCACTGCATACGCATTGATTTGTATTCTGGATTATGAGCCATTATTTCTTTTCTTTAGCTTATATATATATATATATATATATATATATATGCGAAGATAATTAAGTAGTCCTACCATCTGTGACAAATCGTGTCCCATCAACAAAGGCGCATTTAATTAACTTTTCAAAGACAAACATTTATTCGACCGTAAAAAATGCTCAGAGCAATCTTTTGCAGTTCACGCAAAAATCTCAGCTTCTCCATGGAACTTTTAATTTCATTTCGCTGTTAATAATGTATTCTGTCGGGATTTGACATAGCAAAACAAAACTAAAATGGTGTACTCAAAGCTACATGGCTAGAGAACTTTTCCAGAAATATTACTACACTTTGCACATGCATGCTAAGGTTTTTAACGATTTCACCAAATGCAAATACAACCTGAAAACACTCACATTAGACAGCTAGAAAACACAACAACGCTTTTACCTCATAAAAAATATATTATCTTCGTTTCGTTTTCCCACATAAAAACTGTACTAGAATTTTAATTTTTGTAACACGCTTCATTCGGCTTCCTTTGGGAGATAGCGTATTGTCATCGAAGATAAAGTGGCAAGCAAATCGTAGCAAAGGGGTTTTGAAATTCAGATTTATTTAACTAGGTGTGATATTTTTTACAATCTGAATATTTTACGTAGAGAAAATAAAGTAGAGTTAATTAATTTTCTCCACCAATATTTTGGGTGAATACAGAAAGACTGAACAGTGACAGAATGAGAAAAATTATTTTGCGCAGCTTCATAGTTCTCAAATGAAGAAGTTTATCCAAATAATTAGCACTAATAAGCAAAACATTTACCGCTGACTTACTTTCCTATGAGCTCAATCCAGCTTTGTAAACTTTGCTTCTACAGTGATAAATGCAATGGATGCTGTAGTGCTGTAAGAAATAAGTAGAGCTCAAAATATAATTTTTTCCACGCCTCCTTACACAAACGCAGTGGAAGTTGTATCAATTACGACGCTGCAATGAAGAAAAATTCTTAAAGTTTCTATGATATCAAAATTTGAATTTCTTAGAAACTGCCAAAATTTTCCCTGCGTGGAGAAAACTGTTCCGAGACCAACCCATGTTTAATTTCCCTGTCCAGTCACTTTAGTTGTCCTGTCTAGTAGCTAGCTCTATCTTTACGCAAAATTTTGAGCCAACATATCAAATAGTATTTGATTGATTAAAAAGCAAACATGCAAAGTTTCATGTTTACATGTATTTGTTAGTAGGGACTGCTTTAATTAATTAAAAAATTTCATTGCGGACTTGATATATAAAAGTATTTATGATTGCTTTGCTTATATAGATATTTAATAATTATATTTAGAACATTTATACAGGCTTCTCTCATTTGCATATAGTCGGAATATATGACTTTTGTATGAAAAATAATGGAATCATGACAGAGCAGGTAGAAAAGAGCAGCACGTATATCAAATCTGTGGATTCGTATTATATCCCCTTTATCACGGATAGCCCAACTCTGAGAAATCACTCGCACCTTTCCAAAAAGTGTATAAGTTAAAAATAAGCAAGTTTGAGGTTTAATTTAAAAACAAAGTATTAGAATGATATTTTTACAGATTTAACATCTATTCTTGAAGTCTTTTATACTATTTGACCGTTTTGTAATGTCCAGTGTCTTAAAACATTAGTTAAAAAAAGAGAAACATTAAGAAAGGTTTCTTACTTGGATAAAACCTTGAAAATTCTGGTTTTCAATTGCGTCGCTAAAGTTTTTATTTCTTTTTTCTATCTATTTATTCTAAGGCACACTTACAGAGAAGAAGAATCTGAAAGAAGCGCTTTAGCAGAAGATGCTAGCAACATTTCAGAAGGAAGGTAACTCATATTTCTGACATTCATCTGTCGGGCTTCATTATTTTTCGAGGCATCATTTTTATAGTGACATGATGAAAGACAGGGAGTTGTCAGAATTCACAGTTCTCGTATGCAGAGCTGACATCCTTAAGTTCCTTTAACTCCAAGAAAGACTAGTTTTTGCTTTTGATTTGTAAAAGGATAACTTAGTTAATTATTGTCATGTCATTCTACTCCATATCGTAACACGAAAAGGTCGACTTGCACTTTTGAAAATCACCGCGTCTTTCTGCCCGTGTATTATTGTGTGAATATATTATTTTTAATTTGACTGACAATATCTGATAGTAGAGAATACGGTGAATCTATCAGATAAGATTATGTCTGCATTTGCGTAACATTAAAAACGCAGCATAAGAATTCCATTCGGCATTTTTGGATTACGAGTATCTTTAATGGCTGCCACTGTTAGATTCCTTTTAGTGGTTTGCTAATTGTTTTAAAAAGCAATCACTTTTATGCAGTGATCTACATTTGACTGGCTGGTATTAAATTGCTCACCAATTATACCCTGAGGCGAAAGCTTACAATAGCATGAGTTCAGTTTAAAATTCGCTTCTGGTTGATTGTCTTCCATATGATATCTTTGAATTTTAGATAACTGTTGAAAGAATTTGACCAAGAAATAACAAAAACGATTTCTGAATTTTCCTATTTTATAATTTCTAAACATTTATGAATCCGTATTCTTAAACTGATAGCTTCAAAAGGGGAAAACATTTGGTTCGAACTTTAGCACGGTACGCAATTTGTGAATTTTAATCGTCCAGTTTGTGCCCTAAATTTAACTTAAAATCATTCTTTTGAAGACTGAGATTACTTCGATAAATATTGAAACCAAACTCAACCACCTACTTGCTCAACTGCGTCTTGTTCATTTCTCTAGTCCAATTAAAGGGGGGGGCCTAGATTGTAAGGAATTATTGCATTCACACAAGCCTGCTCCCGTACTGTAAATGGTTAGCACGTTCAGACAACAACTGAAAGTTCCGTGGTTTCGAACCTCGATGCCCCATTTCTTGGTTGAAAATGTGTAATCAGTCTACAAGTATGCAACTTGATTCACATTATGGAATCTTGAGGCAAATTCAGGAGGTGTTCACCAGTACGAAAGGTCTATTGAGACAGATATATACCCTGAACAGATACCTCAGTGCTTACATCAAGATCGCCTGCCGCATGACATCATCCTTATGATTAATTCTTTCCTGAGTGAACGGACGTTTACGGTCAAGCATGGAAAGGCGATTTCAAGTGTAAAGGACATCCAGGAGGGTAATTCCCAAGGTAGTATACTTGGTCCGATATTCTATATCCTGTATGTAAACGATTTTCCAAACTCCCATGGGGATGTCAATTCAGTCCTACGCCGACGATACGGCAATTACAGTTAAATCACGTCGTCCTGACATGTGTTGTCTAAACTAAAGGAAAAAATCCCGGCAATCGAAGACTGGTGTAGCAGCTGCAAAACCTGTATCCAGCCGACTAAATCGAAGATCTTGGTCATCAGGAAACACTGAAGACGAGACATTCTCAAATAAAAAGTTGTTTTATTTGGATCCCCTGTCCCGCTTTTCAAGAAAACCAGCTACTTAGCTGTCAGGCTAAATCACACTTCACCTGGAAAGATAACGTGATCCAGGCCTGCGGGAAAGCCTACAGGATCGCATTCAACCTTTTTCCACTTTTAAAGAGTGATAATCTATCACTAAATTATCTTTCGGTCATCCGACCGATTCTGACTTATGCCTCTCCGACCTGGGCCAGCGCCAGAGATAAGGAAATTAAAAAAATCAGGTAGTGCAAAATAAGTTTCTTCGCGCAATCACTGGTAGCCCATATTGCGTCCGAAGTAAAAGTCTTCACTTCGCCCTGAAACTTGAACCAATTCAAGATTTCATCAAAAGAATTAATGACAATTTCTTTGCAAGACCTTTGATAAACAACTCAGCGAATTTCGCCGAAGTGCTTTTTTACGAAATCCTAAGCGAAGACAAACTTCTACGCGCAATCGCCGCCCACCTCCTACATACAAATCAGGCGAGCCAATTAGTGTGCAGAAGATAGTCTCCTATGGTCAGCGGATTTAATTAACTCTTCTTTTCGTTAATTAATGCAACTGACTACCAAGTAACTTTAAGACTGTTTATTCCTTATTATTTGTGATTTTTGACATACTGGACTTTACATGCCACCGCTCAGTCAGGCAATCTCCGGCACCCAGCAACCTGTAAATTAACAGCCATTTTATTACTGTTCTTAAAAAAACAGTTCTTTACCATGTAAATAGTGTACATAGCAGTTTCTTGAGAGTTCGACCAAGAAATGTGGCTATGCGCTCACCGGGGTTCAAAACTCCAGATCTTTCAGTTGTTGTCTGAAAGCGCTAACCATTTACAGTACGGGAGCAGACTTGCGTGAATGCAATAATTTCTTACAATCTAGCCCCCCTTTAATTGCGACTTGAGAAATGAACAAGACGCGGTTGAGCAAGTAGGTGGTTGAGTTTGGTTTATTGACATTAGGACAAAGCACACTAAGGCTCTCTGTTTAGGAAGGGATACCATCGTGGAAGACATTCTAAGGGGCACACTCAGGGAATTCTTTAAACAGTAGCTAATTCAAAGATTCCTGGAGTTAATTATATATTATTTTTCTCTAATTCTACGATAACTTCCTGCCCCTTTAAAAAGAGTAAGTTACAGCTCACGTACTAGAAAAAAAATTTCAAAGGGAAATCGAAAAGTTTTTGGTTAGATCTTAGGTCTAACTGTAAAGAGTACAAGCTGAGTAAGGCAGGTAAATAGTCCTTTAAATATTAAATGCACCAATCAGTCGTCATGCTAAATTTACATTGGAATAGTGCTGGTCTTCTATTGTAAACCTTTTTCAGATTTTTTTTATCAAGAGAAATGATGAGACTAAGGAAAACAAAAATATTTAAAAGACTGACTAAAGTAAAAATTTGTTTGATCATTTGAATAAATTCTTACATAAGTTTTTCTATTGAAATTCAAATCCTATATTGCATAGTATTCATTCATTGTTTCCTTACCTAAAGCACGTATGTTTGTAATGTTTTGAAAAATTACATGAAAACAGTAAATTTCGCTGTAATTCATTTTCAGGTGACAAAATATTAAGCATAACAACAGAGTTAAAATGGCTAACGAAGTTAACTACATAAACAAAAACATACTAATTTTTTTTAAATGTCTTCCATTTAAATCCTTGAAATGTCTTTAACCTTCTTTTCCGACTGAGAAAAAAGAAGCAACTAGAGAAAGACATCAATTTTATTTCAGAATGAAATGATTATATTATCTTAATAAAAGTTATAAAATATACCCGCTGTTTGAATTTCTGAAGCTGCCATTTGTCAAATACTTTCATCAGATATTCATTTATTCTGCTCCTCACATTCTTTCAAAAACCATCATTGAGAAATTGGTGAATTTGGGAGTAATTTCAGTGTCCGACGTATAAAATTGAACTCAAGTTTCTGCTTTCGTTGAAACGTAAGAGAATATAATACAAATGAAAGTAATAAAATGAATAAATGTTAAGGGGACTCAAATTCAAAATACTAAAGGAATTTCGATGTTACGGTAGTTTGAAAAAAAAAAGATTAATAGATGAATATCTGAAGGCCCTTTAAATATTTAATGTTGTTATTAATAAGACCGTCAATAAAGTGGTATTTCATAATTTCCAAACAATTTTTTAAAGTGATAACGGCCAAAGATACTTAAAAAAACCATGATAAATTTGCTGATTGATAGTAGTTTTTATTTAGCTCAGGCCAATAGCATACATTCTAATTTCTTCCGAGGGTGGACTTTTTGGAGGAAAATGCAAATTTATGAGAATGAAGAAATGGTTTAATGGTATCTCAGATAGCATTACTAGGTTAAGTTGCCTAGTCTGTTCCTGATTTATTACATTTAATTGTCAAACTGAGGAACTGATTTGCTAGTTCAAATCAGAAAAGCGGTTAAATAGTAAAACCCATGTTAAGGGTTTTACTATTTAATTGTAAGGGTAACCCATGTTTGTTTAATTACGTTTGACTCAGATGCAGTAGACATTAAGATACTTCGGATTGTAACATATATGAATTTATAAAGAAATTTTAGTCTCTATGAACGTAATTTTTTTGTCCTAAAATTATCTGCTTCCTTTTATAAACAAGTCTAAATTTAACTTTTTTATGCTTTATAGAATGGAAACGCTGTGAACATTGGCAGCGGACTGAGGTGCATGATGATAAATTCTTAACTTCGACATATTTGAAATCCGCATCAAGAACTGTTTCTGGATTCAATAATTTATTTTTACTGTCGGTCAATTCTTGAAGCATGATTGGGTCTATGGATTTTATTTTGGCAAGATATAATACATACATCAAGAGAAAACTGGACAGTTCCTGAAAGGTATAATAAATTTTAGAATTATTATTTTGATAACAACTCATTTTTGATGAGAATTCATTTTTAAAATCTAAACGCATTTCATTTAAACTCAAGCAAGTGCTATAGTTATTTAAAATAAATAATTTGCTAACTCATATATACTTAGATTAATGAGACAGAGGATGACGTCAGTGAGAAGATTATACATATATGCCTAAACATATATTTACTATGTTTTTATGCCTTTAGTAAATCTGCATGTAATAGTTGTAGAATTATCAACAATTTAAAAGTTGTTTAAGTGCGGCTAAGCCTAATTTTTTTTACCATAGCAGCCATATTTACTTACATTTGAAGCTGAGCAGAATAGTGAATTAAGTCTTTTTGCCGAGTGGGACCAAAAGGAGACTTAGTTTTGTACATCGTAAAATCTGCCTTCTTGCCTGCATACCGAACTGCTTGTTTTTGATTAGAAACTGAAATTTTAATTGTAAAAATTGTTTTTTTAATTGTTTTAACTGTAGTAGTGTTTTATGTTTTTTTATATCTTGTAATTTAATTGAAAATATTTTGAAATTTACGTATTTTTTGCTTTGCCGCAAAGTGAGAACTGAAGTAATTGAATGGGAAATATACCTCTAATGAAATTTGAGGAAATAAGTTTAAATGAAATGCAGGAAAAAATGCGTATAATTTAATATTCCATACAAGGAAGTCATGTGGTGTATACATCAGATTTTCTATATTGTTAAACAAGGACTAAAATTCCTATACATCTAAACAAAAACAAACATAATTTAACTATGGATACATTTTGAGCTCTCATTTGCTTAACTTCAGAATTTATGGACCAGCGAAACTGAAAGGGCAATCATTTGTTTTTGTACAATCCAATTTCCATATTCCGGTGATTATTTGTTTCTGCAGTATCCAATTTATGTATATTGGAAAGTTGTAACTAGCATATTCCTTCTAAGTAAAGAAGTTATTGTCATATTCCTTTTAAATGTTCCGATTTTTAAGGATAGCAATGTATGTAATCTTTATGTAAATCAGAAACGTAGCTGAAGATTCTATCCAGCTTCTGAGCTCTCAGTTTCATAACTTCAGAATTTAAGGACCAGTGAAACTGAAATGGTAATTATTTGTTTTTGTATTACGCAATTTGCATATTCCCGCAATTACTTGTTTCCATACTACGTAATTTACGTATCCCGGAAAGTTGTATCGGTCTTGTTTTTAGATAATGAAGTTGCAATTGTATTGCTTCTAGATGTTTTGATTTTAAGAACAATAGTGTATGTACTTTTACGTAAATTAGGAACGTAGATGAAAATGCATGCATGCCTTTGTGTTAATGCAAATGCTTCATTGTTCCTGCGCTTGTTTTCTTCTACATATCTTAACTCATTTGTCATTAATTTATTTATATTCAAAGTTAATTTTCTGAACAAAGTGGCATTATTTGAAATTCACAATAGAATATTAAATATTAAAATATATTTTAGATATTTAAAATAGTAATTTTTTCCGTTACCTTTTACACATTCGTAATGATCAAAGATAATTCCCCCAAACAATGAATTATTTAAAATTCATATTCGGGAATTAAGCATTAAAATCGTTTTTAGATATTTAGAATAGTGATTCTTTTTTTTTACTTTTTACTGATATATAAATTTATTTCTAGTTTTCATATATTTTTGTTATAATTAGTTATATTTCTCTGCGCACATCCATTTACTTGCCTGCCATCATACATAATATTCATTAAAATGTTTATGTATATGTATCAATCGATTTCTTCCTTTAAGCCATTTAAACATAAAACGCATACTTAAATAAACTTAACGACGCAGCAATGATGGCAATTTTTTCTCCTCAGTAAGCGAGAAACAAAATTTTTCACGAGCCTGATACAATTTAATAGTGGTGCGGCAGAAAAGAAGTAGTAATAAAACTTTCTTTCTGCTGGTAATAAGGTGAACACCAGAAAAATAGTCTTGGTCCAGGAAGTAACTGATAACTGACCGATAAAAAAACAAAGAACGGAGACCGGGAAAGAAAAGGAAGATTGAATCGGGAACCTGAAACAAGGGCTTGTGGAGTTCTTGGCACTTTGCCAGCCTCAGACATTCCTATTATTTAAGAGTAAGAAACTGGATTCTTCTAATAAAATTTTTATCGTATTAACTTCGCCAGAATGCATAAATAATCATTTGATAGAAAGAGAATAGCATGCTTTCAGGTTATAAAATGAAAGCATGTACGGTATCCATTTACATGAACCTGAATTAATAATCTTCATGAGAACTATTATTATATTCAAATATGGTATCGCCAATAATTATTATTTACTAATTTTAAAATACGATTGTAGAAAAGTCACCTGAAAAGTGAACTAAATTTTTATTTTGTTTTCATGTGCTTTCCGTTTCATTTTGCTTTCATTTTTGCATTTTCTTTCTTTCATTTGCTTTTAAACTTTAGCTACTGTTCAGCTACGTGTAGAATGTAACTTCCCGAATTTCTTTCTTTGTATGCATGTACGCACACTGAAAAAAAAGGGGGGACATTTCTATATCTCCCGTTCCACTGGGCGGATTGACGAAATTCAAATTGCGTTTTTCCTGTCTCGAAAGCGCGACTTAGGATATGTATTAGATTCATATATAGCATTGCTCTAATGCAGGTATTGTGACACAAAATCGGGCTTTTTCTGAAGTAACATACCAATTCTTTTCCATATTCTCGATTCTACGACTCGAATTATTTTTAGGTATTAAATTTTGTAATTTTTTGTGAGAAATTTACGCAGAAACTTAAAAATTTATCTTGGCGCATTTTTTTCAGAATGCACAAAGAATAATTCTCATGGAGAAGTTCTTAATTTACAGCAACCTACTTTTCTTTCCTTTTTTTCATTGTACACAAGCGGAAAAAAAGTCACATTCATTGCTTTCAAAGAATTTTAACAAAGAGCGTAAACCACATTTGGCGTCATTATCGCTTGCAAAGAACATGCCAAATTTCAAAATACGCCAATATGTAAATGCTCGAATTATATTTGGATTAAACCTAAATTTCGAATTCTAGAAGAAGGAATCTAGTAAGTTTAATAAAAAAAAGAGATATTAATAAATATATATCAAAACTAATTAACATTGAGGAGTTAAAATTTTGAAAGTTAATGTTTTAAAACCTACTTGTGTGATTTTTACAAAACTTAGCAGTTTGGCATAATTTGTGCCGTAGAATCGACATATGAAAAAAAATTGGGATGCCATTTGAAAAAAATCTGATTTTATGTCAAAATACCTATATTAGAAGAATTGTATATATAAAGACGATAAAGCAACTGTACTTTTTAATAGATGAAATTTCATGGTTTCGATGCTGGGACTATAAACTTTGGTTAAATTAATACTTAATAATAAGTTATACTGAAAAATGGTATTAGCCTCTCTAATCTAAGTGGTTAGCAGTGACGGCTGCCATAATGTTTTTCCTGGATCCTGAGTCCCAGAAAGAGCACTAAGGTTGTAAACGCATAATGTTCCTCCAGTGCGAAACTGGGACAAACTGTCAGTTTCGCACTGACGAATTGATGTATTCGTTCGTATGTATTTTAGGAATGTATGTATTTTATGAACGAACTGATGTATTTACTTATTTCATTGCACCTGTCGCATGACGACGATGCAGCGAAAGACGTAAATTACGTTTTTCCTTTTCCATTTTCGGTTTTAATATCTTTTGCACCTATCATGCAATTTACCACAGTGCTCCTGATTTTATATGTTTGCATATCATTCCTTCCGAATTGAATATGGGGTGGAATTTAATCGTATTATTTTAATTTATTTTGCATTATTACCATCATTTGTTGTTGCTGTCAGCACTCATTTGGATTAGGTTTTGAACTGTTTTTACTTTGTATTTATTTAAATATTTATACTTGGATATTTAGAAAACAGATGCACCGTTTTTCGATGATTTCAACCATATTATTATTTTTTACCAACCGCATTGAAGCAGTTCCGGCTCTGGAAACAGGTGTTAAACGTTTTACTGTTTTAATTCAAATTTATTTCATCATTTAATAATTAAACAAATTTCATTTGGGGTTCGAATCAGAAACGAAATTTGATTTTCAGTGCTTTCTGCCTGCTCTCTTATAACAATCAAAAGAATATCAAAAAAATGTTTTTTTTTAGTTGTCTTACTCTACTCTTTTTTGAACTTACAAGATTTTTTGAAGATTTTTTTATTTATTTTGTACGACATAATACATTCTCTCTACTTTTTAGCAACTTCGAATTCACATGTGAATTAATTATGCACTATGACGAATTTAAATGAACATATTACTATAATACATTTACATAACATATTTGTGTATCCACATAGAGGTTCCAATTCCATTTTGAAGTTTCTAAACAACATCTGCTGAGTCTCATAGTCTGTTACTTTAGATTGGGCACTTCAATCACATCATTTCTTGCCCTAAAATCTTACTTCTGTTTAAATCCTTAAAAATAAATGAGCATGTTTAAATCCTGAAAACAATTAATCTACATTTTAAAGAGTATTGCTTAATTTTTATAGCAATTATCACTTTTTAATTACCGAAACTCTGTTTAAATTAAAACGTATGATAATAGTGTTTACTGAGTTCACAGTTTAGAAATCTCCTCGTGGAAAACTGTTAATAAAGTGGTTGTTTACTTTTCCTCACAGAATGGCAAAGTTCATTAATGATTGCTAACGTTCATCTTTGGAACGTGTACTACTTTGCATAATGAAACACATTTTTTTTCCAAAAATGATTTCTAAATTTACATTCTTTTAACCCGCATATTTATGGAATATGGAATCTGCGTACTTTTTAATTGAGTAATATAAGAAAACATGAGTGCGGGACGAATATAACCAGCTAAAAACATTTAATTTACACTTCAAATTACACCCTTACGTAGACATTTTAGACGGATAACATACGTTTGTGATATTTTTCCTATTTAAAATGTATATTCAATTTATTCAACATATTGAAAGCTTTAAATTGCATAGCATCTTTTAATACAGCTGTTACCAAAAATCAATAATTTAAGAAGTCACAGATGTAGCAAACATTATATACCCACAATTTATAAAATATCAGAAATAAGAGAGTTAAATACTCAGTTCCAATTAAGAGAAACTTAGATTACAAAAGAAGTTTGGAAAGTTGAAACATGCAGCTGACTGTCGGTAAAATGGAGACTAAGAAACAAAAATGGATTCCATAAATAAGTCCTGACATGGTACAAAAAACACTTAACTTTTTTTCTTTTCTTCTAATTGTCGAAGACAGCCGGAAAAAAATTTTTCGTTCCTTCAACGTTCGCGTAAAACCACATTTTGGGTTTTAGAGATTTACTTTTTTAGCAGCAAAACTTAGAAAGAATCGAAATAATATTTAGTCAAGAGTAGTTAGCTTATGGCTAGGGTAGCACTTGTATTGCCCGAAAAAAATAAATTATGTGATTTAAAATTTGGACCTGAGAAAATTCAATGATCTAGGATTTATGCCAATATGTAAAGAAGTTCACTAGATACGATGTACCAGCACAGACAATTGGCACTTAATTCAATATGAACTGCATTAATTTTTTTAAATAAAACTTTCATTTGTAAACTAGTAAAATATAATGAACTGGATTATATACTAGGGTTGATATTTATATTTCTGGCCTAATAATGAAAAAAAAAACAAATATTTATGATCAAAATTTGCTTTATTGTTTTTCAAAATATTCTCCATGAAGATCAGTGTACTTTTGCTTGTGTTTAAACCAATTTTCGAAGCACTTTTCCACTCCGAAACTCTGAAACATGCGCTCAACCGCTTCTTCGGGTGTCGTAAATCGCTGACCACGTAATTTATTTTTAATGTACGGGAGTAAAAAAAAGTCATTGGGTGCCAAATTAAGGCTGTACGGTGTCAATTTGATATTTCAGCCCGTCAAAAATTCGTTTGAGCCTATGTGTGAGAGCTCGCATTGCCATGATGAAAAATAATTCTCTTCTTGCATTTTTTCGAATTTCTCCGATGATTTCTGGCAAACAAAGGGTCGTGTGTCATTCGGAATTGAACCTGCATTGCTCTAACGCCGCTATTGACCCGTTACCAGTAATACCGAAGAAACAGGCAAATATTTGCTTCGATGTGCTTCTTCTGCGAACAACTTTTGTTGGATTTGTCTCCTTTTGGAAGACCTAAACAGTCGACTGCTGTTTTGCTTCGGGCTCATATGTATAGATCCATGATTCGTCACCGTGTGTAGGGTGACTGTGTGGATTCAGCTTTTGATGCACCTTGAATGTATTTTTCCAACATTTCCTTGTTACAATCGACAAGTGTCTGCTTTTGCGCGTTTGTAAGATTATGCGAGATCCAACAAGAACAAATCATTTTTACAGTTAAATATTCGTGTCTTATTGATGCTTGTCATATTAATGCCCAAAGACTCCTCAGTCTCGTGGTATGTCACATGATGATCTTGCTTCATCAGTTCACGCACAGCATTGATATTTTCTGGCACAACAAACGATTTAGGACGACCTTCACGGAATTTGTCCTGGAACGAACGCTGAAAACAACTGAAATCGTTATACCAGTTTTTTTACGGTGTTGAAGAAAGGTGCGTTATCGCTGAATAAATAATTACGTTCATTGAAGTATTCTTGTCTTGATAATGCACGTCGAATGTGATAAAAAATAATCATACGAAAATGTTCATGCGTCAATTCCTTTTTCTGCCCGAGATGAAGTTTTCAATTTATTATAAACAACACAAATTACTCTAAAATAACGAAATGTTCTGAAGAAGTTATAGCTAAAAATATCAAACTTAAAACTTTCGATTGGAATCCTCTTCTATCGCCTAGCAACACTTACTGTTGCCAAGGCCAGAAATATAAATAGCAACCTTCGTTTCTGTACTTAACAGAGAAATGTTGCATTTATGAGTTAACGGGATGCTGAAAATCAGTAATAACATGATGATAAATTTTGTTAATTCAGAATTGCAAGAAGAGGATGTAAGAAACAGCTGCATTCTCCCGTGTGCAGAGTAAGTGGTTAGTACACCCAGTTAACAATGGAAAACTCGCGGTTCGAATCCAGGCGACGGCAATAGGATCAAAATAGAATATCTTTCTGCTTTAATAGCAAAAATATATGTAACATTTCGAATTCCAATGAACATGACATGTAAGACTATGCTATGTAAATTCATGTTGTAATAAAAAGAGTACCAATTGCAGTGTGTGACTGGTGTAAAACAGTGTTATCGGAATGGTTTCACATGATAACTTTAAGAGGAACAGTTTGCAGTTAGGATGTCAGTTGATTGCTGCATCGTTCTTTGATATGAAAAAAAAAACACAGTTTGAAGGAAACACAAGATTGGCCTTGAATAACATGTTTGAAATGAAGATGCATCGGTAGAGTAGTATTCATAGCGTTCAACCGATCGCTATATAATATATGTCACAAAAAACACATACTGAAAAGTACTGTGCTGTCTGAAAAAAGAACACAGTACAACGCTATCTTAGTAAATCCTGGAACAAAATCGCATAATATTAATCAGAGGATCCTTCTACCAGAATCTCTGTATTCTGTCTTTGTAAACAAGGTGAACTACATTTTTATCACATGTATTGCGTACAAGTGTTCTACCGACTGTCTATCTAGTATTGACAGCATTTGTGCAATGTGCGCTGAAGAACACGAGCAGAATTCCCGAGTTATCAATGATGTGCTTTTTAAACATGGAGCGCTATTCCAACAGCATTTCATCCCTAACCCTGATAGCACAAATACCTGATTGGCAACTATTTCTCAAATCATCATTTACAGCTGACATCAAACCCGCTTTATGGTGTGATATCATCAGATCCTCCTTTCTGGTATGAATCTTTGGAGACATCTGCACCGTTTTCTGGTTCTGTGACGTCAGACTATAGCACTATGCCGTTCCATTCGTGTACTTCTAAATGTTTTTGCAATACCTATGTAGCCAAGTTTGTAAGGAAATTTTCTGTTCTTCTTTGCATGCCTTCATGGTGTAATTGGAAAGCATGTCCGACTAGCATCGGGAGATCCCGAGCTCGAACTCCGGAATCGCTGATATTTAATATTATCTGCTCCGATAAGAACTCTACATGTATATATCTCTTCGCTCTGTTCCCCATTAAGAATTCTGTATATTATACCTATATTAATCTTTCACATTGCACAACTCTTGCACTACACATTACCTGTTATTCCAGTTATTCTCCAGCCTTCCCAAAGATTGGCGATTATGTTAGGATTTATCTTGCATCTCTTGGGAAAATTTATAACAAAAAAAACACAGTTAAGAGAGATAAGAAATTTAATGCGTTACAAGGATAAGTAGAGGGTTTGATAACAGGAAAACAATAAAAGAAAGGTGGACTCAGAATGCTGTAAAAATAAAAATCCGCCGATGTAACCAATTCTTCAGAAAAAGCTGCTTTCTGATGCAATTAGACTTTTCACCTGCGACCTCAAGATAATATACGAGACGGGCGACTTCATTTAGTACTATCATAACAATCAAAATTTACAGCAACAAAACTATTTTAAACCTAACTGAACAACATTTTGGAAAATGCCGTTTTATATCAATTAAAAGTAATTAATGAAATTTCAGTAATTCATTCGTTTAAAAGTTTTACATACTCATTCAGTAAAAAGGTTACTATTTCATTCTAAATAAAAGTACATAAAACTGGATGCTTATGGTAAATATAAATCAGATTTTTTTAAAAGAAACCATTGCTAAAAAATAAAAAAACACGTAAAATGGCGCAGAATAAATAATAATATAATATCCGTTATCTAGAAATTTTATCAGCATCCACGCTTACGATCCTTCATCTAAATAGAAGATAAGATATAAAAGGCTGTCGTCTGAAAGCTCCGCATTTCATCGAAGGGGTGCTTTTTCCTACCATCGATCATCCTTATCGTTATATATGTGAGGAAAGTACAGAATATTTTAAATTTATAGTGAAAAAAATCAGAAATTGTGGTATGTTGCACGAAAATATTTCACCAAAAGTAAGAAACTCATCGTGACTCGTTTTTTTCTGTTGTATGTCATGGTAAGAAATTTGATGCCCCATGAGAATCAACACTTACTACACAGAGTGGTCCCATGTCTGTTATTAAGTGTGTAGAATCATTAGGTTATTTTGAAGCAGATGACACGAAACGTGAGCAGGGTCCTTGCTGGGACTCGAACCTGGATCTCTCGAAGTAGTGCCGAGTGTGCTACTGTTACACAACGAAGGCATGCAGAAAGAAGGGAGAAAATACTTTATAAGTTATTTAAAGCTGGCTTGATTTTATGCTTTTTAAATTCGACGTTAATTATTGTTGCACGCTTATGAAGTATTCTT
>KK112988.1:143072-178608 GCA_000611955.2 Stegodyphus mimosarum | reverse complement strand
CTCAGGATTTTTTGTTTATAAATTATGAATATTTGTCACACAAAAATTTTCAGAAGAGGAAACATTTTTGTGAAGTTTTGTCTTTTAAAACATGATTAGTATTTGGAAAGAAAATATAAAAATTTTAAGCAAAAATTTGAGAAAAAGTGCAATGTAATTTCTCCATCTTCTTTTATGGCTTAAAATATCTTTAAAATTTCACGCAAAATAGAACATTCGTTTCCCGCACAGTATGTGATAACTGAAAAAGTATTTTTGTCAGAAGATTTTAAAGCACTTCTTTAGTTGTGAACATTATTTGAAAAAAATAATGCAGTTTTTAAAAACCTAGACTTTTCATTGCTTTTAATTCGTTCTACTTCTTGAAGGAACAAAACAATAACCTATAAAAATAATCCCAATTCTTGCAATAGTGAAATACCACAGACTACAGTGGATTGTATCAGAGTTATTTCCTAAAATAGCATTTTCGGATAACCCATGATTAGTATCGGTTTCGTAAAAGTCGCTCATTATTTTCGTAAAAGTCTCAGATTATTTTCGAAAATAATGTTATTTTTCAATACATGTTTCTCTAAAAAAGTCCTAAAATTTCACTATAAAGTTTACCCTTTTGAATATCACACTTATATACACTAATGTTTGTGAAAAATGCAAAACCATTAAGGAATTGTCGGAAATGAATGAAATTTATTCAATATATTACTAATAGTGACATATATAAATGACCAAATTTCCAGGAATAAAAAATGAACGTCGAAAATCGGTACTTTGTGTGCCCGCCACACTGAGCGATGAGAGCCTGTACACGTCATGGCATTGAGTCTGAATATAACCTGGGGAATGGCATTCTATATGGCTTCGACTTGACGCCAAAGGACTACGTTATTCAAAGTTCAGTCTGAGTGTGTGCCCCACCAGCTTTACGAGTGAGTCACTAACCGACGAAATCACAGACATGCTTATTGGATGACATATACCGGGAATAAGCAGGCCTGGAATAAGCAAAATCTGTTACGGCCTAAAGAAGGCTTGTGCAGTTTGAAAAAAATCTGCAAGAGCATTACCCTAATGAAATACAGCGGCTTGATTGCGTCGATGTATAGGGAGGACCTCTGGCTCCACGACTTTCCTTAGGTAGCGATCACTGTTGAGCGCAGTCTGCACTAGATGGAATCGAAATTTACACCCAACGGCTCCCCACATCATGATGCCAGAAGTTTGTACGGTATAATGCTGGATAACACACTATGGGAACGTTCCCCTCTGCAATGCTAAGGATGCTCTGTAATGCTCTATACTCTTCCATCATACACTCCAGATTGTGACAAGACTCATCGGAGAAAACAGCATTTGCCATTAAAGTCGGAGGCGTCTGTGATTTAGCAACAGGAGAATTCCGCGTAGGAGAACACATGCACGCTACTTTATGCTGCAGCAGACGGCGACGAATCGCGAACTAGACAACACAACACCTGCAGACGTTCTCCACCGTTGCACTACCACACGAGAGGATGCTGTATGATCCGTCACAGCCATGCGGATGAGGTCCCTGTCGTTTCGTGCTGTTGTGCTATTGCTTGCCCCACTGCCAGTATTTCACCTTGTTTTGTTCTCCTCTGTCCATTTCTTCCAAAACACGCGTAACCGTTGTGGTATTAAGCTGCTTCCGGGTGCTATTGCTCGATACAAAAGTCCACCCTCTCGTATACTGACGATGCAGCCTCATTCGAACTCCGTCAGTTGCTGGTATGACACCCTCCGTTGTTGAAGACGCATATTGAAAACTAGTTAAACGTTCCCTGCAGTCAGAGGACGATACACAGATTTCAAAGCAATTTTTGGAAAAAGCGGCTGGTTCTCATTCCAGGCATATGCAATCGCTCTGTAGTTCTAATCATTTGCATATCTTAACTCACTTTACATTTCCTATAAATTTGGTTTCAGTTTGAATAATTCCTTCATGGTGTTGCAATTTTCACAAGCATTAATGTAAAAAAATGTATGCGTCCGTCAATTTCTGATATCAATGATAAATTATTAATTTTTGCTATAATCACTTTTGAAGAATTAAATGAAAATGGACAGCAAATAATTTAATCTCATGATTATTTAAAACAATTTGCAACTTAAAAAGAACATTAAAAAAAAAAAAGAAAATTCTGAAAGGGTTCAGATTTTAACGGCCACCCAAAAGGGTTTGTTAAGGTTTTTCTATTCATTCACTAAGCTCGAAGTTCACCAGTCTGCTGTTGCACTCACTTCTGCTAACGTATTTCTTTGCTTCTTTTTAGCTTTATTATTAAGCATCATTTTCTTCGCACTTACGCCATATACAGTTCAAGAGCAAAATTACAAAAATTTTAAAAGCTGAGTAGCAGCATTATGTTTAGTATTCCCGATGCAGCGCTAAGTGTTGGCATGCATTTTTTTTTCTTCATTTTATCACATCAATGTTCAGTTTTCTTAGCAAGATGGCTTGCAATTTTTTCTCTTACTAACGTTTTGTACGTTAAATTTGTTAATTAAATGTGATGTTCTTCGCTCTTACAACATAAATTCAGTTGAGTAGCAAAATCATAAAGTATTTAAAAGAAGTATAAATTTAGAATTTTCGATTAACACGCTCGTGCGCTGGAGATAACAATACTTTAATTCATACAGTGTTACCCATTGCTCCCTTTCAAATCGTAGAGTTTATTAAAAATTTTTTATTTTCAACACAGCGTATTATTATTGATGGAAAAGAAAATGTATACTATATACACGTCTACTGATCTTTATTTATTCTCTCAATCTTTAGTTAAAATATATGCCGGTTCTCTAGGAATATACTAAACAAACACCTGATGTTATGTCATTTCAAATGCATATCAAAATTAGGATAAAAAATTTGAGTTGTATATTCAGACAAATAACTCATCGTTGAAATTTGTCCAAAAGAGTGCGTTTTGCAATTTGGCTTAACAGAAATAACGATTTAACGGTTTCGCAAGATCTGTCGCGAAATATACAGAAATGATTGAAAAAGAAACTTCCCTCTCTTGTTGATAGTAAATATGTATTTAAACTGCAGGAAAAAGGTTAATGTAAACATCTGAGTGGGTTGTGATTTTAGATAGTCCATGTAATTACAGTTCCATATAAAAAAATAAATAAAAATACATTATGATGCTCAAAAGTCTGTAGACTGTGTGAAATAATTCCAAAATCTGTAGAAAGTTTTGTAGAACTTAATTTTAAAAGGCATTCTAAAAAAATTCATTAATCAAAAACAAATATTAGAAAAAATATTGATAGTAAACTTACTTGTCTTGTACTTCTGTTAGCTCCATCAGTTGGCAAACTAGATTGCCGAGAACTTGGCCTCCGAGCAGTACTGGCATATCTCCACTGCTGGTGATCCTGAAAAATGGCTTGAGTCAGAACATGTCATTAGAGTGTGACAAAAAACAGAGAAAAATCTTTTTCTTGCTCTTGGCTACCAGAGATTAAATGTCTCGCTAACATTCCGCCACTGATTAAACATGAGACGACCTCATTATATTTGTCTGGATGTTCCTATCTACCAGTTATGACATCAGTTTTATAATCTTGCTTTGCAAACATGATCCAGAACTTAGCACATTTATTTAATGGAATAATCGTTTTTTTTTCACTTTTTTATCCTTACTCTCAGTGAATATAATGAATTGTAATATTTTTGCAGTTGCTTCGCATATTGGTTTCAGAATGAAAAACTTCTTTTTATAAATATTTTTTTATTGTTGGCATCGTCTAAAATAATTGTTCATGTTTATTTAGGATTAAAGCAAATGCAATGAAAGATATTTTTTCATTCTATACATAGCGATTATGCGAAAATTTGCATATATCTATTATATCTCAAAAAGCTTCGCTCATAGCTCTTATTTAAAACTTAATTGAACCAAGATTAATATAAAGTGTTGCCTAGTTTTAAATTTATTTCAAATAATTTCGATTCTCCTCTACGTAAAAAAATAGTTTATAGTGAACTTACAGTTCATGATTATGATTACTTGCAACTAAATTGTACAACAATGATACATTTTATTAAACGAATTGTCTAATTATATTGAATTTTAAATAAATTAATCTATGGAAAATTTCGAATGTCGTTAAAAATTATATTGATCCTTTTTCGACAGATATATGAAAAAATGATTCTTTCATTTTCTGCGTTTGCATCCGAATAATTTCAATATTATCTTCATTTGGTATTTCTGGTGACTGGTAAAATGTTGTTTAAGGAGGGAATCTTCAAATATTATATCCTAATAAAATAGGATAATATTTAAGTAATTCTTAAAGAGTTTAGTATTTATCTGAAGTATGTGCATGAATCTTAGATTGCAAATTACACTTATAGTGCTAATGTATTCTAAATCAAAAGTTTTTAACCATTATGACTAAACCTTACGCAAGGGTAAGACGCTGGGAGAGAAACACATAAATATAAAATTTCTTTGCTTACAAAAGAAAAAACACCTGTGTTTGATATCCCTCAAAATCAGCAGAATTTATTCAAAATCTTATTCTCTTCAGTCTTAGAAAGCATATTAGAATCATTAGATACAGTCATTCGTACCCAAGTAGTTTCTATTTCTTTATCCATATATTAATTACCTGCTTCGCCACTGGACACTACACAGAAAGATCGGAATGCCCTGTGGAAGACTTTTAAAGGGCGGCTGGTTCGTATTCACGTTAGACGTGGGGGGGGGAGCCTCGAAGGCGCCCATGCAGCCAGACTTATCTCTCGGCTTCGAATTTTGGACCGCACTAACAGTGTTCAGCGGTTTTTACCGTTCTGCCGCTGGTGGACTACCAAAGTGGTTAAGAATATTTTTTAATTTAAATCTATAAGAAAAACATCAATTTTAAAATTATGCGAAAATCACTGAATTTGTGCTATTAGAAAATTTCGAGACACTCTAAAATAATTAAAATTCTTACCCGCCAGAATTACGTATTTTTGCCTAATTTTATAATTTTTCAATGAAATTTTAGGTTTAGCTTTTTGCATGCGTACTTTGTTATCGCCTTTAATGCTATAGAGTAGATATTCTCAACCTTTTTGTCCTCACGGTACTCTTTTAATAATTTAAAAATTTGGTGGCACACTAAGAATAAGATAAATTAAAAGAATTTTACTTGTTTAATTGATTGATGTATCTATAATATATTCGTAAAAATAACATACGATAATAATTTTCAATAAAATATGAAATAAAATTGCATTACAAAGTAAATGAAGTGTTTATTTAATGATAAATTACAAATTACATTTAATGCGAAATTTGAGATTTTTCTCATAATTTCATTTATATTTGTATCTAAAAATACTAATGCTGCTTTCCCTTCGAGATTAAAAAGACTTATACGTTTTTCGCTTTTAATGTTAGTCAAAGTCGAAAACACGAATTCGTCCAAATAACATGCGAAAATTTTAATAGCACAAGTTCTTATAATATTGTCGGATAATCATATTTAAGATTAAACTAAACTGCAAATTACAAAACAATTTTTATTGTATGCAGTTGTAAAATTTAACGGCATTCTTTAAGAATCTCGCAGCACACTAAAATGCTGCGACACAGTGGTTGAGAATCACTCCTGTAGAGTAATGATAGGGTACAGTTTTTGTAAGACCTTCTACAAGTTGTAAATATAGTTCAATTAAACTATAAATGAAACAGAAATTGGAAAAGGAAATTAACTGAAATAAAATTGATGAGTTAGCACTAAATTTAAACCGATCATTTAGTTACGATATTGGGCTAATGCGTTTTTAATTGTGATTTCTAGAACGTACCGCATTCATCAAACGGGCAGATAGAGATATTCTTCTACAGTTTATGACTTTCGTAGCGTATTCCATTCTTGAATTATACCTTATGAGCACAAAGATAACTGCCAACAACACACGTCGTAGGAATGCGAACTTTACATTGTGATGGCTATTGAAGTTCACAGGACTAGAAGAGCCATTTCCATTTTTTCAGATTATAAGGTTTGTCTCGTCGCCCAGACGGTATAGTGATTAGGGAAGCCACCTACGGAACCGAAGGGCCCAGGTTCGAATCCCGGAGAAGCCATGGATGTTTATAATGTATAGTGTCGGTGTGGCATGGCGGCACTTTAAACATGCGACAAGCCGAAAGTCCTCTCGTGTTGACTGGGGGTAGAGGAGAGGGGTGGGTGAGAGCCCCCCGGGTTGCTCTCCCTCAAAATTGGGGAAGGAAAATAGAACTCTAACCTCTCTTCGGAATAGGCTCTGGCAACCATTGTTCTATGTGATAATAGAAACGAAAACAACAACATAAGATTTTTCTCCTTGCTTATCACGTGCCTTCGTGGTGTAACAGAAAAGCCTGTCCAACTAAAAATCGTAAAACCCGGTGAGCGGATCCAATATTTTTCATTCCATATTTTGTCTGCTGCTCTGAAATAAAAAAACCTAATAACTCTACAATTAAAAACGTAGACCAGGTTTCCTTTTTTCTTATCCCTGATCTTGTGCAAGTAAACTGACTCTGATTTTTAGTTTTTAGTTGCAGTCATGCAACACTGATCTTATTATCTGTGATATGTACAATATGCATAACGATAAAAATTACAGCTGTTATTTTACGTTTGTTTGATAATTGATGTCAATAATTATATTTTAATGTTTAATGACATAAAAAGTATACAGAAGAAATTCCTTCTTAAATAATTTGCAGTATCGCAGACATAAACGTTTGTCTCTAACTTTGATATTATATTTACAAAGTTAAACCTTGTTAGCTCCTAAGAAAAGGAGAAAGTTTTTCGTTCGAAGGTAATTATACTTGAAGTCAACTGAAACATGTGTTGAATTCTGAAATCTTGTAACAATTTATTTATATGTTGTTTAATACTGATATTAGTTAAAAGGGTACAGAATTATAAAACAACTAATTGTAATTATAAAGTATCTAATGGAAGTGTTTAGAAAGTCTAAGTGGCCTACGAATGTTTTGGAATTTTTTTTATACATTGCATATTTCACATAATGCTAATCTAAAAATCTAAAAGGTTTTCATGTAATCATTTATTTTGATAAAATAACCTTTGATTAACATTCATTTATATTTTGGGGGGGAAATTATATTTCAACAGAGAAGCTTTACAATAACTAAAGAATAGTCCATTTAGAAAGTCATAGACATAAAATAATTCTGCAATATTATTTTATTATTTTACGGAATTAAAGTCATTTGGGATTTAGAAATTTAAACATCTTTTTATTTTCATGGCAATATTAAACGAAGAAATAAAGTGAACATCAGTTTTATTTCATTTTCACAAAAGTGATGCACAAAAGTGATTTCACAAAGTTTTCGAAATTTGGAATTTTTTCTTTAAAACATGAATTTGAAAACGCACAGATTATTTTAGCATTTTTTAAAACTTTATATATACCGTATTTTACTAGTATATTTCCCTCCCCCCTCTTCCTACTAATTTTACCGCTTGGAAACCGGGAAGGAAAAGACATTCAGTATGCACTATTTCTGAAGAGTTGGCTTAAATGATAAAAATAGCACATTAAAAAGCTCGCATAAAGACACGTTAACATTATTATATAAAGTACTTAGAAAGATATCAACTTCCATACTATTCCTTTTAGTTATACAAAATACTTCCTATTTGTGCATACATTTTTTATTCTTACTATAAATCAGAAATTTCTAAATCAGATGCTAAAATTCTAGGCTGAAAATATATGCAGGTGGAAAAATTTGAGATTCAATCCATGACATGAAATATGATTAATGATTAATTTATGATTAAAAATGACTAAGAATGATATTATTGTGATTAAAAATTTGTATTCAAATAATACATCTCAATTGTGCACTATTTCTATACATTTCTTCTCAAATAATTTTTTTTCGTAATACATGAATGAAAAAAGAAGTCTAATGCTAATAATAATTGACCTGAATTTCGATTCCATGGGGATAAATGTCCACCAATTCTTTCTCCGTGTACCTCAGCAAATCAATCAATTAATCACTTTTTATTTGCTTGCCCTACTTACATTAAAAGCACAGTAGGCCAAAAATTAGATGGTTTACTTAATCAGCTTCAATCATACGCAATCATAAATATTGCGGTATTAAAATTGGTTTAACCAAGCTACGTAACATAAGTAAATTAATAAATTAAACTGAATTGCAATAAGTTTAATGCAAAGATGAAAATTTATTTAATTATGTAAATATAAATAAACTGTTCAAAGGATTTTTAAGAATAACACTTAGAAAATTCACATATTGATATGTATTTGGCATTTATTTGTTCACTTATATGGAAAAAAATATTGAATAAAATTATATTGCTGTGATTTGCCAAAAAATCTCGAAGATCATCTTTAGTTTTATAAAAGCTGATAGGATAGCTTTCTTTATGGAAGCATCATTCTAAACACAGAGAAACGTAAATAAAGTAAACTCAGCTTAACTTAAGAACTAAGAAAATTGTATTTTTTCCAATTTAGTGAAGGAGGATAATTTTTAGTTAATTTCTTCATCTGTGGCTTAATAATATAACTCAGTTTCATTTATACTGCTATTACCACACTAAAATTAGTTACTTTTGAAGAAGTCAATATACGTATTTCTTATGATCTGGCTTATTTAATTACGACAAAACACTTGAAGGCTATCTGCCTAAGGAGAGGGATGCTTCGTAGAGAATTTTCTAAGGGAAACTAGCTCTTATATGCGTTACATATGGGAAAATACGAAAACGGCAATGCAGCTGGATCGTTCGTCGGGATTCGAGCCCCGGACCGAACTACCAGTGTTTAGCGACTTTACCGCTCAACCGCTGGTGGACCCATATCTGTTATGAGGCAGTTTAGTTTTGCATCATGATATCATTTAGATGAGATGTGTTAATTTTGTGAACACTTCTGGAGACCATCATTGTCCTTTCAAAAGAACAAGAAATGGCACCGTTAATTATGTAATGACACGCCAAACACCGAAAAAATAAATACGCAACTAATTAAAATGAAAATATTTAAAAAAAAAAGGTTAAAAATATCTAACGTTAAAATTAAGATTTTTTTTTTTTATAAATGCATATGACATAAAAAGTAAACATGATTTAAATACAGTGATTCCGGTTTTCTTCTACGTTTTTCCGTTTCCTGTATTTTTCAAATAGTGCTAAATTAGCATGTTAGGATGGGATTCAAATCCTACCGAATATCCTCCAAATCTCCAGGAGGTTCAATAAAGTCAAGCGTATTTTAGATTCCCTTAATATTACTTAAGAATCGGCAAATAAAAAGAACAACAAAAAGATCAAGGTCATAAAGATCATTCGTAACTCAAGAAAAACATATAATCCAATAAAGAATACGTCTTTCTTGTATTGGATCCGAAAAAGTGTTTAGAGGATCTTTTGTGTTTTTTCATTTCTTTTCTGCCTACTTTTGTCCTTTGGATCAAACTTGATACGAAAATGGTTTCATTTATTGGACAATACCGTCATAAGATAGTTTCACATAAATATCGCAAAATTAAATTTATCAGAATATTTAATTCCGTAATGAAGAAATTAAAAGATTTATTTTGAATGACTTGGTATTGCCTAAAAACTAAATATCAAAATTCTTCAGAAGATTTAATTTTGAAACTAGAAAGCTTGTGAGCTTCAGGAATTTTTCATTATTCTCGAAATACATTGATATTTGTCATAATTCCAAGAATAGATATTAATTGCTAGTGAACGATAAGTAGAAAAGCTTTTGCTAGCTTTAATTTTTTTAACTAAATGCTTTGCCTTGTGGCCCCAAAAGATCAAGATTTGATTTATAGTTAAAAAAAAAAAGAATCTATAAGCTTTTCTTACTCAAATATTTATCCTAAGCATGAAGTTCTAAGTATGAAATTTCTTAAAACAAATGCCATGAAGGGATGGGTTCTAACAAGATAAAAATCTAAGTTTTTTTATATTACTATGGTTTGCTAAAAATTATAAATGGCAAAATATTCAGTAAGCTTTTCGGTACGTGGTGTTTAAACATTTCCTTACCTTTATGCGCAAAATTCGTAGAGATATTTAAGAAAAAGTAATTCATTTAGAGTAGTTTTCTGTACTTATCTCACCAAGGAAAACTAAAGAGTTTCCGCGAAGATTTAGAGAAAAGATGACAAAATAAGAGTTGCGTTTTAGCTGCTAACGATTTCGTATTATCGAACCTATATTTCACTTTATGGAATATTTACAAATATCTCTGCGTTTGGATTTTGATTATTGCAAAGCTCTGGATGGCTATCTGCTTAAGAAGAGAGATGCCGTCGTGGAAGATTTTCTAAGGAAAAGTGTCTCGTATACACGTTACACTTAAGGAAACCACAAAAAAACCCATGCATCCAGCCCGTTAGCAGGATTAGGATCCCGGACCGAGTTACCAGTGTTCAGCGACTTTTCTGCTTAGCTGTTGGAGGGACGAACATTTCTGTGAATTCTGAATTTAAGTACGAAGCATTTTACACTAACTTAATGAATATCAAAACGAAATTTTATATTTATGGATTCATCACTGTTAGTATGGAGACTGTTTTCGTAAAATTATCTACCTTATTTTGAGAAATTGTACATTTGGTTGGATGATGTTATAGAGTGGCAATCACACGAAAGCTGTATAATTAAAGGAGGAGAGTGTTTTCATGAAGGGCTTTTTAAAGACAGATGGTATTTATATTGCACATGCGAAACAGTGGAAAAGCGAGCATAACTGGCCCTCGGGGCTCGATGTATTTTTTGGCGCGCCCCTTCGAAAAACATAGAGTAATATAATATAAATAATATAATGTCTTGTGGACCGTTTGGCGCCCCTCTGCAAGCCGAGCTCTCTGGACGCGATAGACCCGCCTTGCCCACCCCCCGCTACGCCACTGATGAGGAAATTTACGACAAATTGTTCATGCAGTCAGCCTGCTTCCGGGATTCAAAGCGAGTTCGATTACGAGTAATCAGCTACCATATCCAGTCAGTTACTGACTGGCATTTTGTGTTTGCAAGTACACGTTCGCTACTTAAAACCTGTAGTGATCTTTCTCAGTCAGCCGAGGCATGGATTAATCAAAAAGATTCTGTTTGAAAGTTCTGAAGTACCTGAAATGGCATATAGTATATTTATAAACAGACTGGACCAAACAGGCTGTCTTTCTTAATGGGAAATATAAGTAGAATATTTACAACATATTTTTATGAGGGGGGCGTATCTACGGAAGAACATCAACTGGTACTCTGATACACTTGAGCAATAACGGTGGCACACGAGGCGAAACGTATTGGAATATAATGCAGTTCTTTATATTGCCCTATTCACTCAGCGCTTGCTTAAGGTATTGAAGATTAGGCGCTAGGTGGTTGCTTAGGTATTGCTTAGGTTCTTCCTCATATTAAATACCCTATATGTTTAAATAGAAGGTCTCTTATTTACAATTCAGGTACAATAGGTTGTATCTGGTATTCTTTATGCGGTAGGAGACAATTTTACATGAGAAGAGTATTCGAAATTCACCAAAGGCACAACTGTGTTAACCCGGCAACAATTTCTTAAAATAAAATGAATCTATCCAGCCGTTTTAAGGCTTACCTTGGAGCTGTAAGGCTCTCAGATACTAAATGTCTCATATATCCCTCATTCTGGCTTCCTTCATCTAAATAAAAAGGTGGCAATTCATGGACCTCCAAAAGAAGGCTATGTCTAGAGCCTAATTATAGGCCCTGTGTTCAACCTTTGAAGGAAAACGTTTTGATTAATTTTGTAAAAAGGAAGGACTAAGATATGAAATAACTGAAGTGTGCAAAATTTAACAAAGGAACAAGATTTTACCACTGCCCTCGAAATGGTTCAAGATTAGCAACCAAGTAAAACTTTTAAGTACATACGCTAATTCAAAGTCAGTAAAGAATTTTTTTTTTGTTTTTGAGAGAAATTATGCAAATTAGTGTTCTCAGCTTAACATGATTCTGAGTTTATACCAATCTACTCACTCATAATATTTATGCATGTCTGCAGTGTGCATTATATATTATCTTAAAAGAAATACTGATTTTAGCTACATTCTTTTCAAAATTATTTTTGTCACGTTAGTTTAAAAAAGAAATTCCTTCTGAGAAACATTAATATTTATTGAAGATGTAATGCGAAACACTGACTTATACCACCATTAGATATTTATCTAAATAACATCGCACATGTATTTGAATATCACCTAAGAATGTTTAATGGTTTTTAAGACGTAAAGTCTTAATGACTAATGGGATAAGGAAAATTTTCCATTTACTCTCATTTAAAGGAATGCAGATATAAAAAAGTAACGATGATTAATTGACATGAAGGCATTTTATGGCAAGTTAAGTTAATGGTTTTTTCTTTTATTAGTATTTTGAGAAACACCTCGCTTTTATTCCAAGCGGTGTATTGTTTTATTCATCGCTGAAGGTTTTGGTTTAGAAACATAACCAGAAAAGTCAATCTATCCATTTTGTTGCTCTTTTGAGGCTTTTAACGGATGTGTATACGGCATAAGAATACTTAGCCATTATATTCAGATGCCTTGCTAACATAAATATGGTTTCCATGATCTTCATTTCATTATTCTTATCATAGACCCTCTAAGACAATTTAAAATAAACTAAGCATCTTTATATTAATATCTTGGCTTTCATTGTGCAAAACCATTCAAATAAGAATTCTTCGTCTTGAAAACAATTACCACCCTTTTGCAGGAAATGAGAATCTGATACTATTGAATATATTCTGAACTTCAAACTAATATTTATCAAAAAAAACATAAAAACGGTCAAATATGTGTACACTGCACATGAGATATTTTATCAAAAGCTCAAACGATATCAAAAGCTAGAACGATATCACTGTGCATTCTTAATGAGCATCCAGAATAAGCATTTAGAAGATAAATTTTGGACTTTTAGAAAATTTTGCCGCATTTCTCAATGTTTGTTAATATTTTGATTCATTGTTTATGGCGTAATCATACATTAATAGCAAAACGTAACACATGTTTACTTCCAAATGAAATATTCCGCCGGATTTTAAATATCGTTTACACATTTTTACATCTTGAATATATTTTAAATGCACATTTTTTTCATCTCGAATATATTTTAGCCCACGAAAGCTGTTCTGAAAGTCGATTTTATTATTGTTTAGGATTTATATTTTACCCAGGCACTTGGAAATAGTTAAATACATGTCTAACCTCTACATAAGTTACCAAGTTTCAAGTACCATCAGCCAGTTCTTTTCGCAAACCCTTAGTTTCTTAAATTTATTTTAATCGATTTAATTGAGACCAAAACGAAGGATCAATGATTTTCGTACAACTGCTTAATATCAGAAATCATTCATTATAGAAAATATATTGGAAAGAGGGAATTTTCCAACAGGCAACACAACACTGGTAATAAATCTGCTCTAGCTAAGGTTTAGAAAAGGAAAATTCACTGGGAGCCACAGAAGATCAAATATACTAGAACTAATAACGTCGATGTCATATTAAAGATCCTGACACATCAGCAAAGAAGATAAATTAAGGCTAAAGACAGTATGGCAAATCATTATTTCGGAGGAAGTTCAACCTCGACATCTGGGAAACATGACAAAATTCAAGAAGTAGAAATATCAAGGGAAAACTATGCTCTCTGATCTCTGGAAGGGGTCATAAATAACCGACATAACAAGTAATTATAATATTTCGTTGTATGTTATCTTGTGGATCTTGTAAGTGATTAGGACACCCAGCTACCAAATGGAAGATTTGCGTTTTGAATTTCGGCGAAGGCATGGCTCCTTTCTCATACCTTTTGGTCCGAGAAGCTTAATAATCAGTAAAATATATATGTCAGTGTGATTTATTATATTACTTACAAATGACTAATGAGTTACCAATGTGTGAAAGTAATCATATCAGAATTTGTTAAGAACTATTAAGGCGATAGAAAGCTTACAGTTCTAAAATCTAGTTTGTTTTGCTTCCTAATAAATTTACAAAATAAATAACTTATCTAATCGATGTATAGATAGATTAAGGTTAAATATTTGATTTTAAATAAAATCAAACAAATGACAATTGATCAAGTATTGTTCACAACTATGTTGATCAAAACGCCTTGCTCGTATTAGGTTAGGCTTATTTTAACGACTTTTAAAAGACCTTAATCTGAAATCAGGCAATAAGATATTTAATACGTGTCATTTAATATGTCCACGGAAAGGGCAAAATAAATCTCTTGTAAGTGAGAACATAATGAAGAGATGTTATGTCGTTATTTTTTATGGATATAAATTGTATTATATATATGTAACTGTAATATAAATTCTATTGTATATATAAATTGTGCTGCTTTGAATTTTATTTTATTTTTTATACATTGTTTTCAAATAACTATAATTGTTAACGCTCTTTGCGTTAGAAATACCACTTCAGAAACGTTTTATTGCGAAGTCACGAGAAGACGCCGTATTGAGTATATGCTATTGTGACCCCCCCCCAAAAAAGTCGCCGACTGTTGTTTTGATTATAACCGGCAACTGTATAATTTCGCTTTTTGGCAGGTGATTTGAAACATTTAAATGAGCGAAAATACTCTCTAATACATAATTCTTTAACACTTGAAAATGATATTGGAAATACAAAATTTAATTAACACTTCCTTCTCGAATGAAAAACTGCTCAAATATACGCAGTACAACATATACTAAATGCACGTTAGCTAATTTAATACACGCAATGCATTTGAGATTTAAAGCTAGTGCTGCTAAATATGTAGACAGTATGTTTAAACCAAGTACACGTTTTATATTTAAGTAAGTTTTTATTTGCATACACAAATAACACAAGAGTCGTGTCGTTACTATAATGATCAAACAGTCGAACTATAAAGTACTTTACAGATTTTTTAAAGGGTATCTAATGCAATTCTGTCATAGGAACTTATTTCTTAAGGGCAATTCTTTTTAAAAGTGACCCATATTTTTGGAAATGTAAATGAATATGTAATGATAGATGGTTGTCTTAGAAAGGGTTGTGTATATAGTTAAATCCTCACTTTTTCCTTCCTTGTAGGAAGCAAAAAGGAGTATTGTAATCGCGAAAAATTTCGGATATCATATTTCAACGAAAATATCCATTTTGACCGCTATCGAATGCAATTTAACGATGTTTTTGCGTGATATTCAAACTTGAGGACAGAATAAAGGACTCTTTTTATCCTCAAAAATTACAACACTGATTTAAAATGAATTCTGGAAAATCTTTTTTCGTGGTGTCTGTAAGTATGTACGTACGTATGTATCTCGCATAACTTAAAAACGAGTATCCTCAGAACGTTCACATTTTGTATATAGGACTGCTATAACATGTACATGTGCACTTCTTATTTTGGTTGCAATCAGCTGCAACAAAACTATATATAAATATATATATATATATATATATATCCATTCTGTTACTTGATTCAGTGAGCTCAGTTTCTTTATTCTTATAGTTCGTAAATTGCGCAGTTTTTGCCTTAAAAATCTATGAATTATGTTGTTCTTATCTTCCGGTTAAGGTTTTTATGCCTTCAGTTAACCTGCATATTATAGTTGTAGAATTAGCAACAATTTAAAAGTTAAGACGCAAGAGAAACACGCCGACGTGGAAAATAAGACAGGCAAATCGACAACCTTGTATTCGGCTACAAAATCTACATCTATTACTATAAGGTTGTCGATTTGCCTGTCTTATTAATTTAAAAGTTGTTTAAGTGCGGCTAAGCCTAATTTTTGTTTTACCATAGCGGCCACATTTGTTTACGTTTGAAACTTAGCAGAATAATAGATTTATTGTCAATCTAAAGAAACTAAGCTTCGCAACAACAAAGTAACGTCTTTTATTATTGCGAATTAAATTATGGTTAATCCATTCTGGACTTATCATTTAAGATATTAAATTATCCCGTATATTGACACAGCATAGCGTCCACAACAAATTAAGTCAGTTTCTAAGCCTTCACTGCTTTTTTGCCGAGTGACACCAAAAGTAAACTTTCAGTTTTGTGCACCGAAAAATCTGCCGCATTGCTTGTTTTCGAGTAGAAACTGTAATTTTAATTGCAAAAAAAAAAATTAATTGTTTCAACTGTATTTCCTGTTTTATATTTTTCTGTATCCTTCAATTTTTAATATAGATAATTTGAGATTTTATGTATTTTTGTCTTGTCGCGAAGTGAGCACTGAATTAATTGAATGAGAAATATATCTCTGATGAAATAAGTTTAAATGAAAGGCAGGAAAAAATTCGTATAATTTAATATTCCGTGCAAGGAATTCATGTGGTGTACACATCTAATAGCAGAGGACCAATAAAGCAGCTTTGATTACAACAGCACAGTCCATGCCTACAGCATATAATAATTTAGCTTGGTTTACTGGAATCTGAAGGGTTGTATTTGATGACTTCAAGCGGATTAAGTGAAGAAATCTTTTCATTAAGTGATCAGAAATGTTATTTACGTTAAATTAGGTTATTTGAATTGGGCAAGATACAAGAGGGTTAAGAGGAAAAGATTAATTCTTGAAAAGATTTTGTAACAGAAATTGGCTTGTATTCACACGAAGGCATGTGAAGAAGGCGGGAGAAACACCCTTATAAGAACAAAAACGAATACTACTGTAGTTAGGTAATAATATGAAAGGTTTACTGAAAATGGCACACTGAAATTAAAAATAAAATTATAAGGAATAGCAGAAATGTATCATTTTATAAATACTGGTTTTTTATTTCAAATTTTCGTAATATTGCTCTTTACACAGGTATTTTATGATGCTCTTTTCCGCGATTTTGCCAGCAATCCCCCTAGCAACAAAATATTTCTTAGCAGGTGCAATATCATCTCAGTGCATAGTGCGGTTAAAAGGATTCCTAAATTTTTTTAGGTAAAAGTAGCAAAACTGACAAATACTCACTACGACATTATAATATATTCAACAGTGTTAAATGGAATATTTTGTTTAATTTTGTACAGTTGAGGTGTATTGCTATAGATCCAAAGCGTGAGAAACAATACAATTAACGGTTTCTTCGCATAGTCACTTACCTTAAAAGTTTTAGTTTTTTGTGGAGAAATGTTTAACTTTTCTTAGTCGTCTCCTTGTTCACCAGACTAGAAATCTGTAGTGTGCTTTCAATTCCCTGGAATGATATCTCGCTTTAGATTACTCGAGAGATTCAGAAAGCGTAATGAAAGAATGAAATAGTGTTCCTATAACTTACTTCTACCCAGAAACTCTGTAAATGCAATTAGAGAAGCATAACGTGCACGGAAAATTAAGCAGAGATAAATTATTTTATTGAAATCTTGATTTGTTGTGAATTCAGTCTTAAAGCTTTCTAGAGACACTTTGTAAAAAAAAGCACTACTCTGTGCCATTTAAACTGTATCTGTGAGAAATCTTTCACTAATATTCCATATTCCATAAACATTCATGGAAAAAAAAATTCGAATTATGAGAAGTAGGGCATTATTAGCTCTCTGTTAACATGGGGAGAGGCGAATTAACCGGCTTTCAGTTTTGTCGGGTCCTGTTTAAAATTAGTGCACTGCGCAACGATAGAAGAAATTACGCTCACAAACCATCAGCGTAATGCAAAACTGTCTACGGAAAATAGAAATAAAATATGTGGCATAACAACAGTGATAGTAGATGATGTCAGCGCATTTGGAAGTTGCCTTTATCCACAACAGTAATTAATATAATTATAATGCGGAATATATAAATATTGTTAAATCTTTCATTAAAAACAAATTGCTCAAGCATAAAAGTAAATTAAATGTACATTCATCATTTAGTCTTTTGTTTCACATTGACACGTATCGAAATATAAGAGTAATGTAAGCAAAAACATTCTTTCTTTCTTGCTCTTTTTTTCTTTATGTTTTGAATACTGATTTAACATCCATAAACAAATGAACTTATTGTAGACTGAACTGCTTGAAAATACAAGTAAATTGCTAATAGCATCTTTTTTTAATTATAATACGGGTTATTCCTCTTTTCTATGTTTTTATGTTCAGATGGGAAAGCAAAAATTAAGACAATGTTTGAGCTGTGCGAGAATGCTTTTATCATCAATCGATCTAAATACATCAGCAGGTTGATAAAAGAGTACATCAGCAAACACACACACAAATTAAATTTGACAAAGGGTATACTAACAGCAACGCTTCAAAAATAGCCAACTCTTGGTCAAGCCCACTGCGCATGCGTCATCACGTACGAGCGGTTAACTTCGTCTGGTAGTTGCAATTTAAAGATCGGACGAGCGTAGCAGATTGTGTACTAATAAAATTACCATTAAGCAGTGTAAGAGAATACAGGATTCAGAAAGCAGGCGATATTTTGTATGGTGATGTAACTGTTAATGGTCGACGAGGATTTATTCTGTCATCCGCATATATTTACCCAACTGTCATTTCAGGAAATTTGAAGACAGTCTAGTTTAGTGCACCGATGAAATATTCTGAGACTGCTTTCGATCGATGATGAGTATAGTAAATACAAATGTCCCTTTTATTATGATGACAGATTTCAATGTCGACGTCAAACGAAACGAAAATACATATGATTTTACGAAACATAATTTTAATCTCAATATGGTGCCAAGTCATTTACTAAGAATATAACTGCATACATCTTAAATTATGTATTCTATTTCTCATACCATCAACCAATTTTATATAGGGTCATTTTGAATGGATAAATGTAATAAATAAACATTCAAGTAAAATAAAATACATGTTTAAAATCGTTTGCTTGCTTTATTTGTTATATAATATTACCACACTTCCCTTAGTAATCTACACATTAAACAACAGCTGTTATTTAAACTGAAGGAGAAGGTTACAGTCAATGTTTTAACTGTTCTCGGGTTAACTGTGATTTTCGGTTAATCGTGGTTGTCATCAGTGTTAGCTCGGTTAATCTGAAAGTGATTGTCCCTTACATTTGCGAAAATACCTCAATTAACTGGTGATCGAATAAATGCGGCTGTACTGTATGTATATAGTAGAGTTGATTTGACTGTTTAATGCATAAGTTCATTGAAACATATGCAGTCTAGCTCATTAAACGGTAGTCTAACACAAATAATTTGGGAAGACATATGTTTCCTTAGTTCTTAATATTTAAATTCTCAACATACTCTGAATTCTATTCAACAAAAAACTGTTTGCCATCATCGAGCAAAAAAAGAACTTGTTTCTTTAAGCATATAAATGCATTCTTAAGAGTTATTTCGCGAAGTTCTGTAGGATACCTAATTTGCATTTCATCAAATTAAAACCCACGCTGCCTCTTTGGTAAACTTTCTAAACTTAATGTATTTTCTTCCTCGAATGGAAAATTGAAATTCGAACTCTTCTTTTGCTCACAATGGGATTTACTTAAAAAAGAAAAACTCATTGCCTTAGCTGAAAGTGCAGAATATTTTGTTCGTGACGTTTCTTTCTTTAATTTCGAATATAATGGGAGACTACTGTGCATAAAATGGACTTTTTTCTTAGTTGTTTCCTATTCAGAGAAAAATGGTAATGGAATTTTGTGATCTGTGTTGATAAATGGAACTGAATTTTAAGTGAGCGTTTTTTATTGTTTAGCAGAAGCTTTTTTATGGTTTTTGACAAAACTTGTTAAGTCAGAATTACTTCTCAAATCAGTCCTGAAATACAGGTAATTATCCAAATTTTCCCCCATTAAAGTATGCGGGAGACATAGAAGTGCATTGTTTAAATAAATGATATGTATACATGATGAAGATAATTTTTTAGCATTCAGGTTTCTTTAAATATGCTAGATTGTATATTTTATCTTTTGAACGCAACGTGAGAAAAAGAATAAGTTGCAGTTACATAAGTTAAGTGTGCTAGACGAAAAATGTTCATAATTTTTGCATGTGATACATATTTGGAGATAGTAATGCAACAACAAAAAGACAGAATGAATAAAATATACCCGACAGATGATACATTGGTGTTAAAATATGCGTAAAATATTGTAAAATTTTAGAAAGTTATTAAATATTCCTCAAATGGTACACGGATTGTTTGGCGATATGTAACAAGAGTAGCTGATTATTTTGCATTTTGCAAAAAGCAAAAGAAAAAAAAAAGTCTGTTAACTTTCAGGTTTTATATTACGCCCAAAGGGGCGTTTTTTTCATTTACACATACACATTTAGAGAGAATTTGGACTAAAGCCCCTTTGGATTAAAAATGTTCAAAAATAGCGTATCTTTAGAATTTAAGACAGACTGTTTGAGCTGGAGATAAGAAATGTTCTATTCCGTGCAGTGTTGCCATTCCTCGCTTTGAAATCGTTGAGTTTTTAATGAAAAATTCATTAAAATTTCACAAAATATGAAATAGATAATAAGACAGATTCAAATTAAAATTTTTGCTTCCAGGTGCACACATTTTAGGGTGGAGGACTACGTTATGCAGAATTTGAGGGCTCTAGGTACCGTTGTTTTTTCACAGTGCCAGAAATATGCATACACTCCCGCATATTCTTCATTATTAAATTTTTTAATATAATTCAGAGCGATAATATTTGGTGGCAACAATTTGAAAAGTGATTCAACGTTTTTAGAGATTCGACGCAAAATGCCGTTTTGAGACTAATAACCCTCTTTGGCTAACGCCGCTTTGAACTAAAAAAATCATAAAAAGGACAGTTAATTTTATAATATCGAAGATAAACCTAAAAATAAATAATAATAAATAAATCCATAACCATAATATGAAGTTAAAATGCTTCAGTGTTCTGAAATAAAACAAATGCGTTTATATTTTATCATTTTTAGAAATATGAACAATTATTAAGAGCAGCGTAGTTAATATAAAACCCTTCAAAACATAATGTAATATGTAAGAATTAATGTCGAGCCATGTTTGTTTCAGTACTGATAATTTTAATTCTATATTTTTTTCTAGGTAGTGCATTAAAATTAACTGACACCACGCATATTTGTTTGTTAAGTATGGAATGTACAACTCCCGTACAGTATTGTAGTTAAATATCTCAAAAATGCTATGTTATGCGAATTCGTTTCATACAAAATAAAAGTTTTACCAACAGGCTTAGCTTACTAAAATAAACTAACAGCATTATTAGACAGAAAAGCATTAGCCCAGAAGGGCTTTTAATTTCGTTTTGGCATTTTGCGTTGATTCACTATAAACGGCGAATCACTTTTTAAACTGTTGCCACAAAATATTAGATTAATAATAATTATTATTAAATAATTTTACCTGTATTATATTTAAAGAAATTAAATAATGAAGAATCCGCATAAATGTATATATGTTTCTGGCATTGTGATAAAACAAGGGTACCTAGAGACATCCAATTTTGAATAACGTGCGTCTCCACGTGAATATGGACATGTGGACGCCCAAATCTGAAATTTGGAATTTGTTTTATTACCTATTTCATATTTTGTAAAGCATTTATGGGTTTTTGATTAAGAAACTCAACGATTTCAAAGCGAGCAATGGCAACACTGTACGGGGAAAAACATTTTTATCTCCAGCGAGCGAGACTTTGTATCGGAAATTCAAAAGATATGATCTTTTAAATATTTTGTGATATTGCTGTTGAATTGAATTTTATGGTTTAAGTCGAAGAACGTGTTATTAAATAAATAAAGGTAACACACAAAATATTAAAAAACGCCCCCTTTGGGGGTAATATAAATTATAAAATCTTTCAGATTTTTTTTACATCTGTCAGAAATGTGTTTGTTAAAACATTTAGTAACTGATCAAAATTATTATATTCTAATCTTAAATACACGCAATATTTTTAGGTTTACATTTCTGTTAGCTTTTATGCTATGTTACTGTTACACACAGTTTTTTACATTTATATTATAATTTATGTTACTGTTAAGTACATCGAGATTTTTTTCCTTTGCTGCTAAATGCCATTAAATGAATTCAATCCCAGTCTAGCAAAACGTCATCATCTTCCAGGTTATTTTAGTCTAATAGTAATTTCCATGATTTGCTCCTTCCTCAAAATCTGTTACTTTTGTTTAGTTACTGTCGTGTTTCTTTTATTCTTCCATAACTTGGAGCGAAATATTAGTAAAATATTCTTTTAAATTTTGCTCTTCTTTCGAGTAGAAAGGTCTGACTTTAAATATAGAACTACACCTATTCGGGCAAGGATTTACCTATTACACGCTTTTTAAAGATAAAATTATTAACTTCAAGGTTTTAATTTATATTATATATCGTCTTCTGAATTCATTTAATTTAGTTCAGATGCCATAGTCATAAAATCTGCTTAATCAACTGTAATTGACATGAAACTCTCCTGTAATTTCTTATAGATAATGTAATGTAAGTAAAGTATATTTTTAGTCAGCTTTTAGTCAGTTTAATTGTTTTAGTAAAGCATTACTTTTAGTCAGTTTAAGGCCGAAATATTTTATCTTATTTTAATATTAATATACGATTAATACATTTTTTTCACACAACAATGATGCAGGTTCGCTACAATTTTATTCCAAAAAATAATTTTCAGTCAGTTTGGGGAGGAAATAAGTTACCTTATTTTAATATTAATACATTTTTAAACCTATTGAAATCTGCTTTGATTTTTCTTTCTGACTTTTACATGACTCGACTGCAAATTTAAATTTAAATCTCAAAGAATTGTTCTTGAGCATTGCTAAAGTGAAAACGTTCTACAGTTCACTATGAGATTTATCTATGGGCAAAGAAACTGCAACTAAAAAATGAATTTGCAATGGTTCATGTAAAGTTTTTAATCATTATGATATAAATGTATTACAGTATCTAAAAAGAAAATAAAACTTGACATAGTAAGAACAGAAGAAATCCCAGAAACTTTGAAAGGACAAGTACTACTTCTGTTTCTGTTTTAAAGAATGCTGTAAGGATGTAAGGAATTATCTAATTTCCCCGTGCGGGTTCTCACAGCGTAAGTTTCACTTGTTAAACGCCCAATTAACAAGTGAAAGATTAGTGGTAAAAATCCCAGTGAGAATGCAGTTGCACATTTAAATTTTGAAGTTTTTTATTTTGAGAAACACAATGATTTGTAAAAATGAAATAACTAATTTGCAAATAAATTTTTGTACGAATGGGCATTAATATTTACTAATGCTTTTTAATGTTGCATTTAATTATTATTAATATTTTATTTATTTATTTCTAATTATTATTATTATTATTATTAATCAAATATTCATAGCAAAAGTAACTGATGCAGCGTGCTTTCCTTTGAACTAAGTTTTTATACTAAAGTGGTCTTACTAGTAGTAAATAAAAACAAAGATTTTCAAAATCAATTTTTCTCCTAAGTAATTCTTTTTCTTTTTACCTTATTTTCTAATTTAAATCAAAAAACGACATTTTCTTCTTGCTAAAAGCAGAGTTCTAACTGAAATTATTTTAAAACTACTTGCTAGGTAATAGGAATAATGAAAATCCACAAAATTATGTAACGAATACTTAAAATGTATGGAAATCTGATAAATTTGATGAATGGTAAAATAAACAGATGCGGATTAGAAACACAGGTGTGTAGTTAAACATTCGCAGGAAAATCATATCAGATTTATGAATCTTGCAGTACTTGTATTTGATTGTTAGAGAGAATTAACGTACTCATCCTAGAAGTGATATCGTGATAGCTTCCTTAGTGTAAACGTAAAGAGCGTTAAACTATTTCGATCATTTTATGAAGTTTTGTTCAAAGGAGCTTAGTTTTCTTTGATCAAAAATACATTCTATCGTATCAAGACCATCTTATCTGTCAGGGGTCTTAGTTTTTATCAATATGGCTTTACTTTTTCAAAGAGTTAAAGTTATCCAGAACGATGTGACGGTCGTTCTATAATAGATGGGAAAGCAACATTACTTTATAGCTTTCAGGAATGTCAGAAACATTAAGTAAATGGCATGTGGTACAATGGGTAACATTTCGAAGGTCATTATGCATAAACAGCACTATAAAAATTCACATAAGAAGCATTATACCAGAGAGTACGCATTAAATGCGATTGTAAAAGTTCTTGTTTCATCTTAAAAATGGTTCTTCATAACAAATCTTGAACAAAAAGTTTCGAATTCTTAAAATTATGAAAACATTGTTTAAGGCACTTGAAACCCTTTAAAGTCTTTTAAATAACCCATTAAAGTTTAAAAACAACTGAAGATAATTTTATTTGATATTGTGGCAATTTGTACAGTATGTTCATCGTAACAGCTAACTTGCGTATAAATAATAAAAAATATTGTGCATAAATTATGTTTCTGTTGGATTTGTTATGGATTCAAAACAAAGTCATGATTTTTGATAACTGGTAATTTTCAGAAAATATGAACCTATCTCAGAAGAACGGTTCTAAATATCCATTTTCAAAAATCATAGAAACACTGACCATAAAAATTTAAACAAGAAGTTTCATGCTAAATTAAGATTCAGTACAAAAATTAAATTCACAAAAAATTTTCAAGGGAAAATGAATTATGATGGGCAAATCTACTGTAGCTTAAATAAGTAGCAAACTATTGCCGAGAAGCACTACATGGTAAGTGTCAGAAATTATTTATAAACTGGCGAATGGAAATATTAGAAACACTAGACTAGTTGCTTCTTTGTTTATGTTGGGTTTATTTACCAGCTTAGGAAGAAGTACCATTTAGATTGTGCATTTAAGCTGAATGAGACTATGGTCTACTAACATTGGCCAAGTACTTGGATGCGCGCCAGTTAGATGGTAATGGCATGGAGATCCCGTTTAAGATATATATTTGTAATCATAAGAAAACATTTTTTTTTATTTTTATAAACATAGAAATGACCGAAAAACCTATTAAATTAAACTAAACTAAAATTTCAGGATAAAATCCAAAGAAATATTTAAAGAGAATGTCAGTTATTAACTATCTTATTTAATTTATTCAACCTTTCCTTGCTCTGGGGAATTTTCGTCTTCACACTTAAAAGAAGTCTACTGAACTTCAATAACACAGACAAGAGGTGAGATTTACGTAACAGTGTTTCTCAAATATACGACTTATAGTACAATTAAAAATTAATAAATACTGAACATCGCTACTGCCGGAAGTTTAGAAACTCAAATATTTAAAGCAGTGCAAGAAACGCATTAATAATAATTTTTTCTCCAAAGACCGAAACTGTAATGCAGTAAATGTTTCAAGCAGTTTATGCTAAAAAATCATCTCTGATAACTTTCAGCTACTCCCTTATAACACCTACTTCCTACCTATTTCATATGCAAACTTTTCTCGTTTCTTTGCCTTTTTACAAGCTTTGAGGAAGGTCAGAATTTAGATGTAGTTTCCTTAAAGTTCCACCTTAAAGTTTCTTCCTCTCTCCTGATTACTCAGGTAGTTCGTTTATAATCTGACTGTTTCTTTGTCGGCATATTACTGTTTTTAGCCATGGTACTTTCGACAATTTTTTGGAGATTATATGCAACTTTATTTTCACCCTCTAGCTGTAAGGCCCGCGGGATCTTACAGACATTTACGGTTTTTTATACACGAAATTATTTCTCATTACTAATTAAGCGCTGTCTCATTTTACTCATTAAACGCTTTGGGCAGTACTGCAGTATATCAGCATACCGATGCTGTATCAGCGTATCACAAAATATAACTTTCACATACGAATTCGAATTCCGAATTCCAGTCATACCGAATTACAAAGCTCATTAAAAAATCCATAGGCTAGCTGCGTGCACAGATTGTCATCTCAGGTTAACATGTTGTATTGGTTGTTTGCTCTTTATAAATTACAAATTCGCTCATAATTTAGCTTCTAACTAACATGTCGCGCACTTCCACTGGTATGTAGCACAGCGCTGTGTTCAAATCCTTTTATTGTAGCTTTCAAATTCTTGCAATTTGGTCTAACTTCTAACGGTTTGCACATTTTCTTCGCTTCGCCGAGAGCGTGCTTGTTTCAAATTTATGGCGGAACAAGTCAGTTTGAATTCCTCATGATTTTTTTAATTTAGCGCTGGGGTACTGACTTACGTCTTGTAAATCTTAGTGAAACTTCAAACTAGTTTGCTTTAGGATGAAGATCGACCACAAATACAGAAAGTACAAAAAGGAATTAACATGAAAATAAAGTATTACCTAAAAAGAAACGCATAAGGAATTTACGCAATATGTTAACGTGTAATAAAAGAAAGACTTGATTTGTTTTGAGTTTGAATTTACTATGCTTAATAAGTAGAAAGTTTTTATACCAATACCGTTTGTGTAGAATAAGCACAGGTTAAAGAACATTATTTAAACACGGTACTCCAAGTCGATGTTGTGAGTTTGTTTCTGTTTCTATTTACATATTTGGCTCCAATTTATTTCATGTTTGAGTGCTAAACATTCATACAGATTCAGACTGACGAGCATATTTCTTGCTTTTTCTCTTCATAAAAATCTGTATTTATAAAGTTTGTCATTATCTTGATTATTTTAATGCAGTTTGAGATTTAAGATGCGTGATGTATTAAAGTATGAAACTCGAGCGAAATTTTTAATCAGCAGTTTAGTACAGGTTTCAGAATGAATTCTTCCACAATAGGTGGTATGTCAAAAACTTTTACCACTTTTCATTGAGCTAAGCAGAATATATAATAGCAGTTTTCTGAAAATTTTTGTATTTCTTTTGTTTATAATTTAGTTTTTAGGTATTTTTATATCGTTAGGTATATATTCTTATTTATTTATTTAGGGCATTTTGTATAACAATTTTAGGTTTATTGTATTTTTTATTTAATTTTAGAATTTATGATTGCTTAGAATGTTTGTATGTGTATATTTTACGTATTATATTGCACATCTTTTAATTCTAAATGACATAATGTTTGAACTGTGAGGACAGTTTGTAGAGACATTAGGGTTTTTTGAAGCAGAAGTAAATACAAAATGAGCAATGCTCTCGCCTGGACTGGAACCACAGACCTCTCGAAATACGCGCTGAGCGTGCTGACCACTACACCACGAAGGCATGCCAATGAGGCGGAAGAAATACCTTATATACTTCTAGTTTCAAAGGGCGACGGGAGATTAGGGAACTCAATAGCTAAATCCTGGTGTTGGAAAATCATCACACACCCCTTTTTTAGTTCGGGTGCCAATTGTAGAGACATTAGGTTTTCTTTTTAAAGCAGGAAAGATGAAAAATGTGCATTGCCCTCGCCTAGGCTCGAACCACAGACCTTTCGAAATACGCGCCGAGCGTGCTGACCACTACACTACGAAGGCATGCGAAGAAGGCCTTATAAGTTCAAGTAGAACTAGAGATATAGACAGATATCTTTCTCGGGATTTTGGTGACCTTAGAAGATCTCTCGCCAAGATCTCCGGCCATTTTTTGGGCACATTTAAAAAATACGTTGTGAAAGTTCCAAGGAGCAATTTCCTGGACATTTCCAGAAGTGTTTCTTCTTCCTTTTCAGCCACTTTATGAAAAGAGGTCGTCAGCCAGTTAGTTCAGTTCAGAATCACACTATTGTTTTGAGCATTGTTTGTCTTCTTTATGTTATTGTTGTTGACTAATGCCCACTTGTCTGACATATATTCAGCCTAAGTCCACAAAATTGCTCGTGGCAAGCAAGACAATATTACGCCTGTCATTGGCAACAGCCTTGAGCATCTTACATGGGACAGTGCGACTTAGCTCAGTTCCGCACCCAATTTTCATAAACAGCAATCCGGGGGGTACGAGCCCGAGGTTCTCCAACCCTCTTCCCCTACCCCCAACCTCTCGAAGGACTTTCGGCTCGCCACATATTTACAGTGCTCCCATGCCGCACGGACACTATATATTTGCAAACATCATCGCCTTATTCGGGATTCGAACCCGGGCCCTTCGGCACGGCAATCAGCGACGCTAACCACTATACAAGGTTGGGCGGCTCTCTTCTTTATTCTCAATTGAGGATTGGAAGTTCGAATTTACAAATTCTTGGATCAGACAGATGTGAAGGAAAACTATTCAAGAATTCCTTTTTTTTTAATTTAATCTACTCAATTAATTTTTGGCAGAAAACTGTAGAAATGATTTGTTGTAAACTTCGTTCTCATGCGATCTTGGGGACAAAATGCACAGCTGCATGCTGTGTAATTAAGTCTGTTACTTATTTAAAACATACAAAAAGTTTCTTTAATTTAAAGTTGATTTATAACAGAATAATATCATAGCGAAACTGATACCGCTAAACGTATGGATTACTGTTTTGAACAGTTTTTTAATATTAATTTCCCGTTCTGTATCTTGGGAATGATTCCTAAATTAGTATTCCTATCATAACTGTGTACTTTAAATATTTTAGGTATCAAAATGGAAATTGAATATAGATCACATTACAATTACTTTTAATTTTTATGATTTTATATTACTTAATTCTTTTCTTATTAAAAATGTAATCTTAAATTCTTCTTCGAGATGTAAAAACTGCAAATTGAATCTTCTAGAATCTAACTTTAAAATGTTAAATGTATAAAAGAATTAATTAATTAATTAATTTTATTGCTTTTAAAATAGACACACAGCAGGATCCTTTATTTTTTACCAAACTCATGTCATTCCCAATCAAACGAGGTTTTATTGCAGCTTTATAGAGGCTAGGATATGTAGCATTGTATACAAAGTTTTGTTAAGTATTTTTGTTACGTTTTGAAGCAGTAGCAGTAACTTCAATTCACTTTAAATCTTCTTTTTTACAGGCAAATGTTATTTGTTCTAAAATATAATCGCGTCTAATTTAGAAACAATTTGCCTTTTTTATTCGTGGACGTAAAAATTTGCTCCCTTTTTAAAGGATGAAGTAATGCAGTATAAGTAAACTCTAAATTAATTTATTCCTGAACTGAAGTATTCCTAAACCATTGGACGGAAGTGAAATAAGGCGAAGTCTTTTATTGGCCATTTGCATCAAATAGGCTAATTAACATAAGGAATTAAGTGCAGCATTTTCATAATATCGCATATCTGAAGAGCAGCTGTGCAATGAAAATCATTTTTACATTTTCCTTTTTGTGCTACAATTATTTTGTTACTTATTCATTCATTTATTTTTTTTTTATTTTTCCGCCAAAATCAGAGCTTCTTCTTTTTTCCTAAAGTAAATAAAATATTTTGGGAGTATTACCAGTTATGTCAAATACTCAACAATCTTTTTCTGAATAAAAAGATATCATCCTTCACTTACTTTAACCCATTAACTGATACAGCAAAATCTTACATCAAGAAAACGTAGAAATGTGTGGGGCGTAAAATAACACTTGCTTTCCCCTTCTTCTTTTGCTAATATTAAGAGAATCAATTGCATAAAGTTTCGTAGGTTTTTCAGTGGATAATGGGAAAGCGGAATAGTTTCCTTTAAGAGTCCTTCACCAAAGCAGAAGTCTTTGAAATTGTTTCTTAACTGATCTAATTTGAATCGATTGTCACACAGAATAAATTTCAATTCCAGTTCTCAGATTCATATGTGGTTGAAAAGAAAGTAATTGTATTATTTGCAAAGCTGTCGAGTACTGTTTATCTTACCAAGAAAGCCTCCGTAAAGAATTTTATATAGACTCTTTCCTCATCAATGATCAGACACTTTCTCAAGAGCAATTCATCTGTAACGATTAAATACATCCTTCGTTTAGCTATCTCAATATCAGAAATGTTACCCTGGTATCCTTGAACCCGTAGTTTTACAAGAGGAGAAGTACTCACACGAAAAAGAAAGCCTTTTACATGAAATTCACTAAGAACGATGTGTAGTGAGTAATGCGGATGTGGGAGACATTCAGATTTTATATACTGGAGTTGCAATGGGCAGTATTCGGGTGAGCACTGGCAAACAGTAACTGTTATAAGCATGTAATTATGCTGTTTATTGCTGAGTGCAGGGTGAAGGTAATTTAGAACCATATTTGCACCAGAAGCTTTCGTCACTTTTAGAAAGCATATTTGCGTAAGAAGCTTTCCTCACTTTTACGTTTTTTGATACAATGCTCCAAAATAACCCAATTTGCATTCTAGAAAAGAGTAATCATGGGTTTTCCTGCTCATGGAATAATGAGCTTCTGTACAGGAGTGACACCGATCTTAAACTTGCAGTAGTATTCGTAGCAATTTCTGCAAGAATACATAAGAATGATCACATTACACTTTCATGTTGAGATGAATTTCGATTGCTTTAACTCAACCACGCACCTTTTCAGAATTTTATTTTACAGTAAAAGGCAGATGATCAGGTATTCAACTAACCGAAAAGCTCAATTAGCCGGAATATTTTCGAATGTTAGAAGCTTTTTATCTTAAAAAGATGCTACTGTAAAGAAGCATTTAGTTTTAAACTAACCAGGTTTTGCTCAAATATCTTTTCTATCTTCCCTCACTTCCATTTCCCGCCAGAATGATATTTTAGTTTAGCGTGTTACACAAAATAGAGTAGAAACATACTATTTAAACTGGAGACTGAGTTACTTCAGACACAGCGTGTTCTGTTGTTCAGCCACGTATTTTACGGCTGTGCATATTAATTGCCGGTTAGTCTACGTCGGTGGTAGGGCCAAAAGCCAACTACGCTTTAAATTACCTCTGTGCAGCTTCGGCTGATTATTTAACTTAGTTTTAATTTTATATTTTTGTTTTTGTTTTGAAGCTAAAAGTACTGGCTAAGTTTGTAAGCACCAGGAGTGCCATCTGTAAGTTTATTGCAATTTACCTGCATTTCAATCGCATGTTGAAGAATATGGTTAAATTTTCAGACTTGTATAGCATAGAAGGAATAGCATTCGATAGAGTATTTTTAAGTTTATGAGATCCTGGCATAAAGAAAAGTGTGACTTAAGTGAAAATGGATAAATACTCTCTTCGCAACGTGAAAAACTATCGCAGGCGATTTAAGTTATATATATATATTAGGGCTGTAATTTGCATACGTTGATTAACTAAATAAAGAACGATACGTCGGAATGATTGGCGTACGTTTGGCTAAATCTAAGCCAACTTTCATGGTAGATGGAGATTCCTAATCGAGTATAATAATTTTGCTTCGGGTTTATATCCACAATGCTCTTTATTCTTTTGAAATCTCTCGTAATTTAAATGTAGACGTTTGGCATTTAAATTAGCAATAAATAAAATAACCTTTTTATAATTTTAGATTGGAAAGCTTTCCTTCCTTTATTTGGCTTTCCTACCGTGAAATGCATAATTTTAAGCTCAATTATCCGAAACTTTTGCGTATTCGGAATTTACCATTTTCCGAGTTTTCCGGATAGTCGATGTTTTACTGTACTTAAAAAAGTTTCACTTGAATCAGTGCATATTTTTCGTCACATGTTGAGACTCTTTCACACCTTTAAGTGGTTAAAGTGGAAAGGTTTTTTTATACGACCGCGAATGTATGTTTTTCTTTCATAAATTGATGTATGGATGTTTATCAGCACAACTGACACAAACTTGGGTAGTCTTTAATTAGACACCGCTCTTAATATAGATCCAGCTTCCCAACCAGCTAAATCATGTCTTAGAGAAAGAACATCTGAATTGGTGGAGCCAATGTTTATTCTGTGTCTGATAATATCAGAACATCACAGAAAGTCGAATGATGATTCACAAGAAATTAAATAAAAGTAGTTCCGTCAGAAAAAAATTTCTACGACAAGTGTGTGCCAGTTGGCGGAGCATGAATAGATGAGGAAATGAATGGTGAATAAGAGGAAATACTTGGTGTTATTCCAAGTAGCCGATAAAACTCTCGAGAAAAATAGTGAGAGCCTTTTTTTTTTCATTTGACTCGTGGGAATGGATAAGAACGTGAAATATAAGGGGTTTAAGATGTCAGATGCTTTGGACCATGTATACACGGTATTTACAAATGATGGGAACATTTCACTAATGTATTATATAAAAAGTATGGCAGATATCCATATCGTGTGAAAGGGAAAAATTGTTTCTGGTGGTCTACAATGACATTAAAAAGTTAAAATACATATAAATTACATTAAAAATTCATTTTTCTAACTTCCCTTCTAACCGTAATCCTGCCAAATGCGCAATGGCATGATTACGGTTAGATGAGTTAGATCAGTACGCGAAAGAAATATATAAAATTTAAATTATGTATATATGAATCTCTTTTTCCCCTTCTCTCATTCTTTCTCTCTCTGTCTCTCTCTCTCTCTATATATATATATATTGTTTCATAAGAAACTAACGTAAAGTTAAATAAAATTAAATAATTCTCTTGCGCTATTGCTGCAAGAAAGGAAATTTGAATTTAACATACACAAAAACATTATCTCATTCATATGAAGCTAATTTAAATTTTAAATTATAGAAATTTAATTGTAAATAAATAAAAAAAGATTAATATTTCTGCGAACTAATTTGCGATATCATACAAACTCAGAAAGCATATGCGCATTAAGTGCATCAAGTATCTAAATACATGAAAAAAATATTTAATAATCCATAAATCAATGAAAGTAAAGAATCAGCTGACCCTCAACACAGTGAATGTTTAAAGCAAACATTTTTAACTCAATTTTTGGACAGGAAAATTTTAAAAATCGCGAATCTAAATAGCATTACTAATTCAATTCACTAAATTCTATTTGAATTTTTTAAAAGAAAGTTTTTAAAAAGAACCTTTGTAATAAAAACAAATGAAAAAAGTGCATAAATTGTTTTTTTAATTTTACCAGTAAACTAAAGAAATAAGAAAGAAAAAAATTAGTCAACAATTAGAACAATAAATATGTATTTACTTATAGGAAATGAGAATATCAAATTATTTAATTAACTCTAAAAGCTGCTAAGTACAAATAAAATATTGTTTTATAGGAAACTAACATAAAGTTAAATAAAATTAATATATATGTATATATATGTATGCACACACAAATACATATACATCGTGTCTATACACGTTAAATGTTTTTTGCATGTGCATCACACGTTTTGTGTTTTATGTTTTTATGTCCATCCCTGCCTTTATTTTTTCAGCCTTTGGTCGTAGATCTATTTTTCTAATCGCAGAAATATTTTAAATGACACAAATGTTTACGCTTTTGCATTTTAAATCTTTAATACAGTTAATTTACCTTGTAAAAATTACGAAGCATATGAAAGTTACTTTTAGACGTTTTCTCGGTCCCTTACTAATAGTTAGGATTCAACAAGTCGTACAGCCCTGTTCAGTCGTATATTAGCCATGAGTGTGTATAAACATCAATTATGTTAGACTTCAAAACCCCTTTATTTCCAAACAAAATTATGTGGCAGCTGTGAGGCTCACATATCTAACAAATATTATTCTAAAATCATTCAATTCATGTGTTTTGCTATAGAGTTTCTTATTTTATGATTTTCTTTTGAATTATAAAAGATGTCTGTTTTTTATGATATGAGAAACTGTGTTTTTAATTTTCATAAATCGAATCGCTTTTTCTCTGCATGTTGTTATTGTGTATTCCAAAATGCAATGAAAGAATGTTTTTGTCAGATATTTTTAATATCTGACTTTGGAATTGCTAAGAGAATTTTTCCCATCAATTTCTAAATACGACATTCTGATTAATGATTATTAAAAAATATTGTTCCATCTAATTTTTCTTCATATCATGAGACAATATGCAGATTAATTCTTTCATGTGAAGTCTCTGTTGAGCAATGAACCTTTGTGTTCAGTGCTAAAAATTAAGATCTCTTTAAACGTTTTGAAGTGATCAAAAGATTTCTCTACGGTTCATATATAAAGGATATGACTCAGTCCATTAACATCAGAGGCCTTTTCATAAGCTGATACTTGTTTTTAGTTGCATACAGTTTTAAATTATTCTCTCTACAATTTGTATACAACACACGGACTTTCAAGAAATGCTCTCTAAAAATTTAAATTTAAATATCTCGTTAAATTTTTGTTGCATGTTTGTCACACGTTTTGTAATTTATTTTTTTTCATGAGTGTAACATTTTCCTAAAGATAGCTATAGAAACCGTAGGAACATATGAAAAGGTATATAGCCTAAATTTTTTAAAACTTATTTTTTAAATTAAAAAATACCAAAACATGAAAGTTTGAGTCATTTAAAACGTGTTTGCCATAAAAGTATTATGCCTACGAACAATGATTGTGAAAACAAAGATTTTTGTGTATATGGGGTATATATCTGTAAAGAAATGTTTGGTGTGGATATCATAGAACGCAATGTAGCTAACGCTTAATGTCGTACTTGTGGTCATAGCCTGTTTAACGCTTCTTTACTCTAGGAAAAACATTAATGCTAAACCCAGCTAAATTAGCGCAATCTGCCTGCCTGTACTTGAACAATTACTTTTGTATTGTTTTCATATTATCATAAATTTGAAGTAAGAAAAATAACTGACTGATGACCTATTAATAGGACAGAGAGCGAGAGTAGAACGCATAGATTACAAGAAAAAGTTTAGGTTAAGAATATAGCACTTTCTAGTCCAAAAGGCGTTTGCCCAGAAAGACTATTAATTTCATTTTGGCATTTGCCGTTGATTCGCTATAAATGTCCGATTCACTTTTCAAATTGTTGCCACCAAACTTTATCGCCCTGTATTATATTTAAAGAAATTAAACAATGAAGAATCTGCATAAATGTGTGTATGTTTCTCGAATTGTGATAAAACAATGGTACCTAGAGGCATCGAATTTTGCATAAAGTACATTTCCTCCAGAATATGGGCAACTGGAAGCCCAAATTTGGAATTTCGAACCTGTTTTATTATCTATTTCATATTTTGTAAAACTTTCACGAATTTTTGATTAACAAACTCAACGATTTCAAAGCGGAAAATGGCACACTGTACGGAAAAAGAAAATTATCTCCAGCGCACGAGATTGTGTATCGGAAATTATTCTAAAGATATGTTCATTTTAAAATTATTTTGCGATATTACTGTTGAAGCGAATTAATTTTATGGTATAAGTGCGAAGAACATGATATTTAATAAATGAAAATAACCCACAAAACATGAAAACAAAAAACCTTTGGGCGTAATGTAAAATGTGAAAGCTTTTAGATTTTTTAAAAATTTATTATTATTTTTTCTTTCTTTCTCTTTTTATTTATTTCCTATCGTTTAGTTAAGGTTTTCATTTACAAATTTTTATAGCATATTTGGCTGAAAGATTTTTTTTTTGCGTTAGGTGAGTAGTACATGCGCTTTGAGCGTTATATAAGAATCATATGAAAAGGATTAATTTTAACATAACGCACTCCAGAGATTATTATTACTAGCATGCTTCTAATTTTAGCAGAGAAAGGAAAAAAATTAGATTAATCAAAAAACTTAAAATGCTATTACAAATTAAAGTTAGAATTTTATTTTACTATTATATAT